>CM077460.1:5534563-5975803 GCA_039654765.1 Mylopharyngodon piceus | reverse complement strand
TTCTTCAATTCTTCAATGCAATGCAAAGAAATAGTTAGTTCTTGTATTTATTGCAGTGCAATGCTGCACTGCAATAAATACAAGAACTAAGTATTTCTTTGTGATTTTTTTGTGATTTGTTTTCTCTTCAATGCACAAAGGAAAGAGTTAGTTCTTGTATGTAATGCAGTGCAACAAGCACCTGTCGTGTTATTTCTTTACTGCAAAACGGAATAACTTACTGAAATGCAATGTACTTGTTATGTGTTATATCTCAATGCATAACGGATGAGTTAGTTCATTCATCGCAACACAACATTATGCTGTGTTATCTCTTCGATGCATAAGTAAGTTTTTGTGTTCAATGCAAGGAAAGAGTGCATAACTTACATAACTATATATTTGACCTAATGGAAATATTTCCTGTAAACCTGAAAATAAAAACAGAAAAAAAAAACAGGAGTCAATGACTATGAATAGAAATTTCAAGATCAAGGACAAAATTGCCTTTGTAATATTGTAATAAAATTTATTGTATACCTAATATGGACTTCTTTATGGTTGAAGTAACATCAGAAGGAGTCAATAATAATATATGAAAAGTTCAAGTTTGAGTACTTTTTGGCCAGAAATATGACCTTTAGGTCAAATTTGCAATATTCTACATATCATCAAAGGAGTCAATGAGTATGTATAGAAACTTCATGATCGAGGACTCTTGGGATAGAAAAACTTTAATCAAGTCAAAAATGAACTCCTCTATGGCTGAAAAAAATCAGATGGAGTCAATGACTATGTATAGAAAGTTCAAGATTGAGTCTCTTCGGCCAGAAATATGTTCAGTAGGTCAAATATAGACTTCTATATGGCTGATGTGACATCAGAAGGCGTCAATGAATTTATGTAAAAACTTCAATGTCGAACACTTTTTGGCCAGAAATATGTTCCGTCGGTCAAATATGGACTACTTTCTGGCTTATCTAACATCAGATGGAGTCAATAAGTATGTATATGATGTTCATGATCGAGGACACAAATATGTTCAGTAGGTCAAATGTACTAGCTGGTTGATGTAACATCCAAAAAGGAGTCAATGAGTCTGTATAGTAATTTCAAGTTCAAGAAACCTTTGGCCAGAAATTTGTTCAGATCATATAAGGACTACTGTATGGCTTTATTGCGCCACGGAATAAGTTAGTTGTTGTGTACATTGCGATGAAACAGCGCGTGCCTAATATGTTATTGTATTAATTGCAGTGCATCAGCATGTATGGTATCTCTTCCATGCATATCGGAATAAGCTAGTTCTTTTATATAATGCAATGAAACAGCACATATATTGTGTATTTCTTTCCTGCACAACGGATTCGTGTATGTGATGCAATGCACATATTGTACAAGAAATGGTTTAGTTCTTTACATGCATTGCAATGCAACAGTGGCAATGTTATGTGTTGTCTCTTTATTGCATAACGGAATAAGTTAGTTCTTGTATAGAATGCAAGGATTATATGTTACTTATTGTATGCAACAGAACTTATGTATTACCTATTTAATGCAGAAACCAAATGAAAGTTATTGTTTTAGTGCAATGCAACATCACGTTATCTCTTCAATTAACAAAGGAATTTGTTTTTGTATGCAATGCAGTTCAACAGCACCTGTGTTATGTGTTAACTGAACAATACACAACTAATAACTAACTAATGCACAGTTAGTTTTTGTATGCAATGCAATGAAACTGTGCATAGCTTATATGTTATTCATCACTGTACAACGCATTAAGGTAGAGCATTATGCAATGCAATGCAAAAGCACATATCTTATGTGTTATCTCTTCAATGCACAACGGTGTAAGTTAGTTCTTGTATACAATGCCATGAACAAGCGCATACCTTATAGGTATTCTTTTATGCATTGCAATGCAACAACACATATGTGTTACCTCTGTAATGCACAACGAAATAAGTTTATGAGTTAGTTAGGATTTTGAATGCAATGCAATACAGAATTTGTTATGTGTTATTGCTTCACCGCATAATGGATGAAGGTTAGATCGTGTATGAAATGCAATGCGCGTATGTTATCTCTTCAATGCATTAGAAATACGTTAGTTCTTGTATAAGATGCAAGGAAAGTGCATATCTTACATGTTGCAATGCAATAGCACATATGTTATTTTCATTTCTTCTATGCACAGCCTAATAAGTTAACTATTGTAAGCACTGAAACTGTTCTTGATGCATTGCAATACAACAGCATATGTTGTTTGTTTTCTGTTCAATGCAAAAGGAAAGAGTTATTTCATGTATGCAACGCAGTGCAACAAGCACCTGTCGTGTTCTTTCTTAACTGCAAAACGGAATAACTTACTGCAACGCAATGTACATTTTATATGTTCGAAATGCAGTGCAACAAACACCTGTGTTATAACTTCACTGCACAACGGGTCAAGTTACTGCAATGCAATGCACATGTTATGTGTTATCTCTTCAATGCATGAGGAATACTACGTTAGTTCTTGTATACAATGCCATGAAAAAGCGCATACCTTATATGTATTCTTTTATGCATTGCACAGTAAGAGCGCATACGTGTTACCTCTGTAATGCACAACGAAATAAGTTTATAAGTTATTTAGGATTTTGAATGCAGTGCAATACATAAATTTATGTTATGTGTTATCTCTTCAATGCATAACGGCTGAGTTAGTTCATCGCAAAACAACGAGTTATGTATCTCTTCAATGCATGAACAATACGTAGGTTCTTGTATAGGATGCAAGGAAACAGTGCATATCTTACATGTTGCAATGCAATAGCACATATGTTATATTAATTTCTTCTATGCACAGCGTAATAAGTTATCTATTGAATGCAATGAACTGAAACAGTTTTTGTATACAATGCATGGAAACAGTGTTAGGTCTTTGCAATGCAAACAGTACGTTATATAAATTTTTTCTGTGCACAACAAAAAATAAGTTAATTATTGTATGCAATGCAATGAAACATTTAGTTCTTACATTTATTGCAGTGCAACAGCATATGTGTTTTGTTTTCTATTCAATGCACGAAGGAAAGAGTTAGTTCTTGTATGCAATGCAGCGCAAAAAGCACCTGTCATGTGTTATCTCTTCATTGCACTACGGATCAAGTTTCTGCAATGCAATATACGTTATGTATTATCTATTCAATGCATGAGAAATACGTTATTTCTTGTATAGGATGTCAGCACCTGTCGTGTTATTTCATTACTGCAAAACGAAATAACTTACTGAAATGCAATGCACTTGTTATGTGTTATATCTCAGTGCATAACGGATGAGTTAGTTCATTCATCGCAACACAACATATGTTATGTGTTATCTCCTTTGATGCATGAGTTAGTTTTTGTGTTCAATGCAAGGAAACAGCGCATAACTTAATGGAAATTTTTCTGGTGAAAGAGTACTTGATCTCAAACTTTCTATACATTACTCCTGATGTTACTTTAACAATAAAGAAGTCAATATTAGACCTACTGAACATATTTCTGGCAAATAAATCCTAAAACATGAACTTTCTATACATACTCAGACTAACTCTGATGTTATTTCACCCATACAAATTAGTCCTCAATCATGAACTTTTCATACTTACAAATTGACTGCATCTGATGTTAGATCAGCACAGACAGTAGTCCATATTAGACCTACTGAACATATTACGTCCAAAGGGTACTTGAACTTTTTATACATTACTATTGACTCCTTCTGATGATACGTCAGCCATAGAGTATTTCATATTTGACCTAATGGACATATTTCTGGCAAATTAGTCCTCAGTCATGAACTTTCTATACTTACCCACTGAATCCATCTGATGTTAGATCAGTACAGACAGTAGTCTATATTTGAATGACAGAACATATTTCTTAGCAAACAGTATTTGATATTGAACTTTACATATACATAAGCCTTCTGATGTCATATAAGCCATATAGAAGTCCATTTTTGACCTACTGAACATATTTCTGACCAAAGAGTCCTCGTTCATGAACTTTCTATACAGGCTCATTGACTCCTTCTTGTGATAAGTCAACCATACGGTAGTCCACATTTGACCAAGTGAACATATTTCTGACCAAAGACTCCTCGATCTTGAACTTTTTATACATACTCATTGACTCCTTTTGATATCACCATATTTGACCAACAGAATACCTTTCTGGCTAAAGAGACCCGGAACATCAACTTACTATACATAAACATCGACTCCTTCTGCTATTCTGCTTCATATATATGGCTGATGTGACTCAGAAGGCGTCAAGTATATATTAAAATTTCAAGATCAAGTATTCTTTGGCCAGAAATATGTCCATCAGTTGTAACATCAGCCAGACAGTAGTCCTAAATTGACCTACTGAACATATTTCTGGCAAAAGAGACCTTGATCGTGAACATTTAAATCATATTAATTCTGATGTTACATTGGACATGCAGAAGTCTATATTCGACATACTAAACATTTTTTTGCCTAAAGAGTACTGGAATAACATCAGTCTGAGGTAAAGAGAGTCAATGATTATGTATAGAAAGTTCGAGATTGAGTCTCTTCAGCCAGAAAAATGTTCAGTAGGTCAAATATAGACTTCTATATGGCTGATGAGACATCAGAAGTTGTCAATGATTGTATATAAAAACTTGAATGTCGAATACTTTTTGGCCAGAAATATGTTCCGTCAATCAAATATGGACTACTGTCTGTCTTATCTAACATCAGAAGGAGTCAGTAGCAATGTATGAAAAGTTCATGATCGAGGACTAATTTGCCAGATATATGTTTAGTAGGTCAAATATGCAAACCTGTATGGCTGACATATCATCAGAAGGTGTCAGCAAGTATATGTAAAAAGTTCAAGATTGAGTACTCTTTGGCCAGGAATATGTCCATTATATCAAATATGCAATACACTATGGCTGATGTATCATCAGAAAGAGTCAATGACTATGTATTAAAAGTTTATGAGCAGGGATTAATTTGCCTGAGATATGTTCTGTAGTTCAAACATGGGCTCATAAATGGTTGAAGTAACATTAGAGTGATTCAAAAAGTTTGTGTACAAAATTCACGATAGGGGACAAAAAATGTTTAGGTAGGTCTAAATTGGACTTCTGAATGGCTGAAATAAAATCAGAAGGAGTCAATGAGTATGTATTGAAAGTTCAAGATCGAGTTCCTTTAGGTCAAATATGCAATAATGTTTGGCTGACATATCATCAGAACGAGTCAATGAATATCTATAAAAAGTTTATGAGCGAGGACTAATTTGCCAGATTTATGTTCTGTTCTGTCCAACATGGGCTCATGCATGGCTCAAGTAGCATCAGATTGAAGCAAAGTATATGCATAGAGAATTCATGATCGAGGACTCTTTGGACAAAATTTTGTTTATGTAGGCCTATCATGGACTACAGTTTGGTTGATGTGACATAGGAAAGGCTACAATGAGTATATTTAAAAGTTCAATATCGAATGCTGTTTTGCATGAATTATGTTCAGCAGGTCAAATGTGGTGTACTGTCTGGCTGATGTAACATCAAAATGAGTCAGTGAGTCTAAATAGAAAGTTCATTTTCTAGAAACTTTTGGCCAGAAATATGTTTAGTTCATATATGGACTACTGTAAATTAGTTCTTGTATACAATGCAAGGCCTATATATTACTTCTTGTATGCAACAGAACTTATGCATTACTTATTTAATGCAGAAATCAAATGCAAATTATTGTTTTATTTCAATGCAACATCACGTTGTTTTCTCTTCAGTTCTCAATGGAAGTAGTTTTTGTATGCAATGCAGTTCAACAGCACCTGTGTTATGTGTTAACTGAACAATGCAAAACAAATAAGTTAGTTTTTGTATACAATGCAATGAAACAGTGCATAGCTTATATGTCATTCATCACTGCACAACACATTAAGGTAGATCGTTATGCAATGCAATGCAATGCAAAAGCACATATCTTATGTGTTATATTATATCTCAATGCACAACGGTATAAATTAGTTCTTGTATACAATGAAATGAAAAAGCGCATACCTTATATTTTCTTTTATGCATTGCAATGTAACAGCACATATGTGTTACCTTTTTAATGCACAACGAAATGTTTATAAATTTGTTAGGATTTTGAATGCAATGCAGATTTTATGTTCTGTGTTATCGCTTCACCGCGTAATGAATTAATGTTAGATCTTGTATGAAATGCAGTGCACATAGATTTTAGTTTTTGTATGCAATGCAGTGCAACAGCACCCGTGTTGTTTAATCTGTTCATTGCACAACGGAATAAATTAGTTTTTTTATACAATGCAAGGAAATAGGGCATACACTTTTAGGACTTGTATTTATGGCAATACGACCACGCCAGTTATCTCTTCAATGCACAACGGATCAGTTAGTTCATTCATTGCTTCTCCACCTATGTTATGTGTTTTCTCTTCAATGCATAAGGAATAAGTTAGTTTTTGAATACAATGCAATGCAAGGAAACTACACATATTACATGTTGTCCAATGTTATATTTATTAACTTCTTCTATGCACAACAAAATAAGTTTGCAATGCAATGAAACGGTTAGTTGTTGTATTTATTGCAATGCAACAGCATTTGTTTCTTCCTGTCGTGTTATCTTTTCACTGAAAAACGGAATAACTTACTGCAATGCAATGCAATGCACGTTATGTGTTATTTCTTCAATGCATAATGGATGAGTTAGTTCATTAATCGCAACACCATATGTTATGTGTTATCTCTTCAATGCAAAAGGAATAAGTTTTTATATACAATGGAAGGAAACAGTGTATAACTTACATGTTAATTCTAGTGTATGCATTGCAATGCAACAGCAAATGTTATATTATTTTTTATGCCCAATATCAGTTAATTATTGTATGCAAATGCAGTGCAAGAGCATATGTGATTTGTTTTCACTTCAATGCACAAAGTTAGTTCTTTTATGCAACGCAGTACAACAACATCTGTCGTGTTATCTCTTCACTGCAAAACGGAATAACTCACTGCATTGCATTGCATATGTTATGTTATTCATCGCAACACAACGAGTTATATGTCATCTCTACAATGCGTCTTCAATACGTCAGTTCTTGCATACGATGCAAGGAAAGTGCATAACTTACATATTAATTCTTGTGTATGCATTGCAATGCAACAGCACGTTATATTAATTTCTTCTATGCACAACATAAGTTAATTATTGTATGCAATGCACTTGAAACAGTTTTCGATGCATTGCAATGACAGCATATGTGATTTGTTTTCTCTTCAATGCACAAAGGAAATGGTTAGTTCTTGTTTTATTGTAATGTAACAGCATATGCAATGTAATAGCTCTTCAATGCACAATTGAAAGAGTTAGTTCTTGTATGCAATGCAGTGCAACAAGCACCTGTCGTGTTATCTCTTCATTGCACATTGGATAAAGTTACTGCAATGCAATGCACGTTATGTGTTATCTCTTCAATGCATAACAGATGAGTTAGTTCATTCATTACAACACAACATATGTTGTGTTATCTCTTTAATGCATGAGGAATGTGTTAATTTTTGTATACAATCCAAGGAAACTGTTAGTTCTCGTATGCAATGCAATGAAACAGTTAGTTCTTGTATTTATTGCAGTGCAAACAGCATATGTAATTCGTTTTTTCTTCAAAGCACGAAGGAAAGCGTTAGTTCTTGTATGCAATGCAGTGCAACAAACACCTGTCGTGTTATTTCGTCACTGCAAAACGGAATAACTTACTGAAATGCAATGCACGTTATATATTATATCTCAATACATAACGGATGAGTTAAATCATTCAACGCAACATAATGAGTTATGTGTTATCTCTTCAATGCATGGGAATATGTTAGTTCTTGTATACGATGCATATCTTTTGCAATGCAACAGCACACGTTATATTAATTTCTTCTATGCACAGCGTAATAAGTTAACTATTGTATGCAATGCACTGAAATGGTTCTTGATGCATTGCAATGCCACAGCATATGTGATTTGTTTTCTCTTCAATGCACAAAGAAGTTAGTTCATTCATCGCAACATCACATATGTTATCTATCTCTTTAATGCATAAGGAATGAATACATTGTTGTATACAATGCAAGGAAACAGTGCATAACTGACATGTTGCAATGCAACAGCACATATGTTATATTAATTTCCTCTATGCACAGCGTAATGAGTTAACTGTTATATATAGAATGCAATGCACTGAAACAGCTCTGAATGCATTGCAATGCAACACCATATTTGTTTTCTCTTCAGTGCACAAAGGAAAGAGTTCGTTCTTTTATGCATCGCAGTGCAACGACAGCTGTCGTATCATCTCTTCACTGCAAAACGGAATAACTTACTACATTGCATTGCACATGATATCTGTTATATCTCAATGCATAACGGATGAGTCTAGTTCATTCACCGCAACACGCCCACATATGTTATCTGTTATCTTTTAATGCATAAGGAATGAGTTTTTTTGTATGCAATGCAAGGAAACAGGTCTTGATGCATTGCAATGCAACAGCATATGTGATTTGTTTTCTCTTCAATGCACAAAGGAAAGAGTTAGTTCTTGTATCCAATGCAGTGTAACAAGCACCTGTCGTGTGTTATCTCTTCAATGCAAAAGGAATGTTAGTTTTTGTATACAATGCAAGGACATTCTTGTATGCATTGCAATGCAACAGCACGTTATATTAATTTCTTCTCTGCACAGCGTAATAAGTTAACTATTGTATGCAATGCACTGAAACAGTTCTTGATGCATTGCATTGCAATATGTGATTTGTTTTCTCTTCAATGCACAAAGAGTTCGTTCTTGTATGCAATGCAGTGCAACAAGCACCTGTCCGTGTTATCTCTTCACTGCACATTGGATAAAAATACATTGTATTGGACGTTATGTGTTATGTCTCAATGCATAACAGATGAATTAGCTCATTCATCGTAACACCACATATGTTATCTGATATCTCTTAAATGCATAGGAATAATTTCTTTTTTGTATACAATGTAAGGAACAGTGTTAGTTTTTGTATGCATTGCAATGCAATAATACATGTTATATTAATTTCTTCTATGCACAACAAAATAAGCTAATTATTGTATGCAATGAAACAGTATATGTAATTTGTTTTTTCTTCAAAGCACGAAGGAAAGAGTTAGTGCAGTGCAACAAGCACCTGTCGTGTTATTTCTTCACTGCAAAAGGAACTAACTCACTGAAATGTAATTCACATATTATATGTTATATCTCAATGCATAGCGGATGAGTTCTCAACACATTCATCTCAACACAACGAGTTATGTGTTATCTCTTCAATGCATGAGGGATAACGTCAGTTCTTGTATACAATGCAAGAAAACAGTGCATAACTTACATGTTGCAATGCAACACATATGTTATATTAATTTCTTCTATGCGCAGCGTAATAGGTTAAATATTATATGCAATGCACTGAAACAGTTCTTGATGCATTGCAATGCAACAGCATATGTGATTTGTTTTCTGTTCAATGCACAAAGGAAAGAATTTGTTCTTGTATGCAACGCAGTGCAACAACACCTGTCGTGTTATCTCTTCACGGCAGAACGGAATAACTTACTGCAATGCAATGCACGTTATGTGTTATATCTCAGTGCATAACGGATGAGTTAGTTTATTCATCGCAACATCACATATGCTGTTTGTTATCTATTTAATGCATAATTAATGTTAATTTTTGTAGGAAAACAGTGTTAGTTCTTGATTGCATTGCAAAGCAACAGCACATGTAATATTAATTTCTTCTATGCACGACAAAATAAGTTAATTATTATTATTATTATTATACAATTTCATTGCAATGCAATTAAACAGTTAGTTCTTGTATTTATTGCAGTGCAACAGCATATGTGATTTGTTCTTTCTTCAATGCACAAAGGAAAGAGTTAGTTCTTGTTTGCAACGCATTGCAACAACACCTGTCATGTTATCTCTTCACTGCAAAACGGAATAACTTACTGAAATGCAAAGCACATGTTGTGTGTTATATCTCAATGAACAATGGATGAGTTAGTTTATTCATCGCAACACCACATATGTTATCTCTTTAATGCATAAGGAATGTCAGTTTTTGTACACAATGCAAAGGAAACAGTGCATAACTTACATAACTGCATATTTGAACCTAATGGATATATTTCTGGCAAATTAACCCTCAATCATGAACAACACCTGTATAAAAAAAGTTCATGATTGAGAACTAATTTTCCAGAAATATGTTCAGTAGAGGTCTGATATGGACTTCTTTATGGTTGAAGTAACATCAGGAGTAATGTATAGAAAAGTATAGAGATCAAGTACTCTTTCACCAGAAATATTTCCATTACAGGTCAAATATGCATATGTAAGTTATGCTTTGTAATACAAAAACAAACTTATTCCTTATGCATTGAAGCGATAACACATAACACATGTTGTGTTGCGATGAATGAACTAATTCATCCGTTATGCATTGAGAAATAACACATAAAATGCTGTGCATAGAAAAAATTAATATAACATATGTGCTGTTGCATTATTGCATGTAAGTATGCACTGTTTCCTTGCATCGTACAAGAACTACCATATTCTTCATGCGTTGAGATTTAACACATTACATGTGCACTCATTTCAGTAAGTTATTCCGTTTCGCTGTGAAGAGATAACACGACAGGTGCTTGTTGCACCGCGTTGCATACAAGAACTAACTCTTTCCTTTGTGCATTGAAGAAAAAACAAATCACATATGCTGTTGCATTGCATACAATAATTAACTTATTATGTTGTGCAAAGAAGAAATTAATATAACGTGCTGTTGCATTGCAATACATACAAGAACTAACACGTAAGTTATGCACTGTTTCCTTGCATTGTGAACAAAACTAATTTATTCCTTATGCATTGAAGAGATAACACATGAATGAACTAACTCATCCATTATGCATTGAGATATAACACATAACTTGTGCATTGCACAAGTGCAGTGAAGAGATATGTCAGGTGCTTGTTGCAATGCGTTGCATACAAGAACTAACTCTTTCCTTTTTGCATTGAAAAGAAAACAAATAACATATGCTGTTGTATTGCAATGCATCAAGAGCTGTTTCAATGCATTGCTTACAATAGTTAACTTATCAAGCTGTGCATAGAAGAAATTAATATAACATATGTGCTGTTAATATAGTATGCACTGTTTCCTTGCATTGCATACAAGAAACTGTTTCATAGCAGAGGATACAATAATTAACTTTTTTTTTTTGTGCATAGAAGAAATTAATACAACATGTACTGTCATTCTTCAGTGCGCAGCGGAATAAGTTAATCTTGCATGTAATGCAATGCAACAACTCATGATGTGTTTTCTCTTCATTGCTATTCTTGTATGCAATTATGCAGTATTTCAACTGCACCTGAGTGATGTTATAGTTCTGAAATGGATAAATTAGCAAAAAAGCAAATTAGTTCTTGTATGCATTGCAATGCAACAGCATATGTGATATGTGATACTCTTCAATTCACAACGGAATGAGACAGATCTTCTATGCATTGCAATGCAACAGCACCTCTGTGTTATGTTACATATGCAATGCACAACGGAACTAAGTTAGTTATTGTATTCAATGCAGTGAAACTGAGCTAATATATGTTATTCTTAAATGCTTGCATGTAATGCAATTCAACAAATCATACATGTTTTTTCTTAAGTGCGCTACAGAATAAAAGTTATTCTTGTATGCAATGTACTGCAACAGAACTTTAGTGGTTATATTTCTGAAAAGCACAAAGGAATCAGTTATTTATTGTATGCATTGCAATGCAACAACATGTTATATATGTTATCTTCAATGCACAAAAGAAAAAGAAAGATTTTATATGCAATAAAACAACATATATCAGATAATTTAGATCTTGTTTGCAATGCAACAACACATATGTTGTGATATCTCCTCTATTCACAACGGAATGGCTTAGTTCTTGTGTGCATTGCAATGCAACAGCACCTCTGTGTTATGTGTTACATATGAAATGGACAACGGAATAAGTTAGATCTTGTATGCAATGCAAAAGCACACGTTATGCGCTGTATTTTTTATGCACAACAGAACAATTCTTGTATATGCAATGTGCAATGCAATGAAATGGAGCATTAGAGCAATAGTTCCATAACGGATTAGGTTAGATATTTATGCAACAATGCAACAACACATATGATATGTGTTATCTTTTCAATGCAACAACTGAATAAGTTAGATCTTGTATGCAATGCAACAGCAAGTGTTATTTGCACAATGGATTTTCATTTGTAGTAAAATCATGGTTAATATTCATGGAAGTAAAAAAAATCTTTCGAGGTTACCGAGGAAACGGCTTTATTTCTGCTGTACCAGCGCTGTACTGTACTGTCAGAGAGTCAATTACATTTTAATTCAGATAATTGCTGTTTTTCTGCATGTTCTTTTCTGTACAGAACCTGACCCCCCCCCCCCCATGCTGGAATAACAACAACGTTGCCAAGGGATTACATAAACATTGCCAAGGGATTGCCAAGGGATTACATAAATAGCCTACACGAATTCTACATAATTCTACATAATTCTACATAATTAACATGCACGCATACACACCTTACAATTTGTACGGTGGCGCATTGCTGCCACATACATAATATTTTTTCCACTCAATTATGTCGTAATAACGAGATATTATGTCGTTAAAACGACATCTTTTCTCGTAAAAACGAGATGTTATGTCGTTAAAACGTTATCTTTTTCTCGTTAAAACGACATATTTTGTACATGACCTTTATCTGATCTATAATAGAGAATTTATATAGCCTAAATCAGTGCCTTTATCACACTTCCGCGCTCGAAAAGCAAGCAAATATAGTGTAAAATACCTTTCGATGCCTGTATCAATGGCTGTGCCCATAGATTAATGAACACAATATTATTGTTTTATTGGCGTATATCCCCATTTGTAAATATGCAATTTCTAATAATAAAGCACAATTTTATCATTTAGCATTCCTTATTTTCTGGAAAATAAGTCGCACCTGATGTCACATGATCGGGTCAGACTTAAGTTTTTGAGAGGAGAAAAACAAAACAAAAAAACAAAACAGATAAATCCTGTTGGTGTATCAGTTGTATTTTATTACACATTCAAAAATAATGTAGCTAAAATACCGGTAAAAACGAAAATTTTACAAAAATTAGGCTATAAACCTGTATTTTAGTCAATACAAAACAAGAATGAAAAATATAAGTATAAAATAAACAAATTATAGTGGCATTCATTAGCTACAAACAATATTTATTTTAAACTAATTTATTTAAAGCGAAGCTGAAACTGAAACTTGGGCTCCTCTCTCATTCGGCACGAATCCAAATATTTCTATTTTCGCACTTGGACGCTAAACTATTATTTATGTTAACAATGCTTTGTACTTTACTCGTGTCCCAGTATCCACGTAAAACAGCATCCTTCACATGCACAAAAACGTGTTTTGGAATAACAACACAATGGTAGAGCGGTAGTCTCATACTTCAGTGCAATAAAATTGCTAAAATTTGTTATAATATTCATTCAAGTTAATTTTACTGCACAAATGCAGAGTTAAAAAAATAATAGTGTTTAAAATATTACATGTATTGGAAAAAATATTTAAAAAAAAATATTTTACCCACATATCGCCAATCTAGACAAATACAGTAGCCTAAAATAAAGTTTGTCCATATTCTTAATGAATTCATGATTATTTAGAATATTTCATGGTTATTTAGAATGATTTAATTCAATATTCAGGGATTGACTTGATAGGTAGTGTAGAACCTATTGTATTGTTCATGCCTAATATACAAATAAACTCAAAAACCCAAGTCGGGACATTCTAAAACGCTCACGTGAAAAACGCTTAACGTGGCCTACTAAGACAGTGATATTAACAGACCAAACTCGTAAACATCATACAAATAAACCATACTATGTTAGGCTACAGAAACGCAATTGAGCCCAGAATTTGAACGCAGCGCGTTTAATTTCACGTTAAGCGTTTTCCTCTCATAGAAAGCGCTTAACATGGCTTAATGTACTAAGACAGTGATATTAAAAGACCAAACTCCGTAAAGATCATACTAATAAACCATATTATGTAGAGCAAAGCAGATGAGCCCAGAATATGAACGCAATTCGTTTAATTAGGCTACACACGTTAAGTGTTTTCCTCTCAGAGAAAACCGTTATAAAGAAAAAGCTTAATGTAGCCTACAAAGTGATATTAAAAGATACAATTCTGCACAAACCAATTTTTCTGTATAGTATGCTTTATTAGTATGGTGTTTACTATAGCCTACACGTTTTTCTAGACATCGTAATCTTTTTGTAACATACTTAAGTTAGCTCGTTGTTTCTACCTTAGGCCTAATTCATTGTTTAAATTTAATACATTGTTCGTTAACTACATGTGTAGCCTACATTTCTGAAATTACATAACTTGCACAGAGTCACCTTTGATAACAGATTACTCCAAATTGTAATGCTGACATGCAGTTCCTGTAAAGCTGATTTGAAACTGTATTGTGAAAAGCGCTAGGCCTATAAAAAATAAATGTGAATTGAATAGCCTATTTAATTGATAAATTGATCTTAGGCTATATAAATCTAAACTCTATTATAGATCAGATAAAGGTACTATATTTCGTACACGTCACGTACAAAATATGTCGTTTTAACGAGAAAAAGATGTCGTTTGGTTGAAACAAAATAGTGTCAAACTCTAATTGTATTGACTAAATTTAAGATTTTAAATTTAAAGATGGCATAGGCCTATATTTAATAAGATATAGATATTTTAAAAAGCTAGCCTTATTTGACTAATTAATTTATGACGGTAATAGATGGCAATAAATATAAAAATATATATTCATCTCTCGCTTTATTGTTCAAAGTGTTATTTCATAGTCTACCCTTAAACACGAAAATGAACGGCAAGAGCACATTAAAAGTTTCTGTTCTGTTTTCAGTTAAAAAGGTGTAATTTAAGCGTCAGTCAAAAACTTTATCTCGATAAACTTTATCTTAGAGCTGCTTTAAAGCCAAAACAAACTCTGTCTATTAATTTTCCTATTATCACTGTAAAGCTGCTTTGAAACAATCTGTATTGTAAGAAGCGCTATAAAAATGAAGATGACTTGACTTGACCCTTGAATCGATTCTGCTCTGCGCTTCAGTACAATAGCTTAAATGCATTCTCTCCGCGCTGTCCAGTGCGGCGCGCAGCCTCCGGCACATAGATTTTGAGAGTTGGTCAGCTGAATAAGTAGGCTAATAAGTGTGCCAAATAGTTTGGCTAGTTGTGAGAGCAGATGCCACGTAAATTATTATTTAATACGATAAATTAGTATTTCACGGCACGCGAATTTATGTGTACACAGAAGAAAGCTCTGTCTAGGCTCTGCCCTGGCACGGGTTGTGTCGAGCCATTTATTAGTCTGGCTGTTTGATGAGAACGAGATTAAATGTAGTTGCAATAAACTCTGTAATAATCCGTACAAATGTATCGGATAGATATAGGCTACTATTCTGTTGCGCGGAGCTGAGTTCTGGAGCTAAGAACTGATGACCCGGCTTGATCTTTGGTTGACCAATCAGCGGAAAGGGGCGTTTTATTCCCGCCCATGTAGAGATCGAATATTCAAGTTGGGTCCGTGTACGTTTTGATAGTTTGTTTTCCAATTTGAAATGAAATACGCAGAAACGAGAAAGCGGTCGTTTCCCCTTTTTTCGTTTGTTAAAAAAAACAGAAAAAAGAGATTTTGGCTCGATTTTCGTTTTTTCGGGTCACGGATAGAAAACGGAAACACGACTTCAAAACTCGCTTTCCACATGTGGGCGGTCATTACACGCCCATTTCAGCCGATTGGTCAATCAAATCTGAGCCAGTGACGTCATCATCAGTTGTTCAACAAAATAACAGTCCTCTGCTGCAGTATATGTCATATATCGGCTTTCTTCTGTGCAACCTAACGCGTATTTCACAGAAATATGTATGCACAGATTAAAAAAAAAAAAAAAAACATTTTAAAAAAACCTACAGTAAATTTAATTAAGTCTGTTTTTAAGCTGTCATTGTGTTTTTAAAATGTAAAATGTAAATGCTTCTACATCTGTAGCCAAGCGCATGACATCCTTTGGGCTACTACCACCGATCTATAGGCTATATATAAGCTAATGATAGGCTATTCTCTATTATAGATCAGTGGCTACTGCACTCATTTTTTTTTCTTATTTTAATGTTTTGTTTACATTTTATACATTTAAATTCAATCATTTAGCAGACACATGACATTCCTTGCAGTATATAGTAGGCTATGCAGTCATACATAATCATTAGAAAATAGGCTATCCACCAGGTGGCGCACAGGGACAACTATCACCATGGCCGCGATAACCTCCGTGCTGGGTTTCGTCTTTTTTACAGTCTATGGTTTCAAAGGCGATCCTTTGCCCCGCAGTAGCTATTTTCATATTTTCAGTGTTATTCATGCACAGCAATACTAATTCGCTGCGAAGTCATCGATAAAAAATTAAGAGCAGCTTCTTATCAACAACAAAATTGTTGTTGTTGTTGTTGTTGTTATTCTCTGTGTGTGTGTGTGTGTGTGTGTGTTACATTTTTTTTCACGATATGGATAGCCTATGGACAAAAAGACAAATATGAAATATAATAAATATAGGCAAATAAAACTGTTATTCCTATTTGACATGTGACAACACCTAATACCGGTATCACCGTTGGGGGGCTTTTTCTAAGTTTTCCTTCGCTTGTAAATGGCCATGCATATTTTATCTCTTAAATTAAACATAGCCCTAGAACCTTTATTAACATAATGAACATTATATGTCAACACAATGAACATTATATGTCACAGTTTACTTGCTACAACCCCTGGCAAAAATTATGGAATCACCACACTTAGAGGATGTTCACTCAGATTTTTTACTTTATAGCAAATAAACAAATCACAGATATGACACAAAAAAGGTTTTGTTCAATACCTTAACATTCTGGCTTCAGGAAACATACCTCAAACAAATCCACTTTTGTTATTATTATTAATGGCATGTCTTTTTCCAGAGCAAGTAGAGGAAAAAAGTATGGAATCATCTGTTAATTTCCATTTTAAACAAATACTGGGACTAAAGTCTAAAAATGCTAATTAGTCAGTAGTTAAAAGGGAGTGCTTGGGTTGTTTGACTTGGCTAATTGAAATGAAATATGGCCCCAAGAAGAGAGTTCTCAGTTGAAACAATGGAAAGGATTATAAAACTCTTTCAACAAGGAATTTCAATACGCAGTATGGCCAAAGAAGTTGGTTGCTCCCAGTCAGCTGTGTCTAAAATTTGGTGCAAGTATGAACTAAATGGGAAGGTTATAAAGCAAGACATACGGGCAGACCAAGGAAGACGTCAAAGCGTCAAGATAGAAATCTCAAAGCAATATGCCTTTACAATAGAAAACGCACAACAAAACAAAAGAAAAACAGACAGAATCAGGAGCCAATTTTTTGGGACAGAACTGTAAAAAACCAGCTTGAACGTACATATAGAGCTTGCTGAGCTTACATATAGAAAAGCCAAATGAAAATGAGTAATAACACTTAAACAAAAGAAAACAAGGTTACAGTGGGCTAAAGAGAAGCAATCATGGATTCTGGATGATTGGATGAAAGTGTTATTCAGTGAAGAATCGCGAATCTGCATTAGCCAAGGAGATTACACTGGAACTTTTGTCAGGTGCCGTTCTAATGAAACATATAAAGATGACTGCTTGAAGAAAACAATCAAATTTCCCAACTCATTTATGATATGGGGGTGCATGTCAGGTAAAGGACCAGGGGAGATGACAATCATTACCTCAACAGTAAATGCACTGGTGTACATTGAAATTGTGGACACTTTTCTCATTTCATCGATAGAAAATAAGTTTGGTGATGATGAAATAATTTTTCAGGATGATAATGCATCTTGCCACAGAGCAGAGTGTTAAAGCTTTTCTTCAGGAAAGGCATATCAACTCAAAGACATGGCCAGCAAACAGTCCAGATCTCAATCCAATTGAAAATTTATGGTGGAAATTATAAACACTGGTCCATGACAAGGCTCCACCCTGCAAAGCTGATCTGTCAAACACTATTTGAGAAAGTTGAAACCAGCTTGATGGGGAATATTGTTTTTCATTAATGAAGTCCATGCCTCAAAGAATTTAGGCTGTCAAAAGCCAGAGGAGGAGCAACAATTGTTTTTTTGTTGATGATTCCATATTTTTTTCCTCAACATTGAGTGATTCCATACTTTTTTTCTCTACTTGCTCTGGAAAAAGACATGCCATTAATAAAAAAAAATGTAAGTGGATTTGTTTGAGGTATGTTTCCTGAAGCCAGAATGTTAAGCTATTGAACAAAATCATTTTTGTGTCATATCTGTGATTTGTTTGTTTGCTATAAAGTAAAAAAGTGTGGTGATTCCATAATTTTTGCCAGGGGTTGTATCCTCACTTTTTCTGTCTTTCCTTCGCTTTTAAATGAATTAGCTATAAATGGCCGTGAACATTTTACATTTTCAATTTCGATTTAACGGCAATTGGCGATTCTGCGTCAATTGCTTCAATGGACAACAGCAAAACAAAAACTCTCTTATATTAAACATAGAACTTTTATTAACATAATGGATAAAAATACCATGCTGTAGACTGGTACTTTGGTGTACGACCTCTGCTATAGTTGAACTCCACTTGCTGCATTGCGCTGCCGCGCTCAGTTTTTAATTGACTTTAATTGACATACACAGTTCCTTTCTGAACTAGAACTAGGCCTATTTTTTTTACTTAGCCTACCTTAAATAAATATTTAATAAAAAACGAATACTAAACTAATAATAATTTAAAACAAAAAACAGGGTGGAGAAGGTGTCATGGTGAGCAATTAACGTAACCAGTGCTGCGGCTTCACACCGGTAACACCGTCAACACCGTCTATCGCAACAAACCTACTGGTTGGTAAGCAAAGGTAGCCTTGGAGCAGCACATGGGATTTGTAGTTGCCTTTTGTTACGGTAGGACCAACCAGGAGACAGGAGATAGTACAACAGGTATTTTATTGAACACAAGCAGAGTGAATGGTGACAACAGGTGAGTATCTTGCAGTAAATGGTGATTGGAGAATGGTATAGAGAATGATACTGTCCTTTGTGATTGCAGAGTGCCGATGGATAATGAGGATTGCTGACTGGAGACGATGACTGCAGACAACACTTCACACACAGACTGGAATCTTTTGAGGGAACACGGAGACAGGATAACAGGTAAGTAGCACGGGGAGTCCTTGAGGTAAGCATACAGGTAAGTCCTTAGATGCAAACGAGACAATGTGAGTGTGTGAGTGTGTGTCTTAAGTAGTGCTGGTGAAGAGTGAGCTGATGAGGTGCAGGTGGCGGTGATTAGTACTCCGGGGAAGGTGTGCGCTGTGGTTGGTGGATGGTGGAGCCTGGTGTGTCTGTGACAGTACCCCCCCCTCCACGGCCCGCTCCTGAGGGCCGCGGACCCCGACGTCGTGGTGGTCTACCTCTTCCACGAGGGGCAGGTCTGTTAGGATGAGCAGCGTGGAAAGTGTCAAGTAGGTTAGGATCAAGGATGTCGTTACGTGGAATCCATGAGCGTTCCTCCGGGCCATAACCTTCCCAGTCCACAAGATACTCGAGCTGACCACCACGGCGCCGGGAGTCCAAGATCTCACGCACCTCGTATGCAACTCCGTCATCTAGTAGAAGTGGAAGGGGGGGCTCGGCTTCGGTCACACCAGGTTCTGTGGAGAGAGGAACAGAAGGGTGGTGAGGCTTGAGTAACGAAACATGGAAAGTGGGGTGAATGCGATACTCCGGTGGCAGTTGGAGTTTATAGGTGACAGGGTTGATCTGCTCCAGGATGGTGAATGGGCCAATGAACCTGGGACTCAGCTTACGGCAAGGGAGGCGCATCCTGATGTCCTTGGTGGACAGCCAGACCTTCTGTCCCGGTTGGTAGGAGGGAGCTTCGGAACGATGAAGGTCTGCTGTCATCCTGCGCCTCCGGAGTGCTCGTTGGAGTTGGTGGTGTGCTGAGTCCCAGACCCTCTCGCTCTCTCGGAACCAGTAGTCCACAGATGGTACGTCTGATGGTTCCCCGGTCCAGGGGAACAGTGGGGGTTGGTAGCCGAGTACGCACTGGAAGGGTGTGAGTCCGGTGGATGGCTGGCGTAGGGAGTTCTGGGCGTACTCGGCCCAACCCAGGTACTGATTCCAAGAGTCCTGGTGACCATGACAGAAGGTACGGAGGTAGCGGCCGATCTCCTGGATTTTCCTTTCCGTCTGCCCGTTCGTCTGAGGGTGCTAGCCAGACGAGAGACTGACGGTCACACCTAGGAGCGAGAAGAAGGCTCTCCATACCCGTGAGATAAACTGTGGTCCTCGATCGGATACTATGTCTTCAGGGATGCCGAAGTATCGAAATACCTGGTTGAACATGATCTCTGCTGTCTCCATGGCAGTAGGAAGACCTTTCAGAGGGATGAGACGACAGGATTTAGAAAATCGGTCTACCACGACCAGGATGCAGGTATTTCCGTCAGATGCAGGAAGGTCGGAGACAAAGTCAACTCCTAGGTGTGACCAGGGTCGGTTGGGAACGGGCAGATGATGAAGCTTGCCGGATGGTAGATGGCGTGGGCTCTTCGAGATGGCACAGTCCCTGCATCCCTGCACGTACCTTCTGACATCGGCAGCCATGTTGGGCCACCAGAAGCGCTCTTTTAGCAGCGAGAGGGTCTCATTGACCCCCGGGTGGCCAGTGCCAAGTGAAGTATGTGCTGAGTGGATCAGTGGAGTGCGCCGTGTGCGGGTGATGTATTGCAAGCCCGGTGGGCAACCCGGCGGAGCGTTGGTGGAGGCATTGGAGGAGGGTAAAGTCTCTGCAGACCAGGTGATGGGGCTGACCACTACTTGCTTGGGAAGGATGGGTTCAGGATCCTCTGTGATGGGTTCGGGAGTCTGGAAAGAGCGTCCGCTTTGATGTTCCTGGAACCGGGTCTATAGGAGATGGTGAAGTCGAAACGTGTGAAAAACAGCGCCCAGCGGGCCTGTCTGGGGTTGATCCTTTTGGCGGACCGGAGATATTCAAGGTTCTTATGGTCAGTGAGAACTAGGAAGGGATGTTTAGCTCCCTCCAACCAATGCCTCCACTCTTCGAGGGCCATCTTGACTGCCAGCAGTTCTCGATTACCGATGTCATAATTTCTCTCCGCCGGGTTGAGCTTGCGGGAGAAGAAGGCGCATGGATGGAGGCGGCTCGGATTCCCCTGCTGCTGCGACAGAACCGCTCCGACTCCGGTTGTGGAGGCGTCGACCTCGACCACGAATGGTTTGTGGGGATCCGGATGTACCAGGAGTGGAGCGGTGGTGAAGGCTTCCTTGAGGTGGTTGAAGGCCTCCGTGGCAGCTGGGGTCCAGGACAGAGACTTGGGCTTGTTGCGTAAAAGGTCAGTAAGGGGGTTGGAGATGGAGCTGTAGTTCTGAATGAATCTTCTATAGAAATTGGCAAAGCCGAGGAATCGTTGGAGTTCCTTGATAGTGGTTGGAGTGGGCCAGTTCTTAATGGCTTCCACCTTCCCCTCGTCCATCTGGATGCCACTGTGGTCGATGTGGTATCCAAGGAACTGCACTGAGGACTGATGGAAGGAGCATTTCTCGGCTTTGAGGAAGAGTTGGTACTCTCTCAGGTGTTTCAGGACCTCCGCAACGTGGTGGCGATGTTCGGCCATGCTCCAGGAGTATATCAAGATATCGTCGATGTAGACCAGAACGAACTTGTGGAGAAACTCCCGGAGCACCTCGTGGATGAAATCCTGGAATACGGAGGGGGCGTTGACCAGGCCATACGGCATCACGAGGTATTCGTAGTGGCCGGTGGGCGTGACGAAGGTGGTCTTCCACTCGTCCCCCTCGCGTATCCGGATGAGGTTATACGCGCTGCGGAGGTCCAACTTGGAGAACACAGTGGCACCACGGAGATGTTCCAGGGCCGCTGGGACGAGAGGAAGGGGATATCGGAACTTGATGGTGACAGAGTTGAGAGCACGGTAATCAATGCAAGGCCGCAAGCCTCCGTCCTTTTTGGCCACGAAGAAGAAGCTGGAAGCAGCAGGGCTTAGAAGGTCGAATGTATCCTTGAGCCAGAGCCTCCTCGATGTACTCCACCATGGCCTTCTCCTCCGGGACGGATAGGGGATATATCCGTCCCCTTGGCACTGACGCACCCGGAAGCAGATCAATGGCGCAATCCCATGGCCGATGTGGAGGCAGCTTGGAAGCTCTCATGGGGCAGAAAACGTCGCTGAAGGGGGCGTAACACGAGGGTATATCCACTGACCTCTTCTCGATGGGACTTTCGATGGAGGTGGCGTGGACACGGAGGCAACGGGAGGTTGGTTGTCGTGGAACAGGAAGTGTTGAGAAACAGGATGGAAAACAGGTGTCGCCCCACTTCAGGACTTCTCCAGTCTTCCATGAGAGGATGGGGTTGTGCTGCTCCAACCACGGACGCCCTAATATCACGTCAGCGGTGGAACCCTCCAGAACCAGCAGATGGATATTCTCTACATGAAGAACGCCAACTTGAAGTTGTAGAGGGCCTATGCTCCGGCTCACACGTCTTCTGCTCACAGCTTTGCCAGTTATCGATTGAATCTGGTAGGTTGACGGCGTACATTGGGTCCTGATACCAAGCTGACGGCAGAGGGCGCCGGAGATGAAATTTCCCGCTGACCCAGAATCAAGGAGGGCAGTAACTGGAACGGAGATATCGGCAGCAGTAAGTTGTACAATAGTAGTGAGTGGTTTAGATGTATTAGTATGTGGGAGGATAGCACTCACCATGGGACGAGGAGGACGTGTTGGGCATGTGGAGAGTACATGCCCTGGGGATCCACAATATAAGCAAAGTTTCTGGGTCAGCCTTCTCTGCCGTTCAGCGGGTGATAGACGATTTGATTCCACTTGCATAGGTTCGTTGGCTGGTTCTGGAGTGCTGACGGATTCTGGTCGGCAGAGGGAGGTGTTGAACAGTTGCTGACCCTGGTGCTCATCGAGACACGACTGCATACGAGTGGTGAAACGGATGGAGAGTTGAATGAAACGTTCTAGGCCGATGGTATCCTCGTATGCAGCGAGATGCAACCGCACTCGAGGATCCAAACCCTGGCGATACGTCGTCATGAGCGCTCGTTCGTTCCATCCACTTCGGGCAGCGAGAGTTCTGAATTGAATGGCATAATCATTAACAGACATGTTTCCTTGCTTTAAGTTATAAAGTTTCTCACCAATAGATGCATCCCATGAAGGTTTTCCAAAAACTTCTCTGAAGTGTTCGACGAAACTGGAGTATGATTGAAGCACAGGGTTGTTTTGTGACCAGATGGAATCAGCCCATTGCAGCGCTTTACCAGAAAGTTGGGAGATCACAAACGCCACTTTGGAGTAATCGGTGGGGAACAAGTGCGGTTGCATCTCCAGGGTCAGGGAACATTGTAGGAGGAATCCGTTGCACTCCTCCGCCGAACCAGAGTAGGGCGCTGGTTTGGCCATGGGACTGGCGTACACTGGCGGAGAGGGAGAAGTGACGGTGTTTGCGGAAGTGAAGGTGGGCGCTGACGGTGGTGGATGAGTGGAGAATGTGCGACGCAACGCGTCCACCAGGTCCTGGAACTGATTGGGTTGGCTCATACTTGTGTTCCGCTGTATAGGTCCGGTCTTCTGTTACGGTAGGACCAACCAGGAGACAGGAGATAGTACAACAGGTATTTTATTGAACACAAGCAGAGTGAATGGTGACAACAGGTGAGTATCTTGCAGTAAATGGTGATTGGAGAATGGTATAGAGAATGATACTGTCCTTTGTGATTGCAGAGTGCCGATGGATAATGAGGATTGCTGACTGGAGACGATGACTGCAGACAACACTTCACACACAGACTGGAATCTTTCGAGGGAACACGGAGACAGGATAACAGGTAAGTAGCACGGGGAGTCCTTGAGGTAAGCATACAGGTAAGTCCTTAGATGCAAACGAGACCGGACAATGTGACTGTGTGAGTGTGTGTCTTAAGTAGTGCTGGTGAAGAGTGAGCTGATGAGGTGCAGGTGGCGGTGATTAGTACTCCGGGGAAGGTGTGCGCTGTGGTTGGTGTCTGTGACACCTTTGGCCTAGGCTATTTTTTGCTCCTGTTTTTTTTCCATATTTCTGTTGCAATTCTTTGTGAGTAGGCTATCCGGTGGATACAACATTGTACACTGCAAAAAGTAATAAGACAGGCGAAATGGTGAACACTGGAACGTGTAGCTTATGTTGAAATCTTGTATATGCAATATTTTAAATAAATGATTATGTTAAAATAGGTCATTGTGTCAGAACTGAATGCTATATACTGTAAAAAACAAAATGTTTGTAGGCCTCTATCAAAATTAGCCTATAAAATCTCTAGCCTATTCAAATAAATGAATTGCAGTGTATCTAGGCCTACTTAAGACTTTTTAACAGTTGTTGTAGCCTACTTTATTACATGATTACAGTGCCATAGTCAAATCTTAACTAGAGTAATTTAGAGTAGCCTAAAGCTAAAAACTTTTTGAAATGTCTAACAGTGTCTGTAGGCTATAGTTAAAACATTATTTTTTGTTACATATTAGATTCTTAATCTAGTAATGATTAAGAAGTGGGGGGAAAGATGTAGGATGTAGAATTTTTATTTTTTATTTTATTTTATTTTATTTATTTATTTATTTTAATTTTTTTGGGCCAGATTCTGACGAATTAGGGCCAAGCAATAATGAAAAATAAAACCATCTCGAGATTAAAGTCATAATCCGAGATTAAATTTGTTAAATTTCAAGAAAAATTGTCGAAATAAAATGTTGAAAATAAACTCAGTAAATTACAAGAAAAAAAAATGCGTTTTATTTTGAGAAAAAATCTAGCTAAATTTCGAGAACAAAATCGAAACAAAATGTTGAGAATAAAGTCAAAGACGTTTTATTTTGAGGAAAAAATCGTTAAAAACGGTCAAAATAAAATGTTGACAATAAACTTAATTTCCGAGAAAGAAGGTGTTTATTCATAACCTGTCACAGCTTGTGATGAAGTCACATTAGCTGCCGTCGCTGGGGAAGTAGCCTAAATGTAAATGGACATTCATGCGACGCGTCACTGTTAAATGCGTCTGCCACGGGATCCGTTAAAATTGCTTACACTACTTATTTATTGTGACTTCAAAATAGAATAAAATAAAAACTATTTTTTTTTAATCTGTGCTTCTCATCCGCTCCTCTGTGTATGGGTAGCGCAGTTTCACCATGCATATTAAACTACAAACAGCATTACAACAGCCTGCGTGCTGATTAACATTTCTGAAATAAATATTTCTGTGAAATATGCGTTAAGTTGCACAGAAGAAAGCCGATATATGAGACATACTGATATAGCAGAAGAGGACTGTTATTTTGTTGAACTGATGATGACGTCACTGGCTCAGATTTGATTGACCAATCGGCTGAAAGGGGCGTGTAATGACCGCCCACACGCGGAAAACTAGTTTTGAAGTCATGTTTCAGTTTTCTATCCGTGACCCGAAAAAACGAAAATCAAGCCAAAATCTCGTTTTTCCGTTTTTTTTTTTTAAGAAACGAAAAAACGGGAAACGACCGTTTTCTCGTTTCTGCATATTTCATTTCAAATTGGAAAACAAACTATCAAAACGTACACGGACCAAGCTGTTTATCCATTTTGGTTTTATTGTTTTTCCATTTGGCGGATTAGAACAAAGTGTGATTAAAACAAAAATAAAAATATGAAAAAACGACTCGAAATTTGTTTATTTATGCTCATGAGGAGGGTCGAATATGTGATAAATGAATGGTTTCTTCGTTTTTCCGTTTAGAAGACAAAAACGAGAAAACAAATTATCCGAAGGTACACGGACTGATTTCCCATTTTTTGTTTATGATTTACAAATCGGTTTATGGCTTTGATATTTCATTTGCACATGTGGGTGGCGCTGAAACGCCCCTTTCATCTGATTGGTCAAACCGCGCCGTCTTGAGGACGGCCTTATTTCTGCCAGTTAGAATAAGAGTCGGTACGGCACTGGCAAATCATCCCACTTTATAGGCTAAGCTTTTGTCGCCACGCGAACCACCACTCGCTGATATTTAAAGCAGAAATGTGTTATATTTAACTATAATTAGTGCTGCTGCGAAGCTTCGCCTCAAATGTACGACACTTGAGAGATTACAAGTCATATATATATTTCTATTTTTATAGGTTGATAAATGCTAGGCTATAAAAATAGTTTATATAATATGAATAAAAGTAAAATGTTTACTGTATGACGTATGGGCAACAGTGATTGGACGTAAAAATCAGTGATAAACATGACCATGAGAACATGTCCATAACATGTCTCACGTCGCCTTTTAATATGTGTGTGTGTGTGTGTGTGCTCTCCGTAATTGAATGCAAGTGCAACATTATTTTTGCAAACGGAAGAGCTCATAACTCATGGGACTGTATGATAATGTATTTTTTTTTTAAAAAACTTACGTAATATCACTCACTTATGGTGTTTTTATAATGTGTTTGTAATGTGCATTTGTAATCATTTATTTCTAATTTAATTTCTTAATTTTGTTCATGGAGATAACATTGACAATGTGTCATTAGTGGAAGATTGCTGCCATACTGGAAATCAAACATTTAAAATTAAAATAACATGAAATTTCAAGAACAGCCACTAGATGGCTGCAGAGCATCACTCACTGGCTCATTTGCCATTTCCACGTAGGTAATTTTATAGATAGCCTATCTTTTCCTTTAGATTTGTGTTTAGACATTATTATAACATTAAAAATTTATCTTTGTCAAAGTATCATCACTGAAGTATATATATTTTTGCAATTATGTCACAATACAGTCAAACCTGAAAATGGGGTTGTGTGTGTGTGTGTGTGTGTTTGTTCTCCATCGTGAATGTGTTATGGTGTCGCCCATTCACTTCTGTGTGTGTTCTGCATTGTAGCTGATTATTTGTTTGACAAAATAAGTAACAGAGAGCATTTTTTTAATCTCCCATTCGAATCAAGATCAGTTTTGGTTGCATGCATTGTTGTTACGATAAAATAATGTTTTGCACATTACATTTGACATTGTATTGACTGACTCACACATATGCCTGCACTCTCAGAAAAAAGCTACAAAAGCTGTCACTGGAGTGGTGCCATATCACATCTAGGTACATCTACCTAGAGTGTATATTAGTTACATATTGTTTACATATTGGGTACCAAAAGTGTACAAAATGGTACATATTAGAACCCTTTTAAATGGAAACATCCCAGCAACAGCTTTTGTACCATTTTTCCTGAGAGTGTAGCATGGATATTTCTAGTAATCCTGAAGACCTTGTTTAGCTGGTTCAGATGTGTTTGGTTGGAGCTAAACTTTGCAGGACATTTATCCTCCAGGAGCAGGACACCTCTGACATGCCCTTCACATTAATTGAATGTGATTTATCAACACCTTACATCTTAAAATAGCTCATGACAAATGAAAACAAAATAAAAGAAAATACTTGTATAGAAAAATACTACCAGAGCTTTGCCGGACAAACAATGAATGCACAAAGCAGTGGGAATAAACAATACCTTGAAAAAGGTTAGCAAACTTCAGAGAAACATCAACCAATTAATCATGTAACAAAAATAACTTTAAAAAGTGCTGTCTAATTAATATACAATGTCAAGAAGGTTGATTTTAAGTTGTATTCCACATATGGTAGAATCTGTTAAATGTAATTTGTAGATTAATGTATTCGATTAATTTTAAATCAGCATGGTCAAATTAATTTCTGATTATTTGTTTAACACTGAAATTAAATAGAACCACTGCAGAAACTCTCCTCAGTTCACAATTCATATAATTGATATTTTTATTGGATTGTATTTCTAATCCAAAGAAAACTACTAACAACATTTTTTATAACCCAAGATTGACACTGTGTCCTATAACTTTAACATTACAGTTCCTATTCATAATTCGTATTGCAATTGACCTATAATACTGTTACTCTCCAACCCTGCTAATTTTTGTCATTCAGCAGCCTACAAGTTCACTGATTCAATTATCTTTTTTTTATTTTATTTTATTTTTTTTTATCTATCTCATTCTTTCCGTGCTAACACGCTTACAGTCATACTTTTAAATTTCAGTTTTCACAGTTATTTATTCAGGTCTCTCTCTCTCTCTCTCTCTCTCTCTCTCTCTCTCTCACACACACACACACACACTATAGTGATCGTCTTAAAAAACGAGTGGGAAAGGTTAGACATATTATGGTATATATATTGGGAACATCAAACTCCGTGTCAGCATACTGTATGACTTGTAATCTCTCAAGTGTCGTACATTAAAAGCGAAGCTTCGCAGCAGCTCTAATTATAGTTAAATATAACACATTTCTCATTTAAATATCAGCGATATCAGGGAGTGGTGGTTCGCGTGGCGACAAAAGCTTATAAACTGGGATGATTTGCTAATGCCTTACCGACTCTTATTCTAGCTGGCAGAAATAAGGCCGTCCTCAAGACGGCGCGGTTTGACCAATCAGATGAAAGGGGAGTTTCAGCCTCTCCCACATGTGCGAATGAAATATCAAAGCCATAAACCGATTTGTAAATCACAAACGAAAAATGGGAAATCGGGTCAAAATCTCATTTTCCGTTTGTTAAACTAAATGAAAAAACGAATAAACAAGCTATCTATTCATTTCTCGTTATTCCATTCCAAATAGGAAATGAAATTATCAAAACGTACACGGACCTAATATTTATGAGATAAACTAATATTTCACGTGTAGATGAATTTATGTCTACACAGAATTAAGCCCTGACTCTGCACCAGTAAGATTTGTGTCAAGCCATTCACTAGTCTGGTTATTTGATGAGAAAGAGATGAAATGTAGAATAAACGCGTTAAGAATCCGTGTACCTTCGGATAATTTGTTTTCTTGTTTTTGTCATAGGACAAAAAAAAAAAAAAAAAAAAAAAAACGAAACGGAAAAACGAAGGAACCATTCATTTATCACATATTCGACCCTCCTCATGAGCATAAATAAACAAATCTCGAGTTGTTTTTTCATATTTTTATTTTTGTTTTCATCACACTTTGTTCTAATCCGCCAAATGGAAAAACAATAAAACCAAAATGGATAAACAGCTTGAATATTCGATCTCTACATGGGCGGGAATAAAACGCCCCTTTCCGCTGATTGGTCAACAAAAGATCAAGCCGCGTCATCAGTTCTTAGCTCCAGAACTCAGCTCCGCGCAACAGAATAGTAGCCTATATCTATCTGATACATTTGTACGGATTATTACAGAGTTTATTGCAACTACATTTAATCTCGTTCTCATCAAACAGCCAGACTAATAAATGGCTCGACACTACCCGTGCCAGCCTAGACAGAGCTTTCTTCTGTATACACATAAATTCGCGTGCCGTGCCGTGAAATACAAATTTATCGTATTAAATAATAATTTACGTTGCATCTGCTCTCACAACTAGCCAAACTATTTGGCGCACTTATTAGCCTACGTATTCAGCTGACCAACTCTCAAAATCTGTGTGCCGGAGGCTGCGCGCCGCACTGGACAGAGCGGAGAGAATGCATAAGCTATTGTACTGAAGCGCAGAGCAGAATCGATTCAAAGGTCAAGTCATCTTCATTTATATAGCGCTTTTTACAATACAGATTGTTTCAAAGCAGCTTCACAGTGATAATAGGAAAATTAATAGACAGAGTTTGTTTTGGCTTTAAAGGAGCTCTAAGATAAAGTTTATCGAGCTAAAGTTTTTGATTGAATCACTTTCGTTGTAAAAATCATTAATTATTAACTTAGGGGACGCTTAAATGACACCTTTTTAACTGAAAATAGAACAGAAACAGAAACTTTTAATGCGTTCTTGCCGTTCATTTACGTGTTTAAGGGTAGACTATGAAATAACACTTTGAACAATAAAGCCAGAGATTACTATATATTTTTATATTTATTCTATTTATTATTATACTTGATTTCTAGCAAGTCACTTTGTTAATGAATGAGTCGTTTTATTCAATCGATTCGCTCGAAACGCTAATTCATTCAGTAATAAAAAGGCTGTATGGCTGGTGAATCACTCAACCGATTTGTTCAAAGACTGGGATTCATTCACGAATTAACTACTAGGTTACTCTGTGCGCCTTATGTTGCGAGTCGCACAATGATCTTTGACTTTGCTTTAGAAATTTAGCTGGCAGAAAAAATAAAACATTGTTTTGAGGGACATCAATTAATACTCAGTGTTAATGAAATAAACTCAGTGTATTGCTCAAAACAAGCGGTGTGCCAAACAGGCGGTGTGCCAAATAGGTAGGCTAGGGGTAGTTGTGACAGCAGATGCAACGTAAATTAATTAATATTTAATACGATAAACTAATTCCACCGCACGCAAATGTATGCATAAGCAGAAGAAAGCTATGCCCTGTTTGTGTCGAGCCATTCATTAATCTGGTTGTTTGATGAGAAATAGACCTAGATGAAATGTCCGAGTTAAGAATCCATACAACTGTAACTGATGAACAATTCTGTTGCGCGGAACTGAGAAAGAACTGCTGACAGCAGCTTGATCTTCACTGTAAATCCATTCTCTCCGCGCTGTCCAGTGCATCGCGCAGCTCCAGTAGAGATTTTTAGAGTTGGTCAGCTAAATAAAACAGCGGTGTGCCAAATACATAGGCTAGGAGTAGTTGTGAGAGCAGATGCCACGTAAATTGATGTTTAATACGATAAATTAGTATTTCACGGCACGCGAATTTATGTGTATACAGAAGAAAGCTAGGCTCTGCCCTGGCACGGGTTGTGTCGAGCCATTTATTAGTCTCATCGTTGATGAGAACGAGATTAAATGTAGTTGCAATAAACTCTGTAATAATCCGTACAAATGTATCAGATAGATATAGGCTACTATTCTGTTGCGCGGAGCTGAGTTCTGGAGCTAAGAACTGATAAGGCGGCTTGATCTTTTGTTGACCAATCAGCGGAAAGGGGCGTTTTATTCCCGCCCATGTAGAGATCGAATATTCAGGTGTTTATCCATTTTGGTTTTATTGTTTTTCCATTTGGCGGATTAGAACAAAGTGTGATTAAAACAAAAATAAAAATATGAAAAAACGACTTGAGATTTGTTTATTTATGCTCATGAGGAAGGTCGAATATGTGATAAATTAATGGTTTCTTCGTTTTTTCCGTTTAGAAGACAAAAACGAGAAAACAAATTATCCTAAATCCGTGTACCTTCAGATAATTTTTCTTGTTTTTGTCCTATAAACGGAAAACGAAGAAACCATTCATTTATCACATATTCGACCCTCCTCATGAGCATAAATAAACAAATCTCGAGTTGTTTTTTCATATTTTTATTTTTGTTTTCATCACACTTTGTTCTAATCCGCCAAATGGAAAAACAATAAAACCAAAATGGATAAACAGCTTGAATATTCGATCTATACATGGGCGGGAATAAAACGCCCCTTTCCGCTGATTGGTCAACCAAAGATCAAGCCGCGTCATCAGTTCTTAGCTCCAGAACTTGTCCTGTTACAATACAGAAGGGTCGGAGACAAAGTAGTACAGGTAACGGATATTTATTGAACACCAGCAGAGATAACAGGAGTGCAGGTAAGTGAAATGGTAATCTTGCAGGTGATAGATGAATGGTAGAATAGTGATACTGTCCTTTGTGTTGCAGTGACGAAGATCCTGGAAGACGGGTGGATGGCAGGCGAGGCAGAGCAATGGAGACACTAGACAACTCACACGACGACAGGAGACACGGAAGCAGACTTGGAACACGCTGGAGACAGGTAAGTAGATTCACAGGAGTCCTTAAGGTAAGCATGAAGGTAAGTCTTAATGCGAACAAGACCGGACAGTGACTGAGTGCGTGTGAGTGTCTTAAGTACTGATGGTGATTGCCGTGCTGATGAAGTGCAGGTGCGTGTGATCAGTACTCTGGTGAGGGAGTGCGCTGTGATTGGGTGATGTTGGAGCCTGGTGTGTCTGTGACAGTACCCCCCCCTCCACGGCCCGCTCCTGGAGCGACGAAGGTCGGCTGTCATCCTGTGTCTGCGCAATGCCCGCTGGTGGTGTGCAGAGTCCCAGACCCTCTCGCTCTCTCGGAACCAGTGGTCGACAGCTGGTACATCCGACGGTTCCCCTGACCAGAGGAACAATGGGGGTTGGTAACCGAGTACGCACTGAAAGGGAGTGAGTCCAGTGGTAGGCTGACGCAGGGAGTTTTGTGCGTACTCGGCCCAACCCAGGAACTGGTTCCATGAGTCCTGGTGGCCATGACAGAAGGTACGAAGGAAGCGACCGATCTCCTGGATCTTCCTCTCCGTCTGCCCGTTCGACTGCGGGTGGTATCCAGACGAGAGGCTTACGGTCACACCTAGGAGCGAGAAGAAGGCTTTCCATACTCTGGATATGAACTGAGGTCCTCTATCCGACACAATGTCTTCAGGAATTCCGTAATACCGGAAGATGTGGTTGAACATGAGTTCAGCAGTCTCCATGGCTGTAGGTAGTCCCTTTAAAGGAATCAGACGAACAAGATTTAGAGAATCTGTCAATAATCACCAAGATACAGGTACAGTTATTGGAAGCAGGTAGGTCGGTTATGAAGTCAACTCCTAGGTGTGACCAGGGTCTGTTGGGAATGGGCAGAGGATGGAGTTTGCCGGAGGGAAGATGGCGAGGACTCTTCGAGATGGTGCATTCCCTGCACGTACCTTCTGACGTCGACTGCCATATTTGGCCACCAGAAGCGCTCCTTCAGCAGCGAGAGGGTTTCATTGACCCCAGGGTGGCCAGTGCCCAGTGATGTTTGGGAGGAGTGGATGAGTGGAGTGCGCCGTGTCCAGGTGATGTATTGCAAACCTTGTGGACAACCCGGCGGAGTGTTGGTGGAAGCATTGGAGGAGGGCATGGTTTCTTCGGACCAGGTGATGGGACTTACAATGAGCTTTTCAGGTATGATGGGTTCAGATTCTTCGGTGTTTTCCTCAGGATTATGGAGACGAGATAAGGCGTCCACCTTGACATTCTTTGGTCCAGGACGATAGGAGATGGTAAAGTTGAAACGGGTGAAGAACAGTGCCCAGCGCGCCTGTCGAGGATTTAATCTCTTAGCGTCTCTAAGATACTCCAGGTTCTTGTGGTCGGTTAGTACCAGGAAGGGATGTTGTGCACCCTCCAACCAATGCCTCCACTCTTCCAGGGCCAGCTTGATGGCGAGAAGCTCCCTGTTGCCGATGTCATAATTGACCTCCGCCGGGTTGAGTTTGCGGGAGAAGAAGGCACATGGATGGATTCTCCTGCTGCTGAGATAGTACCGCTTCCACTCCTGTGGTTGAAGCGTCAACCTCTATGACGAATGGTTTCTCTGGGTCAGGATGAACAAGGAGGGGAGCGGTGATGAAGGCTTCTTTCAAGGTGTTGAAAGCATTGGTGGCAGCTGGTGTCCAGGACAGAGACTTGGGCTTGTTGCGGAGAAGGTTGGATAGTGGACTGGAGATGATGCTGTAATCTTGAATGAAGCGACGGTAGAAATTTGCAAAACCTAGGAATCGTTGGAGTTCTTTGATGGATGATGGTGTAGGCCAGTTCCTGATGGCATCCACTTTCCCCTCGTCCATCCGGATGCCACTGCTATCGATGTTGTGTCCAAGGAACTGCACTGAGGATTGATGGAATGAACACTTCTCTGCCTTGAGGAACAGGTGGAACTCTCTCAGGCATTTCAGGACCTCCGCAACGTGGTGGTGATGTTCGGCCATACTCCGGGAGTAGATCAAGATGTCGTCAATATAAACCAGCACGAACTTGTGGAGGAACTCCCGGAGTACCTCATGGATGAAATCCTGGAATACAGAGGGGGCGTTGACCAGGCCATACGGCATCACGAGATATTCGTAGTGTCCAGTAGGGGTAATGAAGGCTGTCTTCCACTCGTCCCCCTCACGTATTCGGATGAGGTTGTAGGCGCTGCGGAGGTCCAACTTGGAGAAGACAGTGGCACCACGGAGATGTTCTAGCGCTGCTGGGACGAGAGGAAGTGGATAACGGAATTTAACTGTGATTTTGTTGAGTGCCCGGTAGTTGATACAAGGCCGCAAGCCTCCGTCCTTCTTTGCCACGAAGAAGAAACTCGAAGCAGCGGGGGAAGTAGATGGGCGGATGTAACCTTGTTCCAGAGCCTCCTTGATGTAATCCTCCATGGCCTTCTCCTCCGGTAGTGACAGAGGGTAGATCTTCCCACGGGGCACTGACTCACCCGGAAGCAGATCGATGGCACAGTCCCATGGCCGGTGTGGAGGCAGCTTGGAGGCTCTCTTCAGGCAGAAGACGTCACTGAAGGGGGCGTAACATGGAGGAATGTCCATGGAATGTTTCTCAATGGGACTTTCGATGGAGGTGGCACAGACAGACAGATGTTCAGGACTTGGAGAGGATGGTCGTGGTAGTGCAGAGAAACAGTTCGGGTAACAGTTATCGCCCCACTTCGGGATCTCGCCAGTTTTCCATGAGATGACAGGGTTATGCTGCTCCAACCATGGGCGCCCTAGGATCACGTCAGCGGTGGATTCCTCCAGAACCAGCAGATGTTGTTGTTTGATGTGTAGAACACCCACTTGAAGCTGTATTGGCCCAACACAGTGATGAACTCGTCTTCGGCTGAGAGGTTTTCCTAATATCGAGTGGATCTGGTAGGTGGATGGCGTAACTGTTGTCTGGAGCTTAAGTTGGCGGCAGAGGGCGCCAGAGATGAAATTGCCTGCTGACTCAGAGTCGAGGAGTGCATTAACTGGAATGGAAATATCAGCAGCAGTAAGGTTTACAATTATGGTGAGTGGTTTCATCTTATTTATGGGAGGAAGAATGGCACTCACCATGGGACGAGGAGGACGAATGGGGCATGCGGAGATTACCAGAAGCCCCACAATACAAACACAGACCCTGGGTCAGCCGCCTCTGCCGTTCAGCTTGTGGCAGCCGCATGTTGTCCAGCTGCATGGGCTCGTGGGCTGGTTCTGGAGGGCTGACGGATTCTGGTCGGCGGAGGGATGTTGTAAACGGTGGCTGGCCCTGGTGCTCTTCGAGACACGACTGCATACGAGTGGCGAAGCGGATGGAGAGTTGGATGAAGCGTTCGAGCCCGATGGTATCCTCGTATGCAGCGAGATGCAACCGCACTCATGGATCCAAATCTTGACGATAGGTGGTTAGTAAGGACTGTTCGTTCCATCCACTGGCGGCAGCAAGTGTCCTGAACTGAAGAGCATATTCATTCACAGTCATAGAACCTTGTTTTAAATGATACAACTGCTCACCAATCGATGAATCCCAGGCAGGTTTACCAAAAACTTCTTTGAAGTGGGCGACAAAGCTGGTGAGTGACTGGGTGATTGAATTATTTTGGGACCAAAGAGTTTCGGCCCATCAAAGCGCCTTGCCATTTAACTGTGAAATAATAAATGCTACCTTGGAGTGATCATCGGGGTATAAGTGCGGTTGAATCTCCAGGACCAGCGAACATTGCAGAATAAATCCGTTGTAATCCGGAGGTGATCGCTGGTGGATGTGCCGGTGGATTGGAGGTGAGTGCTCGGCGCAAAGCGTCAACGAGCTCTTGGAAGGGATCTGGGGTGCTCATGCTGGTGTTCAGTGGTTTTGGTCCGGTCTTCTGTTACAATACAGAAGGGTCGGAGACAAAGGAGTACAGGTAACGGATATTTATTGAACACCAGCAGAGATAACAGGAGTGCAGGTAAGTGAAATGGTAATCTTGCAGGTGATAGATGAATGGTAGAATAGTGATACTGTCCTTTGTGTTGCAATGACGAAGATCCTGGAAGATGGGTGGATGGCAGGCGAGGCAGAGCAATGGAGACACTAGACAACTCACACGACGACAGGAGACACGGAAGGAGACTTGGAACACGCTGGAAAAAGGAAAGTAGATTCACAGGAGTCCTTGAGGTAAGCATGAAGGTAAGTCTTAATGCGAACGAGACCGGACAGTGACTGAGTACGTGTGAGTGTCTTAAGTACTGATGGTGATTGCCGTGCTGATGAAGTGCAGGTGCGTGTGATCAGTACTCTGGTGAGGGAGTGCGCTGTGATTGTGTGATGTTGGAGCCTGGCGTGTCTGTGACACAACCCGTGCCAGGGCAGAGCCTAGACAGAGCTTTCTTCTGTGTACACATAAATTCGCGTGCCGTGAAATACTAATTTATCGTATTAAATATTAATTTACGTGGCATCTGTTCTCACAACTACTCCTAGCCTATGTATTTGGCACACCGCTGTTTTATTTAGCTGACCAACTCTAAAAATCTCTACTGGAGCTGCGCGACGCACTGGACAGCGCGGAGAGAATGTATTTACAGTGAAGATCAAGCTGCTGTCAGCAGTTCTTTCTCAGTTCCGCGCAACAGAATTGTTCATCAGTTACAGTTGTATGGATTCTTAACTCGGACATTTCATCTAGGTCTATTTCTCATCAAACAACCAGATTAATGAATGGCTTGACACAAACCCTACAGGGGCACCTAGCTTTCTTCTGCCTACACATAAATTTGCGTGCGGTGGAATTAGTTTATCATATTAAATATTAATTACGTTGCATCTGCTGTCACAACTACCCCTAGCCTACCTATTTGGCACACCGCCTGTTTTATTTAGCTGATCAAGTCTGTGTGCCAAAAATGCGCGACTCACTGAGCAGCGCAGAGAGAATGTAGTTACATTGTAGTGAAGTTCAAGTCCTGACTGTTGTTTTGAGCAATACACTGAGTTTATTTAATTAACACTGAGTATTAATTGATGTCCCTCAAAACAATGTTTTATTTTTTCTGCCAGCTAAATTTCTAAAGCAAAGTCACAGATCATTGTGCGACTCGCAACATAAGGCGCACAGAGTAGCCTAGTTAATTCATGAATGAATCCGAGTCTTTGAACAAATCAGTTGAGTGATTCACCAGCCATACAGCCTTTTTATTACTGAATGAATCAGCGTTTCGAGTGAATCGATTGAATAAAATTACTCATTCATTAACACAGTGACTTGCTGCCACCTACTGGCGATATTTCATATTCGTTTCATCTTGTAATTTATTTCATATTTCTGTGTTCAAATCATTTTGTTTAAAACATAAAATTAATGTCATTGCATTATGTATTTGCTGTGTGAATGTATTTACGGACCTCTCTGAGCAGCATTAAATTGTGTAAATACATCTAAAAGCAACTTCAGATGCTGCTATGCCACCTCTGCAGCGCAAGATGCCTTTGGTTGAAACAAATAGTGTCAAACTCTAATTTTATTGACTAAATTTAAGATTTTAAATTTAAAGATGGCATAGGCCTATATTTAATAAGATATAGCTATTTAAAAAAGGTAGCCTTATTTTACTAATTAATTTATGATGGTAATAGATGGCAATAAATATAAAAATATATATTCATCTCTGGCTTTATTGTTCAAAGTGTTATTTCATAGTCACCCTTAAACACGTAAATGAACGGCAAGAGCGCATTAAAAGTTTCTGTTTCTGTTCTGTTTTCAGTTAAAAAGGTGTCATTTAAGCGTCCCCTAAGTTAATATGTATCGGATAGATATAGGCTACTAAATTCTGTTGCGCTGAGCTGAGTTCTGGAGCTAAGAACTGATGACGCGGCTTGATCTTTGGTTGACCAATCAGCGGAAAGGGGCGTTTTATTCCTGCCCATGCATAGATCGAATATTCAAGCTGTTTATCCATTTTGGTTTTATTGTTTTTCCATTTGGCGGATTAGAGCAAAGTGTGATGAAAACAAAAATAAAAATATGAAAAAACGACTCGAGATTTGTTTATTTATGCTCATGAGGAGGGTCAAATATGTGATAAATGAATGGTTTCTTCGTTTTTCCGTTTAGAAGACAAAAACGAAAAAACAAATTATCCGAAGGTACACGGACCATACACTAACCCCAAAAAATCAGGGTATCTTCCGTTCATTCGTTTTTTGATTTAATATTGAAATCAGAAAAAATAGAAAACGGTACTTTTTTTCGTTTTTCATTTTTAAAAAGAAAACGAAAAAACAAAAAATTGGCTAGATTTTTCGTTTTTTCGTTCTGGGATTGGAAATGAATAATCAGCTTGAATATTCGATCAGAATAAAAGTCCCTCGCTCTACAGCTGTACGGATTCTTAACGCGTTTATTCTACATTTCATCTCTTTCTCATCAAATAACCAGACTAGTGAATGGCTTGACGCAAATCGTACTGGTGCAGAGTCAGGGCTTAATTCTGTGTAGACATAAATTCATCTACATGTGAAATATTACAGTTTTTGCCTATTGCTTACTTTTTGCAGAATTTGGCTCATTATGTCAAAACTCTACACACAAGCCAATCAGACATAGCACTTGGAGATTAACAACTCACATCTATGCCAAAATGAAACACTGCAATCAAAACTTAACACTCCTTTCTAAAAATGAAATTCTTGTAACAAAACCATACACACAAGCACCATTTGAATTACTCTTTCATATCACCAGCAACACACTGACGTGCTTTATATAAAACACTGCAGTCTTTGTGTTTCTATTTTTACTTCTGTAAAACTCAAAAGTAGAATTTCTGCAGTAATCAAACAAGAGTTTTTACAAAAAACAAACATTCTTATGAGAAATAAAGAAAAATAGAATCACAAATCATCAAATTTAGCAACAAAACAAAAAAACAAAAAAAAAAAACAATTACTGGATAAATTGCTACTGGGGGAAAAAAAACATATACTTGTTTGTGTGTGTGCGTGTGTGCAAGGTGTGTGTGTGGTGGGGGGCTGGGGGCTGGGGGCTGGGGGGCTTATGGATCCCGCCTTCTGTTTGGATCTGGCCACAAGACCTCGTCAATATCACAGGCGATGTCCTCGCGGGCTAGGCATCGGGGAAAATATCGCCTTGTGTGCCGAATCCACCCTTGGATTGATCCCACCTCAATGTCTCCGCATGCCTCTTCCATTGCTTGCAGAAGAGTTATGCGGGCATGTGGTTGCCGATCATATACTTTCCACCGCCACGCTGAAAAGAATTCCTCGATTGCATTTAGAAAGGGGCTGTAAGGAGGCAGGTATAAAAATGTGAAATGGTTATGGTTGTTGAACCAATCTCGGACCAGAGCAGCCCGGTAGAAACTAACATTATCCCAGATGACAACAAACCTGGGCTGCTGTGGTCTGTCCTGCACAACTGCATGTAGTGCATCTAAAAATGCAATGATCTGTCCTGTATTGTAGGGACCTAGAGTGGCATGGTGATGCAGGACTCCTTGGACACTAATTGCAGCACACAAGGTGATATTTCCCCCATGCTGCCCAGGGACATTTACAACAGCCCTTTGTCCAACTACGTTACGGCCCCGACGCCTGGTTTTGGCCAGATTGAAGCCTGCCTCATCCACATAGATGAACTCATGTGGCAGTTCGGCGGCATCAAAATCCAGAACTGTCTGTAACAGAAAATATTGAATAGTGTTACTGAAAACACATACAGTAACTACAATGTCTATATTTTCACACAAGTAGGGGCTGGGTTGGGTCAGTATAGACAAAAACTACAAGCTACAGGCAGGGCAGGTGGCAGCATAAACCCTCATTCCCACATCACAATATATAGTATGTAAAGTAAAGTGACACATACCTGCACATAATCATTGCGCAGATCCTTGACTCTGACACTGTTCCTCTCAAATGGCATCCTGTACAACTGCTTCATTCTGAAGTTATGTTTCTGTAGGATGTGACTTGAAATATGTATATACTTGAAATGTGTGTAGAAATACTGACCCTGTTGATATTGTTAAATACATTTCTATTTGCAATTATGCGTTGTTGCAACTCACGAAGTCGGATTGCATTATTTTCTCGCACCATTTCAATGATGGCAAGCTCTTGTTGTTGAGTGAAGAGCCGTTCCCTCCAACCTTGAGGAGGTCGTCCAACCATTCTGTAGAAAATGCCACCACAAGATGTCATTGGTTAGGTTCTTTTTCACATACTGTATTTTCAAACTGTACACAGTACTGTAACATCACAATGGTATTCCTTTACATATACTTCACAGCACTACCCATTTTTGTATAGTACAGTTTGTACAGTAATACTGTAATATGATACAGAATCATGTGACACATACAGTAGGTATACTGTATGTATGAATATATATATATATAAAAGATATATCTGTTCTCCAGTTGGAATGTCCTTATTATCGATGCTACTGTGTAGCGACTGAGGTTAGGGTGGACTCTTTGCCCAGCCTCTCTCATGGACAGGCCATGATTTATCACATGGTCCACCAGAGTAGCCCTGATGTCATCTGATACACGTCTCCGCACTGGTCCTCGTCTTTGTCCTCGTACTCTTCCACGTCCGACTACTCTCTCTCTTTGTCCTCCTCTTACTCTGACTCTCATTGCCTCCATGCTTGCAAAGTTCTCAAAATGGCTTACCTGAGGCCTATTTGTAGTGCTAAGGCTCAGACCGATTGGTGTTCTGTTTTCTGTGCAAGTGTTTTCAGGTGTGTATGTAAGTGCCTACAATTGCCAGATGAGTTTTGCATTTTGAACAGAGTGTTTTCTCAATGATAACAGGTGATTTCGTTTTTGAACAAAGTGTCTAATGTAAAAAAAACGTGTGTAGTGTTTCGCAATAAGTGTGTTACAGAATTGCAAACAAAGTGCAAAGTTGACAATGTGTTTAAGCTATGGTTACACTGTGTTTAAGGTATGCTACAAGAAGTTTAGGTATTGAGGCTTTGGTCTAAGCATTCGGTTTTAGTGTGTAAGCAATGGGCAAAAACTGTAGTTTATCTCATAAATATTAATTTACTTTGCAGCTGCACACAACTACCCCCTAGCCTACAACTTTGGCACACTCTCTGTTTTATTTAACTGACCAAGTATAAAAATCTAGCAAAGCTGCTTGACGCACTGGGCAGCTGGAGCGAATGTACAATATATTGCAGTAAAGCGCAAAGTACCAGTATCGATTTAAGTGTAAATATGCAGCAGTCACAACTTTTGTTTTAGACAACATGGGATGAATTTGAAATGATATGACAGATAAGCTATGAAAAGATATTTATTTCAGTGTATTTTACAGTCACAGCATATCTATTAGGCCTACTCTATATTAGGCCTATTCTATATTGAGTTTTTTTTTTTTTTCATAGATAAGTGTAGGAAATGTAAGTTATCACTGGCGTATGATATGTCAAAAATACAGAATGTATATAATAGGCTACATGCTTTTTTTTTTTTTTTTTTTTTTTTACATAACTTTTGTTTTAGGCAATATTCTGAGTTTATTACATTAATATTGAGTATTAATGGATGTCACACAAAAAGTTTTATTTTCTCTGCCAACTAAACTTCCCAGCAAATCAGAACCGTTGTGCGACTGACTCCTAGCGCACAGAGCAGTGTTTCATTCCTGAATGAATCGGAGTCTTTGAAAGAATCAGTTGACCGAGTGATTCAATGGCCCAATAGATTATAGAGATCCACTTGATATTTATTCCTGAATGAATCAGTGTTTTGAACAAATCGGTTGAATAAAGGACTCATTCATTAACACAATGACTTGCCGCCACCTACTGGCGACATTTATTTCATAATCCAAATATCGTTTCATTTTGTCATTCATTTAATATTTCTGTATTCAAAATGTTGTTTAAAACATTAATCTCATTACATTATGCAATTGTAATTGCTACACATTTACTGCACTCTCTGAGCAACATTATCTAACATCTCATTGAATAGATCTAAAAGCAATTTCAGATGCTGCTTCTTTGCCACCTCTGCAAGCCTTTGGTTGATTTAATTGGTAACAACCTATAGCGTCATATTATTCTAATTTAATTGACTAAATTTAAGAACTTAACATTAAAGATGGCATTTACCTACATATTTACAGTTTTTTACAGAGGCTAGGACACATTTCTCAATACTTAGGTCACTTTTGCAAAACTCTTCACACAGTGAGCACAACAGAAGTCTATGTGGGCTAAACTGAGGATCAATTATCATTGCTTTGGCACAAAATGCATTCAATGACTACATCTCTCAAATTTCATGAATTCTTTTCTCACTCAGACACAACAACTGCCAAAACTCTTTGTACGTACAGGCCAATTTGCACATGCTTACATACTGTTTTCAAAACTGTTAAACGTATGTTCAAAACAATAACATAATACAAAACTGAATAAGACAGAAATTTGCTACATTCCTACAGTAATATTTTAATGAAATATATTTTAAATCTTAAAATTAAATGCTATAAAAACAATTGGACAATTGGACCAGCCACAGCTGATTCTCATTGTAGATGAACATCTACACAGGTGTTACACTTTCAATTTCATTACAAAAGGAGACAACTGCTGAATAGTTTTGTATTGTGATGTAAACATGGACCCAGCCAGAAATAGAGAAGTGGCTGAAAGAGGAAGAAGAGTGGCTGGGAGGGGGCGAGGAATATGTATACGTGGTGGAAGAAGAATAAGAGGAAGATCAAGAGCTGTAGTCTCAGATGAGATCAGAGCTACTGTAATTGATCATGTAGTAAATCATGGTCTCTCAATGAGAGAGGCTGGTCAGAGAGTGCAGCCAAATCTGCAACGCTCTACAGTGGCATCTATTGTTAGAGTTTTCCGGCAAACCAACAGGTAACTTGTATTCTGCAAGGGCATTTGACTGAGTTGCACATTACAGAAGTAAATAAACTTGTGTGTAATTGTTTTTGCATTTCTGCTTAGGACTCAACGGTTACCTCACACAGGTGGGAGAGGAAGGATGCTCACTGATGTGCAGGAAACTGCCATTGTTGATATGGTCATCAGAAACAATGGGATAAAACTCACTGAGATTCGAGACCGAGTCTTGGCAGACAATGTTACTTTTGCAAATATTCACAGTGTAAGCATAACAACAATTTCTAGAGTCCTGAAAAAACATCAGGTCAGGATGAAACAGTTGTACACTGTGCCTTTTGAGAGGAACTCTGAACATGTCAAGCAACTCAGGAACCAATATGTCCAGGTAAGATCACAATAAAATACAGAACTGTTTTTGAACAAAACCAAACACACACAAAGACAATTTTTACAAATTTACTACTGTAACAGCTTATGTTGCCTTGTGGATTTATTTTAGAGAGTCATGGAGATTGAAGGCAGGCAAACACCCCACATTTTCATCTTTGTGGATGAGGCGGGTTTCAACACGGCGACGAGGGAGGAATGTGATTGGGAAGAGAGCCACAGTGAATGTCCCGGGCCAGAGGGGTGCCAACATCACAATGTGCGCAGCAATATCCACTGATGGACTGCTGTTACACAAACCACTAATTGGGCCATACAACACTGAACGTCTCCTTGCGTTCCTGCATGATCTCTATGGAAGGGTTGTGCTAGGTGAGGAAAGGGATGCAGAGAGAAGGAACCATCCAACATTTATAATTGTATGGGACAATGTGGCATTTCACCACTCCCGTGCAGTCACCGAGTGGTTTGCAGCCCATCCCAGAATGGAGTCACTTTTCCTCCCACCTTACTCTCCATTCCTCAACCCCATAGAGGAATTCTTTTCCTCATGGAGGTGGAAGGTTTATGACCACCATCCACATGATCAAATGTCCCTCCTGGACGCAATGAATGCTGGATGCCAGGACATATCAGCAGAAGATTGCCAGGGATGGATCAGGCATGCCAGAAGATTCTTTCCTAGGTGTATTGCCCTAGATGACATAAGATGTGATGTGGATGAGAACCTGTGGCCAAATGGAGAAGACCGAGTAGATTAGCATTACTATTGTATCTGTATCAGTGGATGGTGTGTATACAAATTCTTGTATTTTGGAATTACTCAGTGCAAAAAAATAAAAATAAATAAACGACATAAAATATTGACGAATTCTGCATCATGTCTGATTCATTCCAGTAACATATATTGCAGTGAATTATAAACAGAGATGTGTCCTTGTTTTACACAAGAAAACATTGTATAATGCTACATGTTGTTAGTGTTTTTTAGGTCATTGTTTTGTGGGTGACAAAGTGTGTTTGTCGGCTGTCAACCTTTGCTAGTGTTCTGGAAGAATGAGTTGATTTGAGACCTGAATAAAGTGTTTTGGTAGTTGTAGTGCATTTTGAATGTGAAATGAACTGCTTTGCCAAGCTGAAAGTTGGTTAGGAGAACTGTGTGAAGAGTTTTGCAAAAGTGACCTAAGTATTGAGAAATGTGTCCTAGCGTCTGTAAAAAACTGTAATAAGATTAGGAAAAAATCCTATAATCAAAATCAATGAAAATCAATTGCCCTTATGGTAAAGTTAATTTCTGACCAACAGATGGCAATAAATAGGCTATAAAAATACTCTTCATTTTATTATTTTTAGTGTTATTTCAGGGTTTTGATATTTTCTTATAACTAAGAGAGCACTATAATGGCTATATTTAACACTATATTTATTTAACATTACCCCTTTATTTATTTATTTATTTTACTTTTTTTAAAATGTGTGATATTTCAAATTGGCATCTCAAACGAGTTCACCTTCGTCATCAAATCATGACGTCCAATTCCCATTACAATAAAGTCCATCTCTGAACTAATAGCACCGCTTTGAGGAACTAATAACATGTAATATCTTTTCATATCTGTCATATTTCAAATTCATCCCATGTCCAAAACTCAGGGTGTTGTCTAAAACAAAAGTTTTGACTGCTGCATATTTACACTTAAATCGATAGGCTACTGATTTGCGCTTTACTGCAATGTATTGTACATTCGCTCCGCGCTGCCCAGTGCGTCTAGCAGCTTTGCCACACAGATTTATAGTTGGTCAGTTAAATAAAACAGCCAGTGTGCCAAAGTTGTAGGCTAGGGGGTAGTTTATGTGCAGCTGCGAAGTAAACTAATATTTATGAGAAAGAGATGAAATGTAGTTGCAATAAATGTGTTATTCAAAATCTTGTTTAAAACATTAATCTCATTACATTATGCAATTGTAATTGCTACACATTTACTGCCCTCTCTGAGCAACATTATCTAACATCTCATTAAATAGATCTAAAAGCAACTTCAGATGCTGCTTCTTTGCCACCTCTGCAAGCCGATGAACAACTGATGACGACATGGTTTGATGTCTGGTTGACCAATCAGCGGAAAGAGGCGTTTCATTCCCGCCCACATGTAGAAATCGAATATTCAAGCTGATTATTCGTTTCCAATCCCAGAACGAAAAATCAAGCCAATTTTTTTTTCGTTTTCTTTTTAAAAATGAAAAACGAAAAAAAGTTCCGTTTTCTCGTTTTTCTGATTTCAATATTAAATCAAAAAACGACTGAACGGAAGATACCCTGATTGTACATGGACCCAAGAGCCTAAAAAGATGACATTGATTAATTTCCATTCGTTAAATTATTATTAGGCTATTATATTTATATTTTAACCTAAACATTAACTTATCGCCTCTTGTTTAGCGCTTCAACACATTACCGAGTTCCCGCTTCTCAATCCCGCGTCCTTTTGCTTTTTGCTGTTTTATATGAATAAAGGCCAAAACGACATCTAAATCACTGACTTTTTTTAAACTAATGACTTTTTTTGTCTGGTTGTTAGGTGTTTTATATCGAGAAATTGTTTAGCATTAGGAGTCGCTTTATAGGCTATAGCTAGCCTATGTCTTGCTGTACAAATTGAAAATATACCAACATATGTCATGATGACAAAATTATACCCCAATATGTAATTTTCATGAAGACAAAGTTCCCATGCTCTTTGCCTCAGTGGAGGTTTGACATGACATGTTTCTCGATTCTCATTGAAAGCAATGCGTTACAGCCGCGTCGCTGGGACATTAACGCTTTACATGGCTTAATCCTACAAAAGGACAACCAGGGAGAACCTATTTTCTCACCACAGTGTTCATTTTAGGACATCCTCCAACCTCAGTCATACAACGAAAAGGCGTCAGTCATTGGACAAACTGGCATCGCACCTTAGACTGAAAGGCTTCAAGTCTGAAAAGACTGAAAAATGACGTCAGGTGTCAGGTCTCGCACAATTAGGCATCAGCCGAAACTACCTCAGAACAAAAGGCATCAGACGAAAAGGCATCGGATGAAACTGTTGTTGTTGTTTTATTTTGTTTTTTGTTTTTTTTGTTTGTTTTTTGTTTTTTGCTTTTTTTTGTTTGTTTGTTTTTTTTGTATAACTTTCTATTGGCTTAATCCCATCATAATGCCATCCTTCAGTTATCTTTTTCTTACTCCCCCTTTTTATATTTATCTGTAACTATCCCAAATTTACAGTGGAGCATTGCTGCCACATACATAATATTTTTTCCACTCAATTATGTCGTAATAATGAGATATTATGTCGTTAAAACGACATCTTTTCTCGTAAAAACGAGATGTTATGTCGTTAAAACTACATCTTTTCTCGTAATAACGAGATGTTATGTCGTTAAAAGGCATCTTGCACTGCAGAGGTGGCATAGCAGCATCTGAAGTTGCTTTTAGATGTATTTACACAATTTAACGTTGCTCAGAGAGGTCCGTAAATACATTCACACAGCAGAGCAAATAATGCAATGACATTAATTTTATGTTTTATACAAAATGCTTTGAATACAGAAATATGAAATAAATTACAAGATGAAACGAATATGAAATATCGCCAGTAGGTGGCAACAAGTCACTGTGTTAATGAATGAGTCATTTTATTCAATGGATTCGCTCGAAACGCTGATTCATTCAGTTATTAAACGGCTGTATGGCTGGTGAATCACTCAACCGATTTGTTAAAAGACTCGGATTCATTCACAAATTAACTACTAGGCTACTTTGTGCGCCTTATGTTGTGAGTCGCACAATGATCTGTGACTTTGCTTTAGAAATTTAGCTGGCAGAAAAAATAAAACATTGTTTTGAGGGACATACTCAGTGTTAATGAAATAAATTCAGTGTATTGCTCAAAACAACAGTCAGGCCTGCTGATCTGCACTTGAACTTCACTACAATGTAACTACATTCTCTCTGCGCTGTTCAGTGAGTCGCACAATTTTGGCACACAAATTTCAAGAGTTGATCAGCTAAATAAAACAGGCGGTGTGCCAAATAGGTAGGCTAGGGGTAGTTGTGACAGAAGATGCAACGTAAATTAATTAATATTTAATATGATAAACTAATTCCACCGCACGCAAATGTATGCGTAGGCAGAAGAAAGCGTCTCAGGTTACGTATGTAACCATAGTTCCCTGAGAACAGGGAACGAGACTCTGCGTTTACCGCATTTGGGGAACGTCACACGTGAACCGATGTCTGAAAGCCAAGTATCAAACCACTCCAATCCTATTGGCCGGCAACAGCCTATGACATCATCATAGCGCGACCCGGAAGTATATAAGGAGCGCCTAGAGAATCAGTCAGTATCTTATCGTCTTGAGGGACTGTTCAGCAGGCAGCCCCGAAGCATGGCAAAGCAACGCAGAGTCTCGTTCCCTGTTCTCAGGGAACCATGGTTACATACGTAACCTGAGACGTTCCCTTTCGAAAGGGAACTCTACTCTGTGTTTACCGCATTTGGGAACGATATACCCACGCTGCCATGCCTGAGGAGAGTGCATGCCAAGATGGCTAGACAAACGTCAGGCAGTTTCGAAAGAAACGCCAGCAACTCACCCTCGGGTCACACAAGTCTGTCAGTGACAGCATTCCCTACGGCCAACAGCCCAAGCTGAACCTCAAAGAGGCCTTCCGTAGAAAGCCTACCAAGGCTGCTCCGAAGCTTCTGGGACCAAATCTTCCGAAAAAGAAGGTCCCTTTAAGGGAATGTGGCCAGGGAACCGAAAGGAACCCCGGGCAGCCGCTAGAAGGGGAACATAGTCACCCCAATGCCACCAGGGAGGCTGACCTGGTCTGACAGAGGACAAACTTAGTCTTGGCCAACCCTGTCTGAAAACAGCACAGAAAACAGTTCAGAAAACAAACGCATTCTTCAGAGAAGACAGCAAGTAAGAGCGACTGCGAAAGGCAGTAAGCAACTCAAACCCACGCGTAGAGATGGGCATCCTGGAGAGCAGAACTCAGCTGAGTGCTATGGACCCTCTTATTGAGGGGAGTATACTCTGCTCAATCCTAGGATCTACTCAGCGCCTGATTATTTGCACTGAGGAGGCTGTGCACTAAGAAACCCCGAAGAAGGGGAGCACAAACCAGCCTGGGACTGATCCTCAACAGGAGGCCTCATGGAAGCCTTCAACCAATGACCAGCTTAGGGAGCTAAGCACTATACAAGACAACCCTAGCAGGGGAGTACAAAGCTCAACCTAACAGATAGACCATACTGTAGGCACATAATCATGGAGACCAGAGAGGGGCCTACAACATGACAAAGTTCTGCGTGGAGTAGAAACTCACACATGCTAACATGCTCAGTCACAACAGTGGGAAATCCAAGGGCGGCCTGTCAAGGCCACGCACCTTGAACACTAATCTTGCTGGAAGCAAGAATCAACCACATGACAGTAACAACAGATAAGACTGTAGAGTGCCCACATAACAGTCCACCTAACACAATCCAACAAGCAGTGCACTCAGTAAAAGAACCTTTTACTCTTTAAAGCAAGAGGAGTACAACATACGCCATCATGATCTAAAGGAGGCCCAAAAACGGGCCTACAACTTCAGACAGACACGTGGCGTCAGCTCGTGGCAGTGTTTCAAGCTCCAGGGACAAACAACCGAACTACAGGGAGGTTCAATAAGTCACCTGGGGCCCTGGCCAACCAGCAGTGTACTCAGTAAAACACCTCTGAACTCTCTCAGCGAGAGGAGTACACTATTACAAACACCAACATGTACTCAAAGGAGGCCCCGAGGGCCTACTACTTGAAAACACGTGGCGTTAGTCTAGTGGCCACTAAAGTTCTAGGAGCAAAATAGAACCAAGTTATTACGAGGTAGCTACTTAGCTCAACTAGAGCTTAAGGATAACCATAAACCAAGCTCAAGGAAGCAAATGTAGAAAACCGAACCGCAGTAAGGTTTACTACAAAAACTCACCCTGAGAGGTCAGCCACTCAGCAACATACTCAGTAAAAACACTTTTTACTCTCAAAGTGAGAGGAGAACACAAATGAACGCCAACATGCTACACAGGAGGCCCAGAAGGCCTACAACTTGCAAACACGTGGCATTGGCTAGTGGCAATCATGACCACACCAGCCAGCAGGCCATGTACTCAGTAAAACACCCTTTACTCTTAAAACAAGAGGAGTACACACTCCGCCACAATACTCTGCGAGAGGCCTGACCTAAGGCCTACTCTTAGCAGAGACGGGCGTGGCCAATGGCGGTGATAGGCCATACAAAAACCAACACAGAACTGTGCCAACATGTAATCTGAAAGGAGGCCTTGACGGGGCCTACAACTTCAACAACACGTGGCGCCAGCTAGTGGCAATCATGACCACACCAGCCAGCAGGCCATGCACTCAGTAAAAACACCTTTTACTCTTAAAACAAGAGGAGTACACACTCCGCCACAATACTCTGTGTAATTACCCCTGTAATTCACACAATTACAGGGTACAATGAAATGCTTTCATGGTCTAAGGGAAGCCTACAAAAGGCCTACTACCTCAAACAGACACGAGCATAGACCTGTGGCAGTGCTAAACTAAGTGAGCAAAACTCATGACCATACACCAACAACACTTGTAAACACAAGCTGCTAAACTGGAAGGAGGCTAAATCCATTGGAGCCTACAACTCCTACAGTTATATGCAATATAGCTGTTGTGGCAATGATCAAACTAGCGGGAGCTAACAGAAACCAAACTGAAAGCGAGGTTCTCTACACTCAACCTTAGTGTGCAATCCAACAAGTAATGCACTCAGTGAAACACCATAAACCCTAACCGGGGAGTACAATAGTCACCATGCTCTTAAATAGAGGCTAACACAAGCCTACTATTATGAGAACAGGTGCTAACCTGTGGCAGCACTAGAATAAAGCTCACATACATGTAGGGAAAAAGCTAGAACCCAAAGCAAACATAATCCTTTGTAAATACATGCTATCCTGAAAAGGATAAATGCTCTCACCAAACAGAATTACAGATCTGTGCTGAACCCTAGAGAACGGAAGCTAAAAAGCTAGCACCGTAACTCAAACTTGAATGTTAATTCAAGGGGCTCAGGGGAAAGACAAATTCATAGCATGAATAAAGTTCTAGAGAGTGGGGCCTAGCATACACAGCATACACTTATCTACGCAAAGATAAGGGCCTACCACCTGAGAAAACAGCATCAGGGAGGCTAATAACAGCCTACTACCTTAGCTGTTAACCTCAGCCATTGCACTTACATAAACAAGGGGAAAATGGGCATATGGCCTAACAACTCCCTCAGGAGGAGGCCAGAACTAGGAACTATACAACCTAACAAGGGATAGTAATATAAAGGGTGGTTTATAACAATAAACACCTAAACCTAGTCCTAGCCTAGGCCGCTAAGCTGTGGGCCTACGGGGCCACACGCATAGCAATGCCTGGGCTTCACCTCTGAATCTCCATAGATAAGAGGAAATAAAGCGAAGCTCAACAAGCAAACAATGTCCGGTGGCCGATTAAGGCCGACCTAGACATAGATACTAACTGAAGTGACGAGTGCTAACTCAAACTTACTCTAGCAAACACCAGATGAGAAGCTACTCTACACAACAGGTGGCTAAGAGGCGGCCATTTTGTGGCCTGCACAAATATCGTTCTAGCCAACCTATCAAACTTCAGTTTGCCCAAAACCCCTTTTTACTCTTTCCGACTACATACTCAGGAAAAACTATACAGGAACACAAGGTCAAAATATTTAGAAACATAAATATAGACCTAGCTCACTTTCCTGTGGCTCGAAGAGCGAAGACTACTCTTTCCCTTTTCTTTAACAAGGAAGGATGGAATCTAGGGTTCTTTTGAAGCCTAAAAGAGCCTCTTTCACTATCAAGCCAGAAGGCGGGCCTTTAGAAAAATATTCATCAAAGGCCCAGCCGTCAGCCTGACTGTTTAAGAAGCGCCTGAGTATGATAAATGAAACCAAACCCCAGGAGGCGGGGGAAGAAGGGGCGAGGGCAGATGTAAAGTTGCCCTCACAACGAGAGGGAATCTGGCGTATGTGATCGATCACCTCCCTTAAAACCTGCTTCTTCCTCCTCGAGTCCCGCCGTCTCTGTGACTTGCTCCGAAAAGGAGGAGGTGCCCGAGCGGCCATACTGGACCTCTGGCCCTGTCTCTGAGCCTCTGCTCGAGACGGACCAGCCTCCTGGCTGTCTACATGCTCAGGAAAACTATACAGGAAAAACATAAAATATAGACCAGCTTACCTTCCTGCGGCTCGAAGACCGAAGATTCCTATTTTCCTTTCTCTCTACATGAAAGGATGGAATCTAGGGTTCTTTTAAGCCTAAAAGAGCCTCTCATTATCAAATGGAAAAGCGTCAGAAAAATAATCACCATGGGCCCAGCCACCAGTATGACTATAAGAAGCATCTGAGCATGTTATATGTTTATAAAATATATACATATATATACATAAATTTATATATATACATATATATATATAAATCTGTCTGGGCCCAGATTCAGATCTGAATGGCTAGAGTTTTTCTAGAGTTTTTCATCGTCATCCAACAACTCATCCTCTTCAGCCCCAAGGGGGCTGAGAGAGAATACACCTCTCTCAAACTTCCCAACGGGCTCACCTGCAATCCCCATGATTGCAGCCGCCGTTTTGCCTCAGCACAAACGGGGCCAAAATCACCAGGCACAGATGCGGACACCTCTTCCCTCGAGAAGTGTGCCAAATGAGAACGGAGCGTCCTGATAGGGAGACGCTCACAGTAAATAACAGAAAAACACAGACAGCGCCCTCAAGCACTGTCTATGCGCGCTCTTCTCCCAGACAGAAAACGCCCAGAATGTGTATATCAAGTGTCAAAACCTGGGACACGGATGAACACACTCTCTGAAACGTTTGTAAGGCATAATATAAGATTCCCTTACCAGATTCGATACAATCGCAATCAGACAAAACAGTCCCGAAAGACGAAAAGATACTGACTGATTCTCTAGGCGCTCCTTATATACTTCCGGGTCGCGCTATGATGATGTCATAGGCTGTCGCCGGCCAATAGGATTGGAGTGGTTTGATACTTGGCCATAGATATACATAATAAAGGCTAGATGTCTTACGGCGGAGTCTCTAACGTCATCACCGGCGGCCATCTTGTCACAGGCAAGCTTTCTGGCGGCCTCTGTGGTACCTGATGTAAGGTGAGAGATCTGCACGAACACAAATACTCTTATCTCGCTGAAATCTTGACGGATTTACAAATGGATTGGTTTCTTACAAACGTTATTAACGTGGCTATAATTCTGGATGCTTGAACATGTTGAAATTGCAGCTTTTCTTTTCGAAAAATGACTTAATCGTGCAGCATAGTTGTGTATCACGGCTACTTGCGCAAGTTATCAAGGCTGAGACCACAATCGAGCTGTTCAATTATATAGGTTTTACTGACACCAATAACGATTTCATGACAACTACTCTTTTGTCTAAATTACAATCTTTGTGGATGTGGTTGTAGTTATTAGCTGGCTAATAACAAGAAGCTTTGAGTGAGACCTAGTAGTTACAGTTTAGCTGCTACCCAGCAATTTTACATCAGTGGGAGAGGCAGAATTGCTCTTTCTTTTCAATATAACTTAAGTTGCACATGATTTCCAATCGGTTTGGTTTGTTAAAAACATCTTACATTATGATACAGGAAATTGCTGGCTTTATAGGAGAAGATGCCAGACTTTTGTGCAGCCTAGTAAATGGCCCAACCCTGAAGAAGTTAAAATAAACATGTAATAATTCAAATTATTTTATTATAATAGTAATATTCATATTGTAAAAGTGTGTGTGTGTATATATATATATATATATATATATCTCATGTTGCCATTCTGTATACTGAGTTTTAGTAGCCTATATACTAATTTAACATAAATACCTTGTGCGTGTGTATATTCATTGCTCCTATCTGTTCTGTTCAATGTTATTTTCATATGGAATTCCATGGTTATAATTATTCATAAGTATGCAGTGTCATAAGTACATCTCTGACGTTTATAACAAACAGTTTGAAAATCGGTAGAAAATTGAGCAAGTTATGGTTATTTAAAAAGTACATGCACCATTAGAACACAATGTTACGAGTGAGCGAGCTGACTGTGACAAGATGGCCGCCAGGTGCGGACGTCGACCTCCATTGGCCAGCAGCGCGGACGAGACATCTAGCCTTTATTATGTATATCTATGTACTTGGCTTTCAGACATCGGTTCACGTGTGACGTTCCCCAAATGCGGTAAATGCAGAGTAGAGTTCCCTTTCGAAAGGGAACTATGGCCTGTAGGGTTTGTGTCGAGCCATTCATTAATCTGGTTGTTTGATGAGATATAGACCTAGATGAAATGTCTGAGTTAAGAATCCATACAGCTGTAACTGATGAACAATTCTGTTGCGCGGAACTGAGAAAGAACTGCTGACAGCAGCTTGATCTTCACTGTAAATAGCCTACATTCTCTCTTCGCTGTCCAGTGCGTCGCGCTGCTCCAGCAGAGACTTTTAGAGTTGGTCAGCTAAATAAAACAGCGGTGTGCCAAATACATAGGCTAGGAGTAGTTGTGAGAGCAGATGCCACGTAAATTAATATTTAATACGATAAATTAGTATTTCACGGCACGCGAATTTATGCATATACAGAAGAAAGCTCTGTCTAGGCTCTGCCCTGGCACGGGTTGTGTCGAGCCATTTATAAGTCTGGCTGTTTGATGAGAACGAGATTAAATGTAGTTGCAATAAACTCTATAATAATCTGTACAAATGTATCAGATAGATATAGGCTACTATTCTGTTGCGCGGAACTGAGTTCTGGAGCTAAGAACTGATGACGCGGCTTGATCTTTGGTTGACCATTCAGCGGAAAGGGGCGTTTTATTCCCGCCCATGTAGAGATCGAATATTCAAGCTGTTTATCCATTTTGGTTTTATTGTTTTTCCATTTGGCGGATTAGAACAAAGTGTGATTAAAACAAAAATAAAAATATAAAAAAACGACTCGAGATTTGTTTATTTATGTTCATGAGGAGGGTCGAATATGTGATAAATGAATGGTTTATTCGTTTTTCCGTTTATAGGACAAAAAACAAGAAAACAAATTATCCGAAGGTACACGGACCGAAATCGGGCCAAAATCTCATTTTCCGTTTGTTAAACTAAATGAATAAACGAATAAACAAGCTATCTATTCATTTCTCGTTATTCCATTCCAAACAGGAAATGAAATGATCAAAACGTACACGGACCAATATTAATTTACTTTGCAGCTGCACATAACTACCCCCAGCCTACAACTGTGGCACACTTCCTGTTTTATTTAACTGACCAACTATAAAAATCTAGCGAAGCTGCTTGACGCACTGGGCAGCGCGGAGCGAATGTACAATAGGCTAACATTGAAGTAAAGCGCAAAGTACCAGCATCGATTTAAGTGTAAATATGCAGCAGTCTTTTATTTTAGACAACATGGGATGAATTTGAAATGTTATGACAGATAGGCTATGAAAAGATATTTATTTCAGTGTATTTTACAGTCGCAGCATATCTATTAGGCCTATTCTATTTTGATTTTTTTTTTTTTTTCATAGAGAAGTGTAGGAAATGTAGGTTATCACTGGCGTATGATGTTAAATATAGGCTACATTATGTATATAATAGGCAACATGCTATTTTTTCCTTTTCTTAAAGTTATAACTTTTGTTTTAGGCAATATTCTCAGTTTATTTCATTAATATTGAGTATTAATGAATGTCACACAAAACGGTGTTTTATTTTCTCTGCCAACTAAACTTCCAATGCAAATCAGAACCGTTGCGCGACTGACTCGTAGCGCACAGAGCAGTGTTTTATTCCTGAATGAATCGGAGTCTTTCAACAAATCAGCTGACCGAGTGATTCAATGGCCCAATAGATTATAGAGATCCACTTGATATTTATTCCTGAATGAATCAGTGTTTTGAACAAATCGGTTGAATAAATGACTCATTCATTAACACAATGACTTGCCGCCACCTACTGGCGACATTAATTTCATAATCCAAATATCGTTTCATTTTGTCATTCATTTAATATTTCTGTATTCAAAAATGTTGTTTAAAACATTATGCATTTGTAATTGCTACACATTTACATATTCTGAGCAACACTATCTAACATCTCATAGATCTAAAAGCAACTTCAGATGCTGCTTCTTTGACACCTCTGCAAGCCTTTGGTTGATACTGATTTACAGTTTTTTATGATTGCTTAAGCAAAATTTTAAAAACAAGGCTCATTTTGTCAAAACACTACACACAATTCACAGATCCACACACACAAATAGCAGAACACTTCAGTTCTTTTGCAAAATGAAACACTTCATTCAAAACTTCAAAACACCGTATGGAACACACATGGTTCATACATTCCAATTCTGTTTGATTCATTTACACACTGCTGTTCTCAATCTTAAACACTTGTAACTTTTATACTTTTCTAATGATATAGTCTGGGTTTGATTTTTTCAGAGATATTGTTAGAGTAAAGTACATGAATATATTGACAAAAAACAAAAAAAACACCTCCTCAATGGGTTTTAGGAAGGGACAGTATGGTGGGAGATACTGGAGTGAAAATTATGGACACTAATGAAACCAGTTTTGGACCAGAGCAGATAGGTGGAAATTTACATTGTCCCATATGACAATGTATCTCATCTGCTCTGCATCCATTTGGTCTTCTGCTGTGACGATTTTGTGATTTTGTTATTTTATGTTTCTATAGGATGCGACTTAGTGTAGAAATGCTGACCCTGTTGATATTGTTGAATACATTTCTATTTGCAATTATGCGTTGTTGCAACTCACGAAGTCGGATTGCATTATTTTCTCACACCATTTCAAAGATGGCAAGCTCTTGTTGTTGAGTGAAGAGCCGTTCCCTTCCACCTTGAGCAGGTCGTCCAACCATTCTGTAGAAAATGCCACCACAAGATGTCATTGGTTAGGTTCTTTTTCACATACTGTACTTTCAAACTGTACACAGTACTGTAACATCACAATGGTATTCCTTTACATATACTTCACAGCACTACCCATTTTTGTATAGTACAATTTGTACAGTAGTACTGAATCATACATACAGTAGGTATACTGTATATATATGTAACGGAGGCCAGCTAGTAGTTGCTGTGCGAGTAAACCTCACTCCTCTGGTCTCAAGAGATGCTCTAGCGACTGATACTAGGGGTTGCAGCCTTTAGCCTCCTCGTTAGAGCATCTGACTCCCACGCCGGAGGCCCAGGTTCGAGGCCCGTGCATCGCGGGGCAAGTAGGACCTGGGTAGAGGGGTTACATATATATATATATATATATATATATTTATGAAGATATACCTGTTCTCCAGTCGGAATGTCCTTATTATCGATGCTGCTGTGTAGCGACTGAGGTTAGGCTGGACTCTTTGCCTAGCCTCCCTCATGGACAGGCCATGATTTATCACATGGTCCACCAGAGTAGCCCTGATGTCATCTGATACATGTCTCCGCACTGGTCCTCGTCTTTGTCCTCGTCCTCTTCCACGTCCGACTCCTCTCTCTCTTTGGCTTACCTGAGGCCTATTTGTAGTGCTAAGGCTCAGACCGATTGGTGTTGTTTTCTGTGCAAGTGTTTTCAGGTGTGTATGTAAGTGCCTACAATTGCCAGATGAGTTTTGCATTTTGAACAGAGTGTTTTCCCAATGATAACAGGTGATTTCGTTTTTGAACAAAGTGTCTAATGTAAGAAAACATGTGTAGTGTTTTGCAATAAGTGTGTTACAGAATTGCAAACAAAGTGCAAAGTTGACAATGTGTTTAAGCTATGGTTACACTGTGTTTAAGGTATGCTACAAGAAGTTTAGGTATTGAGGCTTTGGTCTAAGCATTCGGTTTTAGTGTGTAAGCAATGGGCAAAAAGCACCTAAGTGTCTGCACACCTGACGGCCATGTTTGATCAATTGGTTTATAGGGGTGGTATTTTGGAAAGCAGTGTCTTTTAAATGGCAAAGAAGTGACATTATGTTAGATTTCTGTGTCTAATGTAGAGAAGTGTGTTTAGTGTTGTGCAAAACAATGTGTGTAGTGTTTTGCAAAAAGTGTGAGGCTGAATGTGCTTATAGTTCTGCAGATCTGGGCTAAGGTTTTGCTCCTTGAGTGTAGAGTTTCAGTAACTGTGTGTTATTTTTAATTTTAGTGTGTAAGCAATCGTAAAAAACTGTAATTGGTAACAACCTATAGCGTCATATTATTCTAATTTAATTGACTAAATTTAAGAACTTAACATTTAAAGATGGCATACCTACATATTTAATAAGATTAGGAAAAAATCCTATATAAAGGTAAAAAAAATCCCCTGAAAATCAATTACCCCTTGAAGTTAATTTCTGACACCGACAGATGGCAATAAATAGGCTATAAAAAATACTCTTCATCTCTTTATTGTTAGTGTTATTTCAGGGTTTTGATATCTTCTTATAACTGTTTTATGATGCGTCTCTAAGCACCTTTACCTTATTTTTATTATTCTCAGGTTAGGTAAGTAAGTCAAATCTGACCTAAATTATAAGCATTTTAAAATACTTACAATCAGACAGAAGACTTCTCCGTGGTCTGTTCAGACTCAATGACTTAAATTAATGCCACTTGAGGCCGAGTTTAGTTATAAAGTTATAAGTTCATTTATTTATTACATTAGTATTACTAGCATTACATATATTCTACTAACATTCTATACAAGTAATTAAATAAAGTATAAGTATTAAAAAGTTCTTCAGTCAAGGCAATATCAGTGATGGAGGCATCATCAGCGTTGGTTCTGGTGTCGGAGAAGCAGCCTCAGGTGCGAAGCAGCCCCTCCTGTTCTCTTCTCGTTCCAGCCTTTTATAGACTATCTGACCTCTTGATGTCATCTTCTTTGGAATTCCCCTCATCTGTCTATATATAGAGGCCTTGTCTTTTTGTTCTCGGACTCTTCTCCTCTGTTGCGTCCTGCGCTTCTGATCAAGACATCCTTCAATGGTAATGATTACCTTTCTTACTAATACATGTTATGTCTTTACTGTTCTACTAGCATGCTTTATTAAAATCTTAAAACAACAGTTGTAGTGTCTTCCTTTATAAACATATTCTTAATAAAGCTTTACAACAGTTGTGTTTTGTCTCTTTTCTTTATAAACTACATTCTTATTAAAGTACTTTTACAATAACAGTTGTCTTGTCTTCTTTAATAAGTAATTAATATATGCTTTAATAAAGGCGTTACAATACCAGTGTCACAGACACGCCAGGCTCCAGCACCATCCAATCACGACGCACTCCCTCACCAGAGTATTGATCACACACACCTGCACCTCATCAGCACTCCAATCAACCGGCACATAAAAGACACTCACACACACACAGTCACCGTCCGGTCTCGTTCGCATTAAGGTCTTACCTCCATGCTTACCTCAAGGACTTTCAGTGTTATACTTACCTGTCTCCAGCGTCTCCAAGATACCTCCTGTGTTCTCCGTGTGTGTGTGTGTCGTCATCTCCCTACGTCTCAACTCTACGATTACCACTTGGATCTTCACTCTGCAAAACACAAAGGACAGTATCACCATTCCTTCATTCATCATTCACCTTAACAACTTCTGTTTGACTCACCTGTGTTCCAGTATTACTCTGCTTGTGTCAATAAACAACCTTACCTGTGATCTTCCGTCTCCGACCTGTCTGTATTGTAACAACCAGTTGTCTTTCATTCTTTAATACAAACATCTGTTGTTGGGGTTTTTCTTTTTTCTACATTCTTTCATATAAAAAAATTCTTCTGTTTTTCTTGCACATCATTTCCAACAAGCTATCTCTGTTATAATTTTTCTTTTATAAACAGATATCACTTAATTTCCAACAAGCTATCTCTGTTATAACAGATATCACTTAATTCACATAATTTCCAACAAGCTATCTCTTTATGACAGCTGTACTTCATTAAACAGCTAACATCTGTTTTCTTTTTTTTTTCTTTATCTTCAAATCACAGTTGTGTTGTCATTATTATTACTTATAAATCCCTTATTTCAGTAAATGTTTTTTCTTCTTAAATCTCAGTTGTTTTGTCATTATTATTCTTTATAAGCAGAAGAGGTACAAGTAGCATAGAAAAGTTGCATTTCCTAATGAAGCAGGGTGTGGCTGATATCAACACCCCCCTTCATGCAACTTTGTCCTACATTTGCTTGTTTACTTTTAATTATTGCATGTTTCTCTCACTCTTTTATCATACTATTTTAATCTGATACCTGTCCTGTTTTTGTTATAAGCTTTATTTAAAATACATTCATTTAGTCCACCCAGGGTTGTCTGTGTTTGATTAATCAATTCTTTTTCTAATGCATAATTTTACCAGAGTCTCAAATGTTTGTACTCTGCTTTATTGCCATCACAAATGTACTATTTTGTACCTTATTAGTTTTCCTTATTAAATCAAATACCTGCTTGGGATCTTCACATAAAAACATATGGCCCCTTCCAGTGACTAGACAATCTACAGATGTCAGTCATGGGAATCGTGGTTTCTTGGTATTTACACCTTTCCATGGGCCGCGCATTTCACTGTGCTTTAACCAAGAGGTTATGTTTCAAGTGCTTACTTTATCCCCTTTAATTTTAGTTTTTAAAACACCTTCTTTACATTTAAAAGTTCCATATGTGTTTGGCAAGTAAAGCACATATAATCAATCATCAATCATATGCCAATCATCACACAGGTCTCTGAACTTTGGGTGGAACCATTTCAAAGCGTTCATTAGTTCTACATTTTCACATTATTATTAATTGCTCATTTGCCCTTAAAGCATTTTTATTTATAGTAAATATTGCTTAATAATAATATTTACTAACATCAGTTTCCTCCAGGTTTTTACTATCTTTTTTCTCACTTTGTAATTATTATATTCCACACTGTCTAAAAGTAATTCATTATTCTCTTTCTTTCCATCTCGTTACATACATACATTTTCACAGGCCTTTGCAATTGCTATTACAGTTTGGGCTCACTTATTTCTGTTATCAGACACTTATTAGCTTCTCTCTGTGCAGATATCCTTTTCTGCGAGTTTTACAAAGTCACTCTTAAAAATGTTCTTTCAAATAAAAACTAGTTTTCATAATCTTTTTTCTTATTTTCCAATCAGACAACATGTATCTGTTATTACATTACATTACATTGCTATTACATGCATGCGCTATTACTCTGCAGTCTTAATAAAACAAAATGGAAATGTAGTCATACATATTCCTTCACATTGTACATTACAATTCATTTCTACATTCATATTTCTAGGCATATACAACACAACAGCTTTATACACCTCATTGTATAAACTCATCTGACTTGTCACTTTTTCTTGTTGTCAATCGATTCATTTAAATATCATTATTCTGCATTTGTAGCTGTTTATCTTTCTTTAATGGTTTTGTTGTCAAAACTCTTTTGAAGTTAAATAATGTCTCCTTATCTCTCCCTAGATCCCAGGTTGTTTTGCCAAGTTTCGCTTGTTTTTTGATGCTTTATATTTATTGCAGTACTCAAGATCTTCACCCTAATAATTTGTTCTATGTTGTTTGTATATTCTAATCTGTATACTTATATTGCCTAATATTTTCCTAGGTCTTTTATTATTAATTTAATTGTAATTGTAACTGCATCTTAAATTGTTAAATCAAAATCCCTTTAAAGATACATCTGTTTGCTTATCGTCCATATTTGTAATTGCTATTTCAAACATTTAAGACAAAGTCCTATCTATTTGAACGGGGATCCTGAAATGTCAAAAGCTGCTCACTGAACTCTTAATTACTCTATTACATGATTAATATCATATTTCAAATTAGCAACTAATTTTGACATAAACTGTCACATAAATGTTGTTTCTCATGCTTAAATATAGTTAAAAAGGCCTATTTTCTAAACTAAACCAGCCAATGCACATGTGCAATCCCATTCAGAAGCTTCAAGTCAAGTCAAGTCACCTTTATTTATATAGCACTTTTTACAATGTAGATTGTGTCAAAGCAGCTTTACATTGATAACTGGTACATTATTTGGCTGCACAGCAGCTCTTAAAGAATAGTGTCAATGCAGGCAGATCAAAGCACTGTTGAATATCAAATGTCAAGTCAAATGTCAAGTGTCCCCAACTAAGCAAGCCAAAGGCGACAGCGGCAAGGAACCCAAACTCCATCAGGTGACATCAGGTGGCAGACAAGTGGCAAATAGGTGTTTAAATGGAGAAAAAAACCTTGGGAGAAACCAGGCTTAGTCGGGGGGCCAGTTCTCCTCTGGCCAACAGTGCTTTGTTACGATTCAGGTTGCCATCGTAAGTCCAATAGGATCGCAACATTCAAAGTATTTATTCCAGTTCCATCCAATTGAGGATCGTATTCATCACGCCGGTATGGACGGTTGTTGAGGAACTGTGTCGTGGCTGTCGTGTCGATGAGGCCCTCACAGTGGATGATCTAGTTGACTCAATCTCTGCTGATACTTCAGGGCTGCGTTGTGGTCGTGTCAAGGCGCAGGTCCTTGGTCTCACCTGGATACGGCCCGGATCCGGTTGACTACTGTGAACCTCGGGATAACCAGAAAGACTAATATTAGCGTAGATGCCATTCTTCTTCTGATGTAACGAGTACATCAGGTGTTATAGGAAGTGCTCCCGGTTCCGGCTGACCTAATTTATGCAGCCTAATAATCCTTTAACGGATTTGAAAATATAAATTGGTAATGTGTTATGTGTATGCCAGGCTAAAGAAATGCGTTTTTAGTCTAGATTTAAACTGACAGAGTGTGTCTGCTTCCCGAACAATGCTAGGAAGATTGTTCCAGAGTTTAGGTGCCAAAAAGGAGAAGGATCTACCGCCTGCAGTTGATTTTGATATTCTAGGTATTATCAGCTGGTCTGAATTCTGAGATCGCAATAGACGTGAAGGACTATAATGAATTAGGAGCTCGCTCAGGTACTGGGGAGCTAAACCATTTAGTGCTTTGTAAGCAATTAGCAAGATTTTAAAATCTATACGATGTTTAACAGGAAGCCAATGCAGTGTTGACAGAACTGGGCTAATATGGTCATACTTCCAAGTTCTAGTAAGAACTCTAGCTGCTGCATTTTGTACGAGCTGTAGTTTATTTATCAGGCGAGCAGAGCAACCACCCAGTAAAGCGTTACAGTAATCTAGCCTTGAGGTCATGAACGCATGAACTAACTGTTCTGCATTTTTCATTGAGAGCATATGTCGTAGTTTAGATATATTTTTAAGATGGAAGAATGCGGTTTTACAGATGCTAGTAACATGGCCTTCAAATGAAAGATTGGTATCAAAGAGCACACCCAGGTTCCTAACTGACGACGAAGACTTAACAGAGCAGCCATCAAGTGTTAGACAGTATTCTAGGTTATTACGTGAAGAAGTTTTTGGTCCAAAAATTAAAATCTCTGTTTTTTCTGAATTTAGTAGTAGGAAATTACTGGTCATCCAATTTTTTATATCAGCTATGCATTCCGTTAATTTTGTGAATTGGTAAGTTTCGTCAGGGCGCGAAGAAATATAGAGCTGAGTATCATCAGCGTAACAGTGAAAACTAACGCCATGCTTCCTAATGATATCTCCCAAGGGTAGCATGTACAGAGTGAACAGCAACGGTCCTAGTACTGAGCCTTGTGGTACTCCATATTGAACTTGTGATCGATATGACATCTCTTCGTTTACTACTACAAACTGATAACGGTCAGATAAATATGATTTGAACCATGACAATGCAATTCCACTAATGCCAACATAATTTTCGAGTCTATTTAAAAGAATATTGTGATCAATAGTGTCAAATGCAGCACTAAGATCCAGTACACTAATAGAGAGATACAACCACGATCTGATGATAAGAGCAAATCATTAGTAACTCTAATGAGAGCAGTCTCAGTACTATGGTACAGTCTAAATCCTGACTGGAAATCCTCACAGATACTATTTCTTTCTAAAAAGGAACATAGTTGTGATGATACTGCCTTTTCTAGTATTTTTGACAGAAAAGTGAGATTTGAGATCGGCCTGTAATTGACTAATTCTCTAGGATCAAGTTGTGTTTTTTTAATAAGAGGTTTAATAATAGCCAGCTTAAAAGTTTTTGGTACGTGTCCTAGTGATAAAGATGAATTGACGATATTAAGAAGAGGATCTATAACCTCTGGAAGCATTTCTTTCAATAGCTTAGTCGATATAGCTTCCTGTTTCTATGGGAACCAGAGCTTCCAATGGCATCTATAGTGACTTTTCCAGTCAACGATTGGTTTCCTGTACTTAGATGGAGGGCTCTGTTTCGCCTGGTTATGCATTACCATTTCTCTATTCAAGTAATAGAATTGAAGCGTTTTTCTATATCTGTAATTTTTGGTTAACTGCAATATCTCCTATTAAACCAAATGATTTAAACTATCACCTGATTGCTTACAGTCTCTCTTTTCTTTATTATTATTATCATTACTTTGGCATCTAAGGCTATCCTTATTCTAAAGTTCTATTTACCAGTGACTTTCATAACTTGTTTTGTATTTCTGTCACTCTGTTACTAGGTCTTATTTTATCTTCACATCTTTAAGATAAAGCCATGTTTCCATTTCCCAAAACTTAGTTCTACTTCATACTTTCTTCATTGTTTATATTCTTAAAACATAATTTATTCCTCTGTCTAATTAGCTAAACTTTATGTTTAATTTTTTAAAGTCCTGATGTCCTTTATTTTCCATCATATCTAGATCTTGGGCTGTTTTGACAAAACCCAGGCCTATATACTCCATATTGTTTACTTCTTTCATAATTGTCTGAATCACTACTTAAATGGTTATATACTTCTAAAGGCCAAAATCCTGCTTTGTTTATAGTTATAATTGTTAGTTATAACTACAATTATTTTACAATTATTTTATAAAGGCAAGATTTTTATCATTGCATTTTGTCTGGCTCATTGCCCATTCCTCTTCGTCTCCATTTTATGCCAGCAGAAAGTTTGACCCTTCTGTGCCTCCGGTCATAAATCTTCCCACAGCAACCTCAACATACTCACAGACTGGAATCTGTGTTCCAACAATAGTCATTAGATTAACTGTTGCTTTAAAATCTGTGTTTGCATGTCAGAAGATCTTCTACAGATGGATTACTCTCCCCTTATTTGTTAATAATTTTCCATTATGATTAATATGTTCTATCCAATTGTCCAAAGTACTGAAGTAATTTACTTCAAACCCTCCCCTTCTTGGGAAGTAAATCTTCTATTTTGTTTTTCTTTAATTCTTTTTTCTTTTTAATTAATAATATTTTCGTCAGTTATTGTTTAAGCTAAATATTTTTTTCTCATTAAGCTGAAACATTTTATTTTATATATCAAAGCAAGAGTTTAAAGTCTAGTTTTTGTTCTTTTGGATTTTCCAATCAACTAGAATCGTCTTGCCTTGTATCTCATCATTTTACCATGAATTTAATGACACCAGAATCGCCAAGCTGTTTACATATTGCCCTGATTTTCTTATTATTTTCTGCTAGTCAAATCACTAAATCCATGCCCAAATTCTGTCTATCATTTATCAATAGACGTATCTTATTGAGTATTTTCTCATACCCAATGTTCACAGATCCAATTTGGTACCCCATCCAGAAACACACTTAGGCTATTATTTATGGCCCTTTCTAAGACATGTGTTGTTTCGCATTCCTGACGAACACACACACATGGATATACGTCATTTTTTTACGAGTTTCTCAAAGACTCTTAATTCTACAGGTATTATATTTTATTTATTTATTTAGGTTTGACCTTTATAAATTTGCTTTAATTAGTAACTGCAAATAATACCTTTTCTATTTTGATGTTGTGGTAGATTTTCCAAGACGCACCTGACTTAAGTTACCTGTTCCTGGGGCGTCTCCAGTCGACACCCGAGCGTCTCCAGTCGACACTCAATAAATTTCCTGATCTTTCGGAGCGTCTCCAGTCGACACTCAATAGTACTCGGAGCGTCTCCAAATCGACACTCAATAATATATGATCTTTCGGAGCATCTCCAAATCGACACTCAATAATATCTCGGTCAACGTCTTGACCCTCAAAACCTAGTGTTCCCTAACCTGACTTGCTGCGCAGCAATAACCAGAGACTCCAGTTTTTGTCCTTCAAAGCTTTAATCACAGCCGGGAGAGTTCTCATCAATTCCAGAGAATCTCTCTCCGAACAAAGAAATACAGCAGGTTTTATAGAATTTCAGGTACATTTCACAGTCAGTATGGCATGATCTATTACTCATTATAATCAGTCTTAATATGATTGGTTCAGATTTAAGAAAAACATCTCAGTTCCTCTGTCCCGCTTACTGGCAAATAAATTAAAAAGTAAATTTAGATTAGAACAACTGAATCACAAGATCATCAAAAAATATCACCGGGTTAATAGTTCAGATTACTCAATAGGTTAAAACAATTTTTCAAAGACTATTTTCTATTCTTAGAAGGATGCTGTCTAGCCAGCACAGCAGAATTTTTCCACTTGTTACAACACTCAGTCCTAGTGACTATTTCTCTATTTCAAAGTTAGCTTATTAGGCCTGTAGAAGAAAAGAAATGTTAGTTCATTATTAATTAGTTCAAAATTTCCATCACATTCCCCTCTCTTGATCATATTTTACTTCAATCAAAAAATGATCAAAATTGATGCACATTATCATGCAGATTTTGGTATTCAGCATTCCTGTTAGCTGGCAACAATTCCACATATTCTCTTTCTCCTCCTGCTTCCACAATTCTTAGGACAAATTCCCCCAATACAGCTCGAATGCACCTCATTAAACATCCAATTATCAGTACTGCAATGAGCAAGGTTGTGATTATCATTGCCAAAAACTTAAGTATGGGTCCGAAGGTATTGCCAAAAGCATTGCGGAAGGCATTGGAGATCCAATCTAAACTCCATTCTATCCCCTTATTCTTGGCCTGTTCATCCTACCACAGATCATCCCGAACCTCTGTCATGTCAGTCAGCACCTTTGAAATGCTACCATCATCAGCATCATAAGCTGGAACAAAAGTACAGCATTCTTTACCAATTTTTACACAAACTCCCCCCTCCTCCGCCAGAATTGCGTCCAGAGCCATTCTGTTTTCTAAAGTCATTTGTCTCAGGGCCCCTACTTCAGTTTTCAAGTATGTCAGAGCCAACTGGGTGTCATTTGCAAATCGGAATAGTTCATAATGAATTCTGTTAAGCCAAATCATTGAGTCAGTTACGGCATTGTGAATCAAAAAAGCCTTCCAGAATTGAGCTGTTTTGGCAATCACTCTGTGCTCAGTTGGAATATCAGAAATGTCATGTCTCCACCAGGTGTCGCCATCCTTCTTACCCAAATTTCTCTTCTGCCTTCTTTGCTTACTCACATACCCAATTCTAATTCGTGCTCTGAGCTTAACTAAAGCACAGACACCTCTCCATTATACAGGCAGACTTGGGTAAGCAGTATGGCCACATAACCAGTAATAATCATACAGAAGGAAAGCCCCTCCCGCTATATGATCACTCAACCCAGTGGGATCGTCGCAACTAACATTATGGGTTAACTTACACCCCTCGAGAATCCCCATAAAATTAATCCCCTTAGGAGATCGGTAACATTCTTTGAATTTTTGTCCGGGGTTAGGCCAAATCTTTTTCTTTCCTCCACTGCTAAGAGAGGATTGGGGAAGCAGAGGTCACATTCTCACACTCAAGGGGTTCTCCCCTTCGGAAGATCTTCTGGGAACACTCCGACCCTGGTCCAGCTATACGAATCATAATACACTTTAATTCATGACCTTCCACCGGCTCTGGAGACAATGGATATGCGGCAGAGAAGGAGGCCTATAGGAACAGTGTGTTTTCAAATTTATTCTTAGTCCCCTTGCCAATTCAGTTATAACTTTATTTACAAAATGAGTTCCATTGTCACTAGACAATTTTTCAGGCACTCCCCATCTGGGAACTACCTCTCGTATTAGAGCTTTTGCTACAGCCGCAGCATCAGCTTTTCTGCTTGGGAAACACTCAACCCACTTTGAAAACATATCAACAATCACAAGACAATACTTATACCCTTGACATGGTGTCAATTCGATGAAATCCATCATGATGTGACTGAAAGGAAATTCAGGTACGGAATGAGCAGAGGGAACAATCCATTTCCTCTGCTTTCCCACATTATTCGCTGTGCAGATGTGGCAATTCTGGCAAAATTTTTCTGCCACTGCTGTAAATCCTGGAGCCACCCAGGAAGTATTTATCAAATCATTCATAGCCAATTTCGAGGCATGATCTACTCCATGAGCCCAATTTGCGAAATTTGGATACAGCTGTTTAGGTAGAAATGGCTTACTTGATTCGGTATCTCTCCAGACACCTTTTACACCCCTCTCTGACCAAATTTTCAACTCCCGGTCAGTACCCAGTCTCTGAATCTCGCTTAATGACGGTGGTAGCTGGGTGCTATCAGTAGCAAGGGATGTAAAACCCATAAATTCAGTTGGCACATGTCCTGTCAGTGCCTGTTTTTCGCTATGGAATCGGCTAAATTATTACCTTTCGATACTTCGTCACCACTTTTCACATGAGCCGCGCATTTACAAATAGCGATTTCTTTTGGCAACAATAGATTCTCCAATAACTTATCAATCAATTTTGAATGTGCCACAGGTTTTCCGTTAGCAGTAAGGAAACCTCGGTTCTTCCATACTGCCCCATGGTCATGGCAGACGCCAAAAGCATAACGTGAGTCAGTATATATTGTGACAGAACGGCCTCTAGCTAATTCACATGCACATGCGAGTGCTACGAGTTCTGCTGCTTGAGCTGAATGATGTTGTGGTAAACATTCAGTTTCAATTATCTCAAATTTAGTACAAATGGCATATGCAGTTGAAAGCAATCCTGTATGTGGATTTCGGAGACACGACCCATCCACATAATAAATCAATTCAGGATTGGATAAAGGTGTATCTTGTAAATCAAGTCGTGGTTTCGTCATTATTTCTACTACCTGTGTACAGTCGTGGGGCTCCCCATCTTCCTCAGTGGGAAGTAGTGTCGACGGGTTTAACATAGTGCATCTTTTCAATGTGATATTTGACATTGTGAGCAGGACGTTTTGCCAGTGCAGTGAACGTGCAGCTGTAAGATGAGCTGTCCTTGACTGCAATAACAAAGCGTGTACTGCATGAGGAACATACACAGTTAATTGATGGAAAGCCACCAAATCCGAACATGCTAATACAGCTTTGACCGTGGTGGCTACAGAACGTAGGCACTGTGGCATTCCTCTTGAGACAGTGTCTAATCGTTTTGAATAATATGCGATCGGACATCGACGGTCACCATGAGGCTGGGTTAAAACAGCAGACATGAATCCTTTTTTCTCAGAAACAAATAATTCAAAAACCTTTGTATAATCAGCCAGCCCTAAGCTGGGTGCAGTGGTCAATGATAATTTCAATTTTTCAAATGCAATTTGGCATTCGTCTGTCCAAGTAATTAGATCTGTCATTTTTTTGACCTCATGAGCTGCCATGAGAAGGGGATTTGAGATCTCAGCATAATCTTGGATCCATGGCCTACAGTATCCCGTCACCCCTAGAAATTCATCATCTGCGATTTTGTAATTGGTTTCGGAATTTTTCGGATCGCTTCAATTCGATCTAGGCCTAATGCTCGGCCATTTGCTGAGATAAGATGGCCAAGATACCTTACTTCCTGTTTTACTAACTGCAACTTATTTTTGGACACCTTATGTCCATTTTCTGCCAAGAAATTCAACAATGCACATGTGTCAGCTTCACAGGAGGCTTTGTCTGGAGAGCAAATCAACAAATCATCAACATACTGAATTAATATACTGCCTTTAGGTGGAATGAAACTTTCTAAATTCCTGGAAAGTTCTTCGGTAAACACAGTGGGAGATTCTGTATATCCCTGCGGCATTACAGTCCAAGTCCAGCACTTATTCTGGAATTGGAATGAGAACCAGAATCTACTCTCTGGGTGGACTGGGATCGAGAAAAATGCATTTACCAAATCGACCACTGAGAAGTAAGTGGCATTATTCGGAATTTCGGATAGAATTATAGAAGGATTGGGTACGATTGGGGAACGCGGCTGAACAGCTGCATTCACCAATCGCAAGTCCTGTACAAAACGCCATTCACCTGATGCCTTCCTCACAGGGAGTATCGGTGAATTGATGGGTGAACCTGGACAAGGCACAATAGCCCCCTTTTCAACGAGCGCTGCATGCACTTTAGAAATTCCTTCTACAGCTTCTTTGCTGAGGGGATATTGAGGCCTATATGGCCTGTGCTGAGTTTTAGGTGTGATAACGAGAGGCGTTGCATTCTTTATCTGACCAATATCAAATTTATCTTTTGCCCAAAGAGTCTCTGGAATCCCTGATAAATCAAAATCATTTTTATTTAGAGTACTAGAAATATTATTTCTCTCCTCACTGCACAACCTGTGAACCGTCACTGTCTGCATTGTTGGATATGCTCTTACCCCTGCTTCATTTGTATAATACCCATCATCATGCCAAGTCCAGCCCCCTCTCTCCACTTGCTCCGTAAGCCACACTCCTACTTCCACCCAAGAGCTTCCTCTCTTTCCCACAGAGACGTGAGGCTGGACTTGCATCTGTTGGAAAAGAGTAGATTGAGAGGGTGTTAGTTTTACAGTGAATGCTGAGAAATGCTGCGATATTAACAGATACTCAAGATTTAATGTCTCACCCAGAGATCCATTGAACCAATTTTCTTCATACTCAATGTTTCTCTCATGACCCACAAACCATGAAGTGCAATGGAAATGAGATGGTTTTTCATAATCAGCAGGTATAAAACTATATTCTGAATATGGGTCAAATGAAGGAGTTATAGCCCAATTATAATACCAATTTGGTAATATCTGAGCAAAATTAGCACTCATAGTTGTCACTTCAACTCCTTTCAAGGAAACATCGATTGTTAATCCTAATTTTGACATTAAATCCCTACCTAACAGATTCAAAGGGCATGTTTGAGAAATCAGAAATGAATGTGTACACTTTTTCTCCCCATTAACTACTGCTAATAGCATTGACACTTTATCAATTTGTGCTAACCCTGATATACCATAAGTAGTACAAGTTTGGTCAGAAAGTGTCAATTTATCAAATTTAGATGCAGTCTCTACCGTAAGTGTTGATCTTGTGGCCCCAGTGTCCAATAGCATGGAGATTGGAAGTCCTTGTACAAGTATTGTCATCATTGGATTCGAGTTCGGGTCTTTAGTCAGTTGAATAAGCTGAGTTGTTCGGGTTTGAGTGTCTCCCTCCTCATCCTATGCTGTGGAGCTTGGTGGTGGCGGATGGGGAGGAAAAGAAGAAGTGTATTGTTGCTCTCTGTAGTTCTGCCTCTGTGGCGGATAGCTCTGCTGTGGCTGCTGTCGGAAGTTATTTTGGTACTGCTGCTGTTGGGGGAAGTTGTTCGGACAGTCCTTAGCCCAATGACCTCTCTGGCCGCTGGTTCTGCACCTGTCCCCAACCCTGCCATTCTGTACCATCCACCTGCCACGACCTCGGCCTCTTCCTCTTCTTCTCTATTGATAGTTGTCATCTCTTGGCATTTGGTTGCTAGACTGGGACTGGTAAAACATATACTGAGCATTTTCCAACTTCTGCTGTTTCTCTGTGTTCCTCTTTTCGTCATTCTGCTCAGCATGCTTGGCATGTTGCATCACCACTTCCAGATTCTGAGCTTCCCATCCAATGCAGGTCAGTTTGACAGCTTTCTGTATGTTTGGAAGCAGGCCATTTACTAAATGGTGTTTCAGAACCCCATTGTTGTCGGTTCCTTCTGGAAGACCTGCACATTCATCAACAACAGTCTTTAGTCTTGCAAGATAAGCAGTGACAGTCTCACCTTTCACCTGCTTTGTGTTGGCAATTGCCGCCCAATCTGGCCGTAGTGGGTAAGCCAGTCTCAGCCTCTCAAGCATTGCTGTTCACTGGACTCTCCACTCCTGAGTTTCAATTCCTCCTTCATCCAGACGCTGCAGGGCGGGGTTGAAAGCGCCTTCGCCTGCTCCACGCACTTCTGTCCACTTCAGTCCCAGTCTAGCACTGAATATTGCTCATCCTCATCTGAGCTCTCACCCTCTGTCTTAACTTCCCCTTTTCTGGAGCACGGTTCTGCAGAGCTCCCAGCCACTGGCACTTGTCCAACTTCCTCTTCTCCTGCAGCGTTGTATGGCGGGGGCCACCTGCACCCACTCACCGCCTGCATATCATCGAGCTCTCGCTTCTGCTTCTTGGTCTGCAAAGCAATAAGAGCAACCTTTTCCTCCTCACCTTTTCTTTGCCTTTCGTACCGAGCCTCCGCTTCTCGCTCCCATCTGTTGAACAGCGTCCAGTCAATCCGTCTTCGCTTCTTTGGGGACAAATTTTCCAAGATGCGCCTTGATTCTCCTAAAACTGACACACTCAAAGTACCACAGTTCCTCTCAAATTGTCCTTTTGTGAACTTTGACCACAAATGAATTTGAGCAATTTGCTCTCTTTGCAAATTCCACTTTCTAACCAATTCTCGGAAAGGACCCTGGATCTCAGTTTTTTCAGTTTTACTTTCACCGCAGCAATTTCCCATTGTTAATCAAGCAAGCAAGTACTTCTTTGCAGAAACAATGGCAAAAGCAAAATATATTTCTTATATTTTCTTCTCTTATTTCAATGAGAGCAATAGCAATAAAGGAGGCAGACAAGATAAGCAAATTCTTCGTTGCAAGAAGGAGAGGAAAAGAAAGAACAATCTTATGAATTCAATTTACTGGATAAATATCTGAACTATATCTCCAAGCCCAGATCACGGGATGTCCTGGAATAGGAGGAACAGGATTCAATCCCAATTCTCCTGTGCTTCTATCTATATATGGTCTTAAATTAGGTCTAGTAAGCAAATACAAGGATGTTTGACCTATCATTAAATATGGGTCTGGATTGTAATCATAATACCATGCTTTAGTGCAACCAATCCCCAAAACTGCAAAATCTTGCTCAAATATTTGTTCAATTTGGCCAATCAATCTCACTCCTACACGTCGTCTTACATAAGTATATCTTGTTAAATTGAAGGGATATCGCTGTGGCGAATTCAGTCGAATTTCATCATCCCTATAGGCTAACGGGATACACCTTTTAAAACTGGGCCTAGCCAGTGTCTCTCTTACTTATTTACAGCTCAACACAACATTCAAACAAAGAACACAAACAAAACAAAGAACATCCAACATCAGACAGAATTCAAAACATTCAAAACTTCAAAACAGTTCATAACTTTAGAAATTGCAAAATTGCATCTTGTTTGTCCCAATAATAAGCAAATCAAAGGAAAAGAACTGGAGTCTGTGTACCCTACCTCAATCCTTAAGTCCTTTCAGCCCGTCTCGGATGGGTCCCTCCGTCGATCGGGGTCTCGGGGTCTTCTCTGCGAATTGCAAGTTGGCAGAATGCAGAAATAGGAAAAATAATAATCAAGTTCCTCTTACTCGAATTTAAAACTATCTGGGCCCCCACCGACGGAGGGAGGATCCCTGGGCTCCTGGAAGCTCGCCAAAACTGTGGTAGATTTTCCAAGACGCACCTGACTTAAGTTACCTGTTCCTGGGGCGTCTCCAGTCGACACTCGAGTGTCTCCAGTCGACACTCAATAAATTTCCTGATCTTTCGGAGTGTCTCCAGTCGACACTCAATAGTACTCGGAGCGTCTCCAAATCGACACTCAATAATATATGATCTTTCGGGGCGTCTCCAAATCGACACTCAATAATATCTCGGTCAACGTCTTGACCCTCAAAACCTAGTGTTCCCTAACCTGACTTGCTGCGCAGCAATAACCAGAGACTCCAGTTTTTGTCCTTCAAAGCTTTAATCACAGCCGGGAGAGTTCTCATCAATTCCAGAGAATCTCTCTCTGAACAAAGAAATACAGCAGGTTTTATAGGATTTCAGGTACATTTCACAGTCAGTATGGCATGATCTATTACTCATTATCATCAGTCTTAATATGATTGGTTCAGATTTAAGAAAAACATCTCAGTTCCTCTGTCCCGCTTACTGGCGGAGTAAATTTAGATTAGAACAACTGAATCACAAGATCATCAAAAAATATCACCGGGTTAATAGTTCAGATTACTCAATAGGTTAAAACAATTTTTCAAAGACTATTTTCTATCCTTAGAAGGATGCTGTCTAGCCAGCACAGCAGAATTTTTCCACTTGTTACAACACTCAGTCCTAGTGACTATTTCTCTATTTCAAAGTTAGCTTATTAGGCCTGTAGAAGAAAATAAATGTTAGTTCATTATTAATTAGTTCAAAATTTCCATCACAATGTTTTATTCTTTCTCAGCTTAGTCAGTTACAACAACTGTTATTTGTTTTTCCTATATTTCCTTTGTGGGAATTTTCACTCATTTTTATTTTAATTTCTCTTTATTTTATTTTTTCCTCTTAATATGTCTAATTTAACAAGTTTTATCCCTTATTTTCATTTTAATTTCTCTTAAATACTTTCTTAGTTTTATATTTACATTTCCAAATATTGATTAGTTTCAATTTAACTCAATATAGCTTATTTTTCATTTGTTAAATTTTAATCTTCATTACATTTATCCTATTGTAAGTCATTATTCCACTTTAAATTATTTTCCAAAGTACTCATTGCACGTCCTGAGACACTAATTCTCAGACTTTATTCAGAACCATGTTTTCTATTCTCAGCTAATAGTTTTTAGCTTGTTCTCTAACAATAAGCATTATTCTTGCTCATTTTCGACGGTCTTATAACATCTTATAATTACCCTTCTAATTAGTTCTGTTTGTTATTGTACTTTTTGTACTAATAACTCTTACATCACATTTATATTCCTTTATATAGCTTTTGAATGGAAAAATTATATATTTCATATATTTTCCACTTATTTGATAAAATCTTCAACTAATAGTTTTTCCACTCTATCATGTAGGTTATTTTTCTATATACCTTTATTATTGGTCTACAATTTTAATTATTCTACTTATTCTAATCAACTTTTTCTCTTCATTTTTATTCACATTTTAATATATAAAACTTCAGTAACACTTTATTTTAAGGTTTTTTAACTAATTACTTATTAACAAGCATAGTGTTACGGTTGGTTGCAGGAAGGAGCACAGACGAGGAGAATAAATCCAAATACTAGTTTAATGATGTAATCCACAGGTTAACAGGTATAGAGATGCAACACAACTTACTCAAACGGTGAACGGACAAAGACTGAGTGAACAGGGGGAAACTAAATAGCAAACATAACAAGGTTGATTAATGAGACACAGGTGATACAGATGAACTAATGATGAAGGCGGGAAACAGAACATGTGACCATAGAATGCAAACAGAAAGTCCATAAACTGAAACAGAAACTAAACAGACTGTGACATTACGCCCCCCTCCGAAAAGGCGTGTCCTCACGCCGTGGAAAAGGAGGCGGCTTGGGAGGAGGACGATGGTGTGGCCAGGAGCAGGAACCAGAGGCAGGCAGAAGAATGGAGGATGACGACCAAGGCGGGATTGGAGGAGGTAGGAGTGGCCAGGTGGAAATGACCCAGTGCGCAGCCAAGGCGATGACCCAAGGTGACGTCAACGGTGGTAGGAGCCTTGATGGTGATGGACTCGTGGAGATGACCAACAATGACGGAGCCTTGGAAGGTGGAATCCCCCGCGTAGATGGAAGTCCGAGGCGGTGATGGGATGCTGATGACCTGGGCGGCCGCGACGAAGCCGCAGCGACGACTCTCCGAGGCGGAGGTGGAGATCCGGAGAGCAGAGGACGAGCTGGAGCAACCGAGGGCGGAGATGGAGCCTGAGGGAGGGCGAAGCTTGCCGAAGCTGAAGGGGTGGAGGGCCGGAGAGCAGCGTACGGCCCGCAAGTCCGCAGCGGAGGCTTGGCGACGTCCGACCCAGGGGGAGCCGACGTTCCGAGGGAGCCCGGCGAGTCTGAATGCTCGATGGTCGAAGCCGGAGTCGAGGGGAGGAGGAGTGTGGGCGCAGGAGCCAGGTCGACGGGTCGAGGCAGGACAGAGCACGACGAGGCAGGAGGCGGAGCCACGGAGTCCTGACGCCCAGAAAGAGTGACCTCCCAGCAGGACCATGATGAAGCCTCGCCACTGAGAGGAGGATGAGGTGAGTAAACGGGAATGATGGGAGGAGACGATGGCTGGGTGACAGGCTTGGCGATGCTCAGGAAATGAGGAGTGGCACAGGAACCCAAAGATGAAGTGTCCTTAATGGTAGTTATTTGAGGTGGTGGGAGAGGGGGGTTGGGTGGGGATGATAGAACTGTCGAAGAATCAGAATCATTAGAAATGCAGGGACACAAAGTATTTCTCTCACCACTCTCTATAAAACTGTCCAATAAGTCCAACTGTTGCTCGCTCTCAGTGGCGGGGGTTTGGGCGGGGCTCGCATCCATCCCCTCGAACTCCACTAGGACTCCCACGGCGATGGACGATGACGTCAGCTCACACCCCTGGTCAGACTCATGGCGGTGCTTCGGCTCCGGGGCGATGTTGAGCTCCACCTCCCTCTTCATCCTCGGGTGTTGGCTCTAGCGTCGCGGCAGGCGGAAGCTTCCAGTCTGCGGGGGGCTCAGGCGTCGTCAATCGTGGTGGTGACGGGCTGGGCTCTGGGTCTGGCCGGATTCTGAATCGGGATCGCACGCTTTCCAGACACCAAAATACGGCTTCCCTCCAACTAAGTCCGGTGGTGTCTGGAAGGTGAGTGGCATGGTAGAGGTTGGCCCCGATCCAGAACAGGTCCTTGAGGTTTTCATCCTCCAATGAAGTCTGTCTAGCCAAACAACAAAAGTTCGTGGCAAAATGGAAAAAATCGTGGCTTTCCCAGGCCACGTTGATGAACTTAGCCCGTTCATCAAAGTTGGGCGGTCCGTTCATCTGTTACGGTTGGTTGCAGGAAGGAGCACAGACAAGGAGAATAAATCCAAATACTAGTTTAATGACGTAATCCACAGGTTAACAGACATAGAGATGCAACACAACTTACTCAAACGGTGAACAGACAAAGACTGAGTGAACAGGGGGAAACTAAATAGCAAACATAACAAGGTTGATTAATGAGACACAGGTGATACAGATGAACTAATGATGAAGGCGGAAAACAGAACATGTGACCATAGAATGCAAACAGAATGTCCATAAACTGAAACAGAAACTAAACAGACTGTGACACATAGTACTACAACATTGATTAAGTAATACTTATTAAGCACATATTAATGCCTTATTTTGCATGACCTTATTCTACATCCCTAATTCTACCCAATAGCTAAACTTAACAACAAACTTACTAGCTACTAACAAGCAGCAAATCAGGAGTTCACTAAGGGAAAAGTCATAGTCTATATGTATTCCCTATATTACCACAATGGTTACCACAACCTTTTTTGTTCCATTTCTAAATTAATTATTAGTCTATACTGGTTTTTACATAATTTATATTTAGATTCATTTAAATTCATTCATTTATCATGCTACATTAATTCCTGCAATGTTTTCACTACACACACACACACACACACACACACTCAGCGAGCTGCGTCTGTTACTGTCACGGAGTGGCTCTATCTCCTGACCTTCTGACCTTACTGCTTTAACTCACTTAGTAAACACTGCATGCCTCTAACCACATAAAAAGTACCTTTCCTTAGACTTTTTTCTGCTCTTCATTTTTAATTCCTATTTTTTAAAATGTTTTAGTATATTTCTTTATGTTTTTTACTCGACTTTTAATCTTTTATGTTCATAACTTTATTCATAGGAAGCTATGTCGTAGTTTTATCCTGAAGCTCATTACAACTCTAAATCAAAGCTGTTATTCCTCTGTTTACAAGTAAAACTCAATCTCAGGACTTTTTCAACTTCCAAACAGGTATGTACTATGTACTCTCATAATTGGATTTATGTGTATTTTCAGAGCTTTTTGTCCATCTTTGTTCTTCATGATGTTGTAAACTGTAGCATACACTGTTTCTTCTAACAAATAACTTTATCTTTCATTCTATTCTATCACTTTACTAAATTCGCCATTTGACTCAATTTATTAACCAAGTCTCTAAAATTTTATCTCTAACTACTTTTCATTTTAGGGATTTTAAATCAGCTTATGCTCTCACTAATTTAGTGTGTAAATATTTAATATCCTCTAAATACACGCATATTTGTCAATAATTCATTTTTTATCATTCTTCATATTTAGTCCTGCTTTTCCAAGCATCTTTATTGTTATCTTTATAGCCTTTGCATTAACTAAAACTGACAAATGTTATTTTAAATAACATCCCTGCTATAAAGTATCATCACCTACAGACACATTGTAGGTCCTTATGGCAATCTTTCCTTTTTTTTTTATAGAAAAAGCATTTCATCCTCACCTATTTTCCTTAATAGTATTTGGTAAAAACATTACTTTTATTCACTTTTAAATTCTAGTAATTAACATCCCTAGTTTTATAGTTTTATGTGCTTTCATATTTTGAAACTTCTCTAATCATCATATTACACTCTATTAAGAGTCATATATCTGTTTAATCTTGATATTGTTATTTCTTCAACAATATCTGCTAAATGTATTATTTAATTATTTTTTCATGGATCATGTATCTTTGTCCATCTTTACACATTTTTCTTTCTTTATAAAAAATATTTTTGTATTGTCTAATCTGTTCATTTTTCATCAGTTTTGAACCTTATATCCATCACAATTAATAATTTAAATTTGTATCCCCTTTTCCCTTTATATTTCTTAATATGTTGCTTGTTTTTGCATACATCTGTATTATGTATAGTTTATATATAATGTCATTATTTTACTTTTAATTACTTGTATGGTAATTAGTTTTACATTATTTTATGTCGTTATTTTTTCTTGGTTACATTTGTTTCTTTATTAAACTCCTTTTTTTTTCACCAAAGCCTTTCCATAGTTTAACTCGTTTCATAATTTTGATCTTTTCTGTCATTCTAATTGTTTTTTATTTTTATTTATTTATTTTTCTAAACAAATATGTTAGTAGCTATTTTCCAGCACTCTTTTTTCTTTATTGTATGACACTGTCGTTTTCTATTACCTTCATGTTTAATCCAATTTCAAAAGTCCTATTTGACTTTTTCCATTCACTCTGACACTGTCTCATAAATCTTATGCTTTTGTAGCTTACTTTATTAAAACTGATTGACCAAAATTCTCTCTCTCTCCATAACTATACTTTAGTGTTTCTTTGGTCTTGTAATTCAATTGCTCATTTTATGTTTACTTAAATGCTTCTTAAATTTAAGTGGTAATATTATTCTAATAACTTTATCTTAGGTAATGCTCTATCATCAATCTTAATTGGACATTCTCTCAGTCCTTCTCACTTAATCAGCATATATCTGATTTTCGTGTTTTCCTCACTGCCTATTTGTTTTCTTATTGATTCTGTTTAACTCTTATAATCTTAACACTAACATTTTTTTTTTTTTTTTTTACTATGATTTCTAGTCTGCTTCCTCTGAGGCTCGTACAATCAAGCTGTCTGACTAGATTATTTAACTGTTTTACTGTCAGGAGTACATGGATGCATCTTATCAGATCTGCTTTTATTTATTACTTATTCTTTTCAATAATCTAATGCTACTAATTGTTTAACACATATTACTTCTTTGATTCCCTTTGGCTTTTATTTTATCCAGCTCTTTTTCCTTTTTAGAGTCTTTGTCTGGTTTTAAACACTTATAGCTCAGTTTTCTTATCCTCTTTGTTAAATTTCCACTGTCCAAAAATATTATCCACATTTCTAACAATTCTTGTTTTTAGTTGTCTGTACAACGTAATGTAGGCTAATTAATTAGTAGTTCTTATTCACTTACAAGTTATATTCTCATTCAGGAATAACTTTTTTTTATTTTTTTTATTCCACTTCTCATGTGCCTCACCTCACTTCTTTAATACAGGACTATAATTTCTTGTTCCCTTATTCTCTGTTTCAAATCAGTATTTTAAATCTAACGAGTTACTGTAATTATTTTTACATTCTTTCTTTTTATTTTGTAATTTGATTTCTTTAGACCTTCTGTTCTCTTATTCTGCTCTCACTCTTATTCTGCTCTCACTAAACACTAATGTCAGGGGTTATCATAAATCTTAATGTCTCTGGTTTATCTGTTTTTCTGCTCTCTGAGACTCATCTCTCCCTCTCTCTCAGTTTTTAGACAGATTTTAAAGGTCCTCTTCTTGTATTTTTCCTTTTTTAATAATCTTTTTAGACTACTTGTTCTAAAAAGTATTATTTTTATTCGGCTATTATTATCATTTGTTTATTCTCTAAATTGCAATCGTCCTGTACACTTTATTTCAGTCTTAAATCACTTCTCAAGCTGCGTGTAACGAATCGTCACTCGAGTTGGGATCTATAAGCAGGCTTTTATTAGAAGAATGCGTAGTACAACAGGCAGGGTCAAACAGGGGCAAACAGGAATGGTAAGGGACAGGCAGAATTGTAGTCAGGGCAAGGAATCAGGGCAGGCGGATATCACTTACAGTCCAGGTAACAATAAACAGTCCAAAGGCAGGCGGCAGAGAATCGTAAACGAGAGGCAAACAGGATCAGTAACAGGCAGGCAAATAATACAAGAAAAACGCTCAGAAATGTAAGTAGTAAATATACTGGGACATATGACAAAAAATGATTAATTACTTTGACCTTTGACATATGACCTTTGCCCCTCCCCCACAGGACCACCCAAATATTACCCCATCCCCCCATAGTTGACCGCTGTATGAACTCCATGACCTTGGGGTTATGGAATTTAAATGGTGGTTGACCTTTGACATGGGTTATGAATATGTCCATTGATTCTCAGCATTTTGAAATACCTATGGTATTGACCCGTGGGTCATTTGCGAGTGGAACAAATGGATGATTTTTGAACTTTGATGCCATATTGGAATTCCTCGGGGTAATTTTCAGGGTCACACATGTGTTGAACAGACATCCGCATTCCGGCACATAGGACACTCTCATCTCATTCTCTCTGTGCAAATGAAATAAATAAGAAGCAGCCAGATCAAAATAACAAAATAATAAACATGGTATATTTTATAAAATAGAATACACACACACAAACACACACACACACACACACACACACACACACACACATTTCAAAAAGTGAAAAACATTCACATCTCCAAAAGATTATAACATGCTGAATAATAAAAAACAGTTACTAAATTTAATGAGACTGATTATTATAGTTAAATAAAAACAGAGAAAAAAATGTTTTCTTCCTGCAAAGATGTCTGAATGGGTTAACAATTGCTTTTAGTCTGAAATATAAAACACCTAAAATGTGGACAAATAAGTAAAGGAATATTTATTTTAACAATGTCAATGCAAAAAGGGAATTTGGACATGTTTAGTCATGCATAAGACATGGTTGTTTTTATACTGGATATTCTCTCCCCTAAACACATGTATGGTAGTAAACATTTTCATTTTTATATTTTCAAAAATATCATTTAGTATAATTTAAAAAGTTGCAAATGGGGGATACATTTTGGTAGTTAAATAAAAAATATAAAAACATTTGCTTTTAGTTTATACTGAAATCTAAAAATCTCTCTCACTGTGACTCTCTCTCTCTCACACACACACACATTTCAAAAATGAAAAACATTCTGTTCTTTGAATGAAGATGGTAATAAATAAAAGTATAACAATGTTAATAATAACAAACAGTTACTAAGCCAAAATTACATACCAGTTATCAATGTAAAGCTGCTTTGACACAATCTGCATTGTAAAAAGCGCTATATAAATAAAGCTGACTTGACTTGACTTGATTAAATTTACTGAAACCAATTATTATAGTTTTAGTTAAATGAAAATATAAAATTTCTTACTTGTTGATGTCCTTAACATGAAATGGCTTACAAACTATCTCATTGTCTCTCCAAGTGACCTGCAACAATGCATGATAGTCACAGAGACAGAAGGGGAGAATGGTGGTCAGCGGGGGTGGATGAAACAATATTTTGTTCAAGCTAACTTTTATTTTCAAAGCATAAATGTAAAGGTTTAAATTGCATCTTTTAAAATTAAACATTTGTTCAAATTAAATCTTTAAATAAATCAAATATTTGACATTTCATTTCTCAGTGTATGTGTAAAAATGTATGGGTCTCACAAGCCATCTCTCACATTGTGTAACATTTTCAATAATTCCCTATGAAAATCACCAAGTATTTTCACAGAGAAACAATGATTTCATTCAGACCCTGTGATGCCTCAGGTTAGTTCCCATTCAGTCGGTCACGTTTGACATACGTCGGACAGACCGACGAATAGGAATCTCGCTAGAGAGGCCAATCTACTTCGAGTGTAACTACAACGAGCCAATGCACATTGGCATGCAATCATATGCATCAGCTGCTCGCCTCGCAGCGCGGGTATAAATGAGCAGCAGGTGCGTTGCATCTTCAGCTTTTCGCTTCGGAGCCGAACCTTATGGTGTCTACGGAGTGGGTAATATTAGACGAGCCTTTTTGTAACTGTTCTTTTTTGGTGCCGGCGGACAGCACTGCAGCGGGGTCGATCTCTCTTTTTTTTTTTCTTTTTTGTTGCCTTTCATTGTGCAGCATTTCCAGTAGAGCCGTTCTCACAGCTGGTAAACGGTGCGCTGTTGAGCGCTGAAAGGCTGTTTTTACAGCTGGTAAGAGAGCGGCTTCAAAGAGAGAGTGCACACGACAGGCTGCACTTCCCTGTCTGTGCTGCAGTGGCCATTCCCCTGCGTGCTTCAGCACTTAAAAGAGCAGTCCCTAAAAGAGCTTACACAAGTAGATTCGCGTCTTTTTAAAGATGTCGTTCTACTTGTGTGTTTCTGGATGCGGTCGTTATCTGTCACCGCGGGATGGTCACCAACGCTGTATCACGTGCCTGGGCTTAAAGCACGCTGAGGCAGCGTTTGTGGACGAGTCATGTACCCATTGTGGGAAGATGACCGTCTCGGAGTTGCGATCTAGACTCCAGTTCCTGCAAAGGGGCGGAGTCCCGGTGCCGCTGCCTCGTTCCAATCCTCCTCAGAGGGTTGCTTCGGGCAGCGGTGCTGGTGATCTGAGGATCACGGTGAGCGCGCTTCCTTCGGGGAACCAACCCCCTAGGAACCCTCATCCCTCCTGCACTCCGCAGCCAGTAGAGCTGCCGGGGGAACGTGGTGGACCACCCCAGAGGTGTGTACCATCCGTATCCTTCGGAGCTCCCCAAGATGATAGAATGTCGATCGCTGCATCGGAGGGTGAGCCTGATATTTCGGGGGATGACGATTCGGCGCAGCTGCCTCCTTTGGGGGTGACAACTGTGCCCGATTCGGACCCGGAAATGATGGCTATGCTTTCCCGGGCCGCCAACAGGGTTGGGCTCGTGTGGAATCCTCCACCGTGTCCCGAACCCTCGAGGTTGGATGATTGGTTTCTCGGGGTGGCCAGGGCTGGTTCTCAGCCCCCCACCCCAGTTCCTTTCTTCCCGGAGGTGCATGAAGAGCTCACTGGCACGTGGACGGCACCTTTTACTGCCCGAAACCGTGTCGGTGGGTCCTCCTCCCTCACCACCCTTGATGGCGGGGCGGCTAAGGGTTATACGCGCATATCCCCTGTGGAACGGGCCGTTGCTATGCAACTGTGCCCTAACTCCACCTGGCGGGGGGAGCCGTCTCTCCCTTCCCGGGCCTGTAAGTACTCGTCGGATCTTACCGGCAAGGCTTATCAGGCCTGTGGGGAAGCCGCCTCTGCCCTGCACGCTATGGCGTTGCTGCAGGTCCATCAGGCCAAGGCACTGAAGGACCTGCATGAGGGTGGTCATGATCCACAAGTTCTCCAGGAACTTTGTGCCGCGACGGACCTCGCGTTTCGTGCGACGAAGGTTACGGCGCGGTCAGTGGGTCGTGCGATGTCCACATTAGTGGTCCAGGAGCGCCATCTCTGGCTGTGTCTCGCGGACATGAGGGATACCGACAAAGTCAGGTTTCTTAATTCCCCCGTGTCCCAGACCGGCCTCTTCGGTGACGCGGTCGAGAACTTCGCCCAGCAGTTCTCGGCTGTACAGAAGCAGTCTGAGGCCATCAGCCACATCCTGCCGAGGCGGTCTGCTGCTGCACCTCCACCGCCCGCAGCACCTCAGGCTGCTCGTCGCCGAGGGCGCCCTCCCGCGGCCGCGGCCGCTCCCGCTCCCGCGCCCCAGCAGCAGCCTTCATCTAAGCGGCGCCGTGGAGCCGGTCGCGGTCAGGGTGCCCAGCCCGTCCAGCCCGCCCCCAAGAGGAAGGGTGGCAAGGCCAAATCCAAGAGGCCCTAGGACGGGCGACCCGGAGATGGATGGGACTGCTCTTCGGGAGATGGTGACCGCACCACTCCTTCCCCCGGAGGAGGGCCGGGTGGAGAATCTTTTGTTCCCTTTTGTTTCTGTTCCGCCGCTGGCCCTACAGCCAGCGGTACCCAAATTCTCAACAAAAGAGCAGTTTCCTTCATCTCCGGGTCCGAAGAGGGTGCGGAGAGCAGTGGGAGGGCAAGAACCTCACCACTCTCATCCCCCTCTTCTGTCGCCAGCGGACAGCAGCGAGCAGCGGGCAACCAAAGTCTCGACTGCTCCCTCTGTCCATCCGTGGAACCAGGTAAGTGTTGCACACCACACTGTGACGCCGCTCTCACAAAGAGAGCCCCCCGGGCAGCGTCCCTGTGTTCCACCTCGCTGCCCCACTGCGGGTACGCCTGCGGTCCCTTTGGTCCCGCTTGTACGGTCTCTGGGAGCCTGGTTAGCGCTCCCCAGTCCGTCTCACTGGCTCATTCGGACCGTCAGGCTCGGCTATGCGATTCAGTTCGCCCGGCGTCCCCCCAAGTTCAGGGGCGTCCACTTCACTGTAGTGAAAGCTGTCGATGCCCCTGTCTTGCGTGCGGAGATCGCGGTCCTACTGGCGAAGGACGCGATAGAGCCGGTCCCTCCAGCCGATATGAGGTCAGGGTTCTACAGTCCCTACTTCATTGTACCCAAAAAGAGCGGTGGGTTACGGCCGATCCTGGACCTGCGAGTTTTGAATCGGAGCCTTCACAAGCTACTGTTCAAAATGCTCACGCAGAAACGCATTTTCGAGTGCATCCGTCCCCAGGATTGGTTTGCAGCGATCGACCTGAAGGACGCGTACTTTCATGTCTCGATTCTTCCGCGACACAGGCCATTCCTGCGTTTTGCGTTCGAAGGTCGAGCATATCAGTACAGAGTCCTACCCTTCGGGCTGGCCCTGTCTCCCCGCGTCTTCACAAAAGTCGTGGAGGGAGCCCTTGTTCCCATGAGAGAACAGGGTGTTCGCATCCTCAACCATCTCGACGACTGGCTCATTCTAGCTCAGTCGCGGGATCAGTTGTGCGATCACAGGGATCTGGTGCTCAGTCACCTCAGCCAGTTGGGTCTTCAGGTCAACTGGGAAAAGAGCAAACTCTCCCCTGTGCAGAGGATCTCTTTTCTCGGTATGGAGTTGGATTCGGTCGAACAGATAGCACGCCTCACAGAGGAACGTGCTCAGTCGGTGTTGAACTGCCTGAATATGTTCAACGGCAGGACAGCGGTTCCACTGAAATTCTTTCAGAGGCTCCTGGGGCATATGGCGGCCGCAGCGGCAGTAACCCCGCTCGGTCTGCTTCATATGAGACCGCTTCAACACTGGCTTCACGGCCGAGTCCCGAGATGGGCGTGGCAACGCGGCACGTTCCGGGTGGCAATCACTCAGGAGTGCCGCCAAGCCTTCAGCCCGTGGTCGGACCCCTTGTTTCTTCGGGCAGGAGTGCCCCTGGAGCAGGTGTCCCGGCATGCTGTGGTATTCACAGATGCCTCTGCCACCGGCTGGGGTGCCACGTACAACGGGCATGTAGTGTCAGGGGTGTGGACGGGCCCCCATCTGCATTGGCACATCAACTGCCTCGAGTTGCTGGCAGTACGCCTTGCTCTAAGCCGCCTCAAAGGGCCGCTACGGGGCAAGCATGTACTGGTCCGTACGGACAACACTGTGACCGTTGCGTACATCAACCGTCAAGGTGGTCTACGCTCCCGTCGCATGTCGCAACTCGCCCGCCATCTCCTCCTCTGGAGTCAGAAGCATCTGAGGTCGCTTCGTGCCATTCATGTCCCCGGTGTGCTCAACCGTGTGGCCGACGAGCTATCACGAGCTGCGCTGCCAGGAGAGTGGCGACTCCACCCCCAGGTGGTCCAGCTGATCTGGAGAGAGTTCAGAGAGGCTCAGGTAGACCTGTTTGCCTCACCAGAAACCTCCCACTGCCAGTTGTTTTACTCCCTGTCCGAGGGAACACTCGGGACAGATGCACTGGCACACAGCTGGCCCCGGGGCCTTCGCAAATATGCGTTTCCCCCAGTGAGCCTGCTGGCACAGACCCTGTGCAAAGTCAGGGAGGACGAGGAGCAGGTCCTGCTAGTTGCGCCCTATTGGCCCAACCGGACCTGGTTCCCAGAACTCTCACTCCTCGCGACAGCCCCTCCCTGGCCCATTCCTCTGAGGAAGGACCTTCTTTCTCAGAGACGGGGCACTCTGTGGCACCCGCGTCCAGACCTCTGGAAACTCCATGTCTGGTCCCTGGACGGGACGCGGAGGTTCTAGGTGACTTACCCCCCGAGGTACTTAACACCATCACTTCGGCACGTGCACCGTCTACGAGACGTGCTTACGCCTTGAAGTGGAACCTGTTCGTCGAGTGGTGCTCCTCTCGCCGAGAAGACCCCCGAAGATGCTCGATCGGAGTCGTGCTTTCCTTCTTGCAGCAAGGGTTGGAGCGTAGGCTGTCCCCCTCCACCCTCAAAGTCCATACTGCTGCTATCTCCGCATACCACGACCACATAGATGGCAAGTCTGTTGGTCAGCACGACCTGGTCGTCAGGTTCCTTAGGGGGGCGAGACGGTTAAATCCTCCTCGTCCTCCCTCCATACCCTCTTGGGACCTTGCTCTGGTGCTAAGAGCACTTCAGATTGCTCCCTTTGAGCCCTTGCAATCAGCAGATTTAAAGATTCTGTCTATGAAGACTTTGCTGCTGGTTGCATTGGCCTCCATCAAGAGGGTAGGGGACCTGCAGTCATTTTCGGTCGACGAATCGTGCCTAGAGTTCGGGCCGGGTGACGGCCACGTGGTACTGAGACCCCGGCCTGGCTATGTGCCCAAGGTTCCTACCACTCCCTTCAGGGACCAGGTAGTGAGCCTGCAAGCGCTGCCCTCGGAGGAGGCAGACCCAGCCCTGGCTTTGCTCTGTCCAGTTCGCGCCTTGCGACTGTACATAGACAGAACTCAAAGCTTCAGGACCTCAGACCAGCTCTTTGTCTGTTACGGAGGCCAGCAGAAAGGGAAGGCTGTCTCCAAGCAGAGGATGGCCCACTGGATAGTGGATGCCATCGCCCTGGCTTACCAAGCTCAGGGCGTGCCCTGCCCGCTCAGGTTGCATGCTCACTCCACGAGAGGTGTCGCATCCTCCTGGGCGCTGGCTCGTGGCGCCTCGCTGACAGACATTTATAGAGCTGCGGGCTGGGCGACACCTAACACGTTCGCTAGATTCTATAGCCTTCGTGTCGAGCCGGTCTCCTCCCGTGTTCTCACCTCAGGTCAGAGGCACGGAGAGGCCCCGGCTTAGTGTCGGCTTGCTGCGCTACACGCGCTTTTTCTCCAGAGAGTCCCTACAAGGCAGACCCTGTTGAGTCCTCCGATCTCCCTTCGGCAGCCGACGTGGCGGAGCGTCTGGCGCCAGGCCTATACTCCGTTGCATCCTTGAGAACCGGGTTTAGGCTGGGTTCCATATGTGTGACCCTACGGGGATCCCATATGGTTGGTTCCACGGTTGCTCCTAAACGAAGCCCGTGTCTTCCCTCTGGGAGAACCCACCTCTCATCGAGTTGGAGTCACCCCAGTACTTCCATATGTAGTACAGCCCTACGGGGTTAGTCCATATGTACTTCTCCACATAACTCCTTCGAAGGATGTGGCTTCCGCAGTGTTCCTTTCCCAACGGAAGGGTACGCTTTCCCAGCGTTATCCAATAGTCTCACTGAGTGGGTTTTGGGGAACAGCAGTGATCGACACTCTCTGTGTTAGCCCTATCCCACCGTCCTTAGGCAAGGGGGTTCAGGTGGCTTACTACAGAGCGCTGGAAGGGGGCAGCTCCTGTGGCGCTTTGGTAGGGATTCCTATTCGTCGGTCTGTCCGACGTACGTCGAACGTGACCGACTGAATGGGAACGTCTCGGTTACAAAGGTAACCCTCGTTCCCTGAAGGAGGGAACGGAGACGTACGTCCTGTCGCCACAGTCCCTGTACCCCGCTGATGCTGCCGCCTATCTGGTTCGGCTCCTCAGCGAAAACCTGAAGATGCAACGCACCTGCTGCTCATTTATACCCGCGCTGCGAGGCGAGCAGCTGATGCATATGATTGCATGCCAATGTGCATTGGCTCATTGTAGTTACACTCGAAGTAGATTGGCCTCTCTAGCGAGATTCCTATTCGTCGGTCTGTCCGACGTACGTCTCCGTTCCCTCCTTCAGGGAACGAGGGTTACCTTTGTAACCGAGACGTTCTATAAAAGGAACTTATCTCTATTTTAAATTGAAATGATTCTAAATATAAATAATATAAAATGTTACTAAAAAATTATTTAAACAATTTAAATATAGGCTAAATTAATATATAAATTAAAAATAAATAGATTTTAAAAAAACCTTACATTTTCAGAGAGCCAAAGTAGGTCCTTTTGCAAAGATAATACATAAGTAAAAATATAACAAAAAGCATTAATAAAATAAAATCATTCATAAAACACCCCCAGATCCTCCCAGGAACAAACTCCAGTGTGAATGAGAGATGGAAGGGTGGAGTCAGACAGATGAGCCTCTGTCACAGTGTATGTTAAGACACTGAGTGAATGACTGAGTGAATGTTTTTGTACTAAATTTATTTCAAAGCACAGTCTTAAAAGTTTAAAATAGTCTTTTAAATTTAAAATATTGTTTAAATTAAATCTTTAAAGATTTAATAAAAAATCAAATATTCTTCTTACAAGTCTACAGTATCAGGATAACATCTGATGCCAATGGTAGAAATTATTTTGCTTAAATTTAACCTAAAGTATACTTTTTATTAAACAACATCTGTTCAAAAACCTGTACATAGTCATCTTAGATCTTATTTCTCAAAGATTCAAGCAGAAGGGTTAGGGTTAAGTTTTTGAGAAAACAGCATGTTAAAAACAGCATGTTAACTAGAAATATTTAATTTGAATTGATTTAAAAAAAAACAAAAAAAACATGAAGGTATCTGTGTGTTTGACTACTCACAGATGCAACTCGCACGTCCCTGTAAAAACGAGGACTCAACTTTGCTCTTATTTAGAAAATAAGAAAATCACTATGCATTTTCAGAGAGGGATCCTCAACAATCATTAATGATGGCCTCAGGATATAGGCTGATGAGGTGATTTACAGATCAGTCACTTCTCTGTGCTGAGACTGTCTGTTGCCACTTGAGCATCCTTTGGGGAGAGATGACACGAGCAGGACACATGCCCCTTGACCCCCAACAATTCTGCATGGGTGTTAAACACCCTACAAGTAGTCATTTATTTCAACTGTGTTCATTTCAAAACAGCATTTTTCAATAGAGTGAATCTACACATCTGAGGTCTTTCAGAGACATGACTTCAGGATCAGTGGGTCTCTTGAGAATATTTAATTGTGCTTAAAAACCAAAGATCAGGCCAAATCCCCTACATGACAATGTCCACATCAGACTCTGTACTTGAAAATATCTTTGCTGTTAAATATGTTTAAAAAACCTCACATGTAAACTTACATTTTGTAAGGTGACGCATGTCTTATAGATCTATATGATTTACTTTTCTTATTTCTATAGTTTCAATTCCTAATATAAAGTAAACCAAAAGAATAATGCTGACAAATGTTCGCTGCAATGTTTTTAACAAATAGATTACCTTATTCCAAATAGTTCTTCACAAAATGAAACCATTAAACACATTACTATGTAAGATATGTAAGATAGTTTTACCAAAAATTAAATACTGTATTACATTTAAAAAAAAAAAAAGAAAAAAAGAAAATATTGTTTTAAAGTTTAAATAAAAAGTTAAAAGCAAGCGTATCTTCATACCATGTGTTCTGACACAATTTTTGCTTTATAAAATTCGTGGTTATTTCTAGGTTCATGCTACCATTATCAGCCTGTTAAATATGAAGTTAATACATGATGAAACAAGAGAATCATGTTACCAAATTCTTTTGACACAATGTTTTTAAGAAATATGTTTTTGTTTGTTTTTAAATACAACTAGACAGACTATTAGACAAAAATTATTTTCCCCAGTGGTGTTGGAACAGGACTTATTTAACAGTTTTGATCATTTTCAACATGTATTATACAATATTTGTACGTTAGTATCAAGGGTCCACACCATGATTGAAGGTTTTAGTAATGCTTTAGATCAGAATCCAGATTTTAGCAACCAACATGACATTAAATAGTTGTACCAGTGTACAAGCGTGTCTCAACTGTTTATAACAATTTTTTTTTAGATTATTATTTTTTACTCAAATAAACAGATATTGAATATAGCTTACTGACATTGCTTTTTCCCCTTCAGATAAAAGCCAAACATTTTCTATGTAGAAATTATGTGAACACACAACTCAATGAGAATATTTTATACAGTTATTTATTTTCAGAAATTCAAAGGGCACAGTTACAAAAAAAATAAATTGATAGTTCTTGTAGTGCAATTATCCATCTCTTCGATGTGGGTTTGCATGAAGCATCGACACGAAAAGTAAGTCTGGTTGTTTGCGCTTGAAATGATTACGACTGAGACATATCTAACCATTGCGCTGAAAGCTATGATTTCATTCAGTTTGAGGTGGGTAAACAAAGTTACACGCTGTAGTAAAGCTATAGATACATCTCAAACATGATCTTTGTACAAATTAAGTGAACACAATAAATTCACACATCTAAATTCAAGAGGCCTAGTAACTAAGAAAGCAGCGACATTATGTAAGAAAAGTGTCATACTGCATGCAGAAGTCCACTCTTGATCTATTGTGATAGGCATTTGTACCCCCTTCACTGGTCTTAGTCACATTATAAAGACTATCAAGATTACTGGTAGCATTTTATTTGTCGGTCTGTATATGTTTTTAGCCGAATACTCCTCTCAGGTTGCTGTCAGTGTAAGTTTTTGCAAATCATCACATGTGTGATGAACACATTCATTTAAGCATCTTTTTAGATGTATGACTGAACTTTTGACAAAACCAATTCTTTTTAACAATTCATTTCTTTCAACATTCCAGCATGACGTTAAAGAATACGTGTACATATTATAGTACACAATTTTGTTAGAGTCTATGCCACGCTGTTGTAATGCAAGCTCATTTGAGAACTATAACATTGCATACCCTTGTAAAGAAGAAATTCAAACAATCATTATACAGGTATTATACGTACACAATTTACCATGTGTGTACGACATATAAGATACATTTACCTATAATGTAAACATAATACAGAAAACCTCTCTTCTGATCTATTGCAAAAGATTGTAAATGCCATTTTTTTCCACTATCAGTCTATCACCCTGTTTACAATTTTTGTTAATTTATCATTTGTTAATTTTGTTAAAATACAGTTTTAGATGAAGACTGCTCTCTGAATACGGGGGCAAACATGCAGCTACTCACAGGAATTAATGAAAACATGATACTCCTACTACATGAGAGATGTAGTACTGATGTTCTTTTTGATGTTCAAAAACTGATGTCGTCTTTCTGGTCTGTCTGCGGTCACAAGACACATAATGCGCTTTAAACAAGTCTTGCCGTTTTTCTGGTACATTCTGTTACATACTATTACACTTAGTTACAGCGTGTTACAGTTGTGAAAAAATATTTTAATTGTACTCTAAACAGCACTTGAATAAAAAGTAAACTTGATTAGTTATTTTAAGTGGAAGGTTAGTTGATTCAGGCCGTTTTATTTTGTCCGCTCCAAAACTATGTATTTTAGGCGGCTGCCTTTTAGGTTTTTATCCAGGCAATGTGTTGTCACGTTTGTCTCAATAGTTTATTCTTCTTTTAGGAATCCATTATGGTAAGTGGTTTTTATCCCTGATCCGCATACGATCAAAATTGTTTAACATCTCTTAATTTTTAATATATGCTCCTGCTTAAATATTACTTGTTTTCATTTACAAAGAGGTCAGACAAAATATCTTATATATACTGTATATATTTATAAATAACTATGATAGCGTTACAGGTCCTAGGTACAGTCGGGTGTCTGTAATAGAGAGCAAGAGATGATTAGGTCGTCACTCAAGACGTCCTCTGTCGTTAATAAAAAGTTTCAGCGTCATTAAGACAAGCTCTGTAACTGTATTCGTAAATACATTGAAATAACTGTAACCATACAAATATCGGCTATGAATAACTAAAACAAAGCCTAACGACATACACAAATGACTCTAACTCTTTCACAAACCAGACTGACCCCAGGTAAGGATACCTCAAATACCCAACTCGCAATAGTTAGATATCTTGACTTTATCCGCATGTTTAGGGGCGCTACCGTTCTTGTCCTCATAAATTTTATGTTTCTTTGATTTTATTCACATTTTTTTGAAACACAGTGTTTTAACATCTTCATTCTTCTTTCATCTGTAATTGTAATTTTGAGCGTATTTGTTTTCCATTACCGTTTTACCCATTCCATCTTGTCCAAAAATCAATGTTTTCTACACATTTAGGTGTAATGTGACGTTGAAATTGCACTCACGCTGTTCTCTGCATCTCTTTGTTCGTACCATTTAATTGATTTAATAAAATGGAGGTTTAACCATACTCTTACTCATTTTATGTACTGTATTATATTTTATGGTATAGAATGTGGCGCAAAGATCTTTGAAACATTGTAGCTTGTAAAACATTTAAATGACTTCAAACGCCATATAAAGACGTTTTACCCTCCAGGGGTTAGAGGCTTTGTATTACCGTTTTTAATGAGCTCAGACATGGTCGTAAATAACAACAAGTGATTCAAACTTTTATTTCAACGTTGTTGAATATACATTGAAGAAATGCATACATAAGTGAAACAGTAATCATGAAATTACAGGTGGTCTAACCATAAAAGAAAATCTCTGCAGGCTATCATGTTTCGGTCTAGGATTGACCAGCGTTTCGACAATTTCGCCAATGGTGGTATCATCAGCATTGTTTGAACGCAGTGAGACACAAACATCTGTTACAATTGTACACATACATATGATGTCAGTAACTCCTAACTCTTTGGTACATCCAGACATCACATTCAGAACTTTTCTTATTATTACACAGATTGGTTCTTTGGTGGAAACACACATGCTCGTCATATCAGAATACCATGAATTTGTCAGACCTCTTACAACATCCATTTCCTTTTTGAGATTTGTTACACATTTGGTTTCCTCCGTACAATCATCATCATCATCATCCTGATTGCACGTGTCTTCGATGATCCTGTGCATCAGGTCAATCATCGGTCCTCTGAAATAATCTTTAAACATACAGTCCAAGATCCCTTTTAGACGGCACTCATTGCCCGTGGCGCACTGGCACGTGGGGTGTCGGTGCACAGCCTCATCAGAACTCAAAGGCGGGTCATTCTCCATCAGTTTTTGCGTAGACATTTCAGAAATCCTCTGCATTGAAGATGGATTTTCAGAACTCAACTTGGTGCACGGTATAAACTTCGTCTTTGATATAAACTTTCTTGAATCTCCTGTGAATGAGTCCTTAGATCTGATCCTTTGTCCGCAAAGTGTGAGTCGAAGAAGTGTCAGGCTCAGACATTCAGGAAAGTTGATTTTGGCGGTCCATGTAACAACCAGACAATGTTCCTTCGACTTTTGATCAATGAGATGTTGCAGTAGAACAGCAGTCTGCTTTGGTACAGTTGTCTATAGGTTGCAGCACCAGCTCCCTCACACAGATTGGTTAGGAAACCCAGGATGCTTGCGATAACTGAGCTCTCTGCAGAGTTTTTATCTGGACAGCCAATTGGGGTCCGCCCTTGCCCCCTGTTGTGCAGGGTGTACAGGGGCTGTCGTCAGGAAATTAATAAAATTAATGACACGGTGTGCAACAGAAATAGCAAAATGTAAAAGTCCTGCATATATCACCAGAGAGAAGTTTACTCACTCATTTCACTCAATCTAGATATTTTAATTAAAAAGTTACGAGGTCAAAAACAAACAAAAAACTAAACAAAAAACAAGCACTTATGAATTGTTCACAATAAGATCCATAACATGTAGATAGGATGGAATTTCTTTTTGTGCAGACATTTCACTTTTACTAAAGAGTTAAGTTAAGATTAAGATATTAAGATATTAAAATACTTTAATTTAGTATTACTCTAGTATTACTATTAAAGACTTTTATTGACACCATCGTATTAAATTATCTCAAGTAAAAATTTAAACGTAATGCACATATTGTATATTACACTACGCATCAATAAGGTCTTATTTTAATGTTTTTCAAAAATATACTTTAAACAAATTCTATAATTGGAATAAATCATAATGTCTGTAACATACAGATTTCTTAGAGGTGAGGGAAATTGGATCCAATCAGTTTATTAAACAAAAACAATTACACATATAGCATGTAACACAAAACAGAATAAGGGCATGATACATTACAATATCATTGTACAATTCAGGTTTTGCTATATCACGTTACCATTTTAATACATATTAAGGCACATCACCATGACTGATTAAACATTTAGCAGCGCATCAAATGAATTCAGCTCGAATTAAACAACTTGTCTATTGTTAAAAAGACGGTATGTAACGCAGGTCAAAATATAGACTGTTTGTAGACCTGCAGCATTCGAAGGGATCATCCTCTGGAACTGGCCAGTCGCTGTCCCACTCATCGTCAGAAACGTTGCTGCTTTGAGACCAAAAGTCCATTTCATATCCCTCACGGGGTTTCATCAACTTAATGAGGTTTTAGTCATGAATCGACTTGTTCCAACAGGTTGATATGGTTACGTTATCACCGGGCTTTATCACCTTGTACCGCACGTTTGGGGCAACTCCATCCCACTTGTTCATGTAAAAGCTTTTACCAGCGATCCCATTCAGATCGGTCCAGATACGATTGTAGAAAAATGACCAGTCCTTGGCAGGCAAAAGCACACGAGGTGTCTGTGATGTAAATTCTTCTTCAAAAAATTCCATAGCATAGAGTTTGACCGCGCGTGATGTTTTGTTAAAAACAAAGCCGCCCACATAAACATCGGCCATCAGAAATTCCTGTTTCACAAAATTTTCATCTTCATTAAGAAACTTGGTCAAACGAATCCTGTGTTTTTTCTGCCGTGCGTAAGGAAGATTTTCTTCCGTTTTAATATAACTTTCAACAGCAGTTTCAGGAACTTGTGGAGTAGCCATTCTAGATTTGCAGACTGTTTCCTAAAGCTTATTCAGTAGGTAGGGCCTGTAGGTTTTAACTAGAGAGAATGTGAACACCCGCTGTGTCTAACCCCTGGAGGGTAAAACGTCTTTATATGGCGTTTGAAGTCATTTAAATGTTTTACAAGCTACAATGTTTCAAAGATCTTTGCGCCACATTCTATACCATAAAATATAATACAGTACATAAAATGAGTAAGAGTATGGTTAAACCTGGGTAAATGGGTAAAACGGTAATGGAAAACAAATACGCTCAAAATTACAATTACAGATGAAAGAAGAATGGAGATGTTAAAACACTGTGTTTCAAAAAAATGTGAATAAAATCAAAGAAACATAAAATTTATGAGGACAAGAAAGGTAGCGCCCCTAAACATGCGGATAAAGTCAAGATATCTAACTATTGCGAGTTGGGTATTTGAGGTATCCTTACCTGGGGTCAGTCTGGTTTGTGAAAGAGTTAGAGTCATTTGTGTATGTCGTTAGGCTTTGTTTTAGTTATTCATAGCCGATATTTGTATGGTTACAGTTATTTCAATGTATTTACGAATACAGTTACAGAGCTTGTCTTAATGACGCTGAAACTTTTTATTAACGACAGAGGACGTCTTGAGTGACGACCTAATCATCTCTTGCTCTCTCTTACAGACACCCGACTGTACCTAGGACCTGTAACGCTATCATAGTTATTTATAAATATATACAGTATATATAAGATATTTTGTCTGACCTCTTTGTAAATGAAAACAAGTAATATTTAAGCAGGAGCATATATTAAAAATTAAGAGATGTTAAACAATTTTGATCGTATGCGGATCAGGGATAAAAACCACTTACCATAATGGATTCCTAAAAGAAGAATAAACTATTGAGACAAACGTGACAACACATTGCCTGGATAAAAACCTAAAAGGCAGCCGCCTAAAATACATAGTTTTGGAGCGGACAAAATAAAACGGCCTGAATCAACTAACCTTCCACTTAAAATAACTAATCAAGTTTACTTTTTATTCAAGTGCTGTTTAGAGTACAATTAAAATATTTTTTCACAACTGTAACACGCTGTAACTAAGTGTAATAGTATGTAACAGAATGTACCAGAAAAACGGCAAGACTTGTTTAAAGTGCATTATGTGTCTTGTGACCGCAGACAGACCAGAAAGACGACATCAGTTTTTGAACATCAAAAAGAACATCAGTACTACATCTCTCATGTAGTAGGAGTATCATGTTTTCATTAATTCCTGTGAGTAGCTGCATGTTTGCCCCCGTATTCAGAGAGCAGTCTTCATCTAAAACTGTATTTTAACAAAATTAACAAATGATAAATTAACAAAAATTGTAAACAGGGTGATAGACTGATAGTGGAAAAAAATGGCATTTACAATCTTTTGCAATAGATCAGAAGAGAGGTTTTCTGTATTATGTTTACATTATAGGTAAATGTATCTTATATGTCGTACACACATGGTAAATTGTGTACGTATAATACCTGTATAATGATTGTTTGAATTTCTTCTTTACAAGGGTATGCAATGTTATAGTTCTCAAATGAGCTTGCATTACAACAGCGTGGCATAGACTCTAACAAAATTGTGTACTATAATATGTACACGTATTCTTTAACGTCATGCTGGAATGTTGAAAGAAATGAATTGTTAAAAAGAATTGGTTTTGTCAAAAGTTCAGTCATACATCTAAAAAGATGCTTAAATGAATGTGTTCATCACACATGTGATGATTTGCAAAAACTTACACTGACAGCAACCTGAGAGGAGTATTCGGCTAAAAACATATACAGACCGACAAATAAAATGCTACCAGTAATCTTGATAGTCTTTATAATGTGACTAAGACCAGTGAAGGGGGTACAAATGCCTATCACAATAGATCAAGAGTGGACTTCTGCATGCAGTATGACACTTTTCTTACATAATGTCGCTGCTTTCTTAGTTACTAGGCCTCTTGAATTTAGATGTGTGAATTTATTGTGTTCACTTAATTTGTACAAAGATCATGTTTGAGATGTATCTATAGCTTTACTACAGCGTGTAACTTTGTTTACCCACCTCAAACTGAATGAAATCATAGCTTTCAGCGCAATGGTTAGATATGTCTCAGTCGTAATCATTTCAAGCGCAAACAACCAGACTTACTTTTCGTGTCGATGCTTCATGCAAACCCACATCGAAGAGATGGATAATTGCACTACAAGAACTATCAATTTATTTTTTTTGTAACTGTGCCCTTTGAATTTCTGAAAATAAATAACTGTATAAAATATTCTCATTGAGTTGTGTGTTCACATAATTTCTACATAGAAAATGTTTGGCTTTTATCTGAAGGGGAAAAAGCAATGTCAGTAAGCTATATTCAATATCTGTTTATTTGAGTAAAAAATAATAATCTAAAAAAAAATTGTTATAAACAGTTGAGACACGCTTGTACACTGGTACAACTATTTAATGTCATGTTGGTTGCTAAAATCTGGATTCTGATCTAAAGCATTACTAAAACCTTCAATCATGGTGTGGACCCTTGATACTAACGTACAAATATTGTATAATACATGTTGAAAATGATCAAAACTGTTAAATAAGTCCTGTTCCAACACCACTGGGGAAAATAATTTTTGTCTAATAGTCTGTCTAGTTGTATTTAAAAACAAACAAAAACATATTTCTTAAAAACATTGTGTCAAAAGAATTTGGTAACATGATTCTCTTGTTTCATCATGTATTAACTTCATATTTAACAGGCTGATAATGGTAGCATGAACCTAGAAATAACCACGAATTTTATAAAGCAAAAATTGTGTCAGAACACATGGTATGAAGATACACTTGCTTTTAACTTTTTATTTAAACTTTAAAACAATATTTTCTTTTTTTTTTTTCTTTTTTTTAAATGTAATACAGTATTTAATTTTTGGTAAAACTATCTTACATATCTTACATAGTAATGTGTTTAATGGTTTCATTTTGTGAAGAACTATTTGGAATAAGGTAATCTATTTGTTAAAAACATTGCAGCGAACATTTGTCAGCATTATTCTTTTGGTTTACTTTATATTAGGAATTGAAACTATAGAAATAAGAAAAGTAAATCATATAGATCTATGAGACATGCGTCACCTTACAAAATGTAAGTTTACATGTGAGGTTTTTTAAACATATTTAACAGCAAAGATATTTTCAAGTACAGAGTCTGATGTGGACATTGTCATGTAGGGGATTTGGCCTGATCTTTGGTTTTTAAGCACAATTAAATATTCTCAAGAGACCCACTGATCCTGAAGTCATGTCTCTGAAAGACCTCAGATGTGTAGATTCACTCTATTGAAAAATGCTGTTTTGAAATGAACACAGTTGAAATAAATGACTACTTGTAGGGTGTTTAACACCCATGCAGAATTGTTGGGGGTCAAGGGGCATGTGTCCTGCTCGTGTCATCTCTCCCCAAAGGATACTCAAGTGGCAACAGACAGTCTCAGCACAGAGAAGTGACTGATCTGTAAATCACCTCATCAGCCTATATCCTGAGGCCATCATTAATGATTGTTGAGGATCCCTCTCTGAAAATGCATAGTGATTTTCTTATTTTCTAAATAAGAGCAAAGTTGAGTCCTCGTTTTTACAGGGACGTGCGAGTTGCATCTGTGAGTAGTCAAACACACAGATACCTTCATGTTTTTTTTTTTTTTTTAAATCAATTCAAATTAAATATTTCTAGTTAACATGCTGTTTTTAACATGCTGTTTTCTCAGAAACTTAACCCTAACCCTTCTGCTTGAATCTTTGAGAAATAAGATCTAAGATGACTATGTACAGGTTTTTGAACAGATGTTGTTTAATAAAAAGTATACTTTAGGTTAAATTTAAGCAAAATAATTTCTACCATTGGCATCAGATGTTATCCTGATACTGTAGACTTGTAAGAAGAATATTTGATTTTTTATTAAATCTTTAAAGATTTAATTTAAACAATATTTTAAATTTAAAAGACTGTTTTAAACTTTTAAGATTGTGCTTTGAAATAAATTTAGTACAAAAACATTCACTCAGTCATTCACTCAGTGTCTTAACATACACTGTGACAGAGGCTCATCTGTCTGACTCCACCCTTCCATCTCTCATTCACACTGGAGTTTGTTCCTGGGAGGATCTGGGGGTGTTTTATGAATGATTTTATTTTATTAATGCTTTTTGTTTTATTTTTACTTATTTATTATCTTTGCAAAAGGACCTACTTTGGCTCTCTGAAAATGTAAGGTTTTTTTAAAATCTATTTATTTTTAATTTATATATTAATTTAGCCTATATTTAAATTGTTTAAATAATTTTTTAGTAACATTTTATATTATTTATATTTAGAATCATTTCAATTTAAAATAGAGATAAGTTCCTTTTATAGAACTAACCTGAGGCATCACAGGGTCTGAATGAAATCATTGTTTCTCTGTGAAAATGCTTGGTGATTTTCATAGGGAATTATAGAAAATGTTACACAATGTGAGAGATGGCTTGTGAGACCCATACATTTTTACACATACACTGAGAAATAAAATGTCAAAGATTTGATTTATTTAAAGATTTAATATGAACAAATGTTTAATTTTAAAAGATGTAATTTAAACTTTTACATTTATGCTTTGAAAATAAAAGTTAGCTTGAACAAAATATTGTTTCATCCACCCCCGCTGACCACCATTCTCCCCTTCTGTCTCTGTGACTATCATGCATTGTTGCAGGTCACTTGGAGAGACAATGAGATAGTTTGTAAGCCATTTCATGTTAAGGACATCAACAAGTAAGAAATTTTATATTTTCATTTAACTAAAACTATAATAATTGGTTTCAGTAAATTTAGTCAAGTCAAGTCAGCTTTATTTATATAGCGCTTTTTACAATGCAGATTGTGTCAAAGCAGCTTTATATTGATAACTGGTATATAATTTTGGCTTAGTAACTGTTTGTTATTATTAACATTGTTATACTTTTATTTATTACCATCTTCATTCAAAGAACAGAATGTTTTTCACTTTTGAAACGTGTGTGTGTGTGTGTGTGAGAGAGAGAGAGAGAGAGAGAGAGTCACAGTGAGAGAGATTTTTAGATTTCAGTATAAACTAAAAGCAAATGTTTTTATATTTTTTATTTAACTACCAAAATGTATCCCCCATTTGCAAAACAACTTTTTAAATTATACTAAATGATATTTTTGAAAATATAAAAATGAAAATGTTTACTACCATACATGTGTTTAGGGGAGAGAATATCCAGTATAAAAACAACCATGTCTTATGCATGACTAAACATGTCCAAATTACCTTTTTGCATTGACATTGTTAAAATAAATATTCCTTTACTTATTTGTCCACATTTTAGGTGTTTTATATTTCAAACTAAAAGCAATTGTTAACCCATTCAGACATCTTTGCAGGAAGAAAACATTTTTTTCTATGTTTTTATTTAATTATAATAATCAGTCTCATTAAATTTAGTAACTGTTTTTTATTATTCAGCATGTTGTAATCTTTTGGAGATGTGAATGTTTTTCACTTTTTGAAATGTGTGTGTTTGTGTGTGTGTGTGTGTTTGCGTGTGTGTATTCTATTTTATAAAATATACCATGTTTATTATTTTGTTATTTTGATCTGGTTGCTTCTTATTTATTTCATTTGCACAGAGAGAATGAGATGAGAGTGTCCTATGTGCCGGAATGCGGATGTCTGTTCAACACATGCGTGACCCTCAACCTTTAAAATTACCCCGAGGAATTCCAATATGACATCAAAGTTCAAAAATCATCCATTTGTTCCACTCACAAATGACCCACAGGTCAATATCATAGGTATTTCAAAATGCTGAGAATCAATGGACATATTCATAACCCATGTCAAAGGTCAACCACCATTTAAATTCCATAACCCCAAGGTCATGGAGTTCATACAGCGGTCAACTATGGGGGGATGGGGTAATATTTGGGTGGTCCTGTGGGGGAGGGGCAAATGTCATATGTCAAAGGTCAAAGGTCAAAGTAATTAATCATTTTTTGTCATATGTCCCAGTATATTTACTACTAATGTACACCGTGGCAATACAAGACTTCACAATGGTGATGGGGAAATGAGAGTCTTAAATAGTCTGGTAAATGAGCTTCAGCTGGGTGTGGTGATTAGTCCAAGGTACGGGGCTGATGGGAAATGTAGTGCGTGAGTGTGTGTGCATGTCAGTACTCGGGAGAGGGTTCCCTCCGATGGCCAGAGGAGGGAATCACGGAGTTCGTCTCTGTGACAGAGCCCCCCCCGCGAGCGCCTCCTGGCGCGAGGAGGTAACCGACGCCGAGGTCTCCCACGTGGTCGAGGGGCTGGTCTCTCAGGGTGACTTTGGTGGAATTCCTCCACAAGGTTGGGGTCTAGGATATCGTTGACCCACGAGTGCTCCTCTGGACCGTATCCCTCCCAGTCGACCAGATATTGGAGAACTCTTCCTCGGCGCCTGGAGTCCAGTAGTTCACGGACCCGATAAGCCTCCTCGCCTTCTATCATGATGGGTAGGGGGCCCTGGTCACCTGACACCTCCTCCCCCTCCTCGCTGGGACCATCGGCGGGCTTGAGCAGTGAGACATGGAAAGTAGGGGAGATACGAAAGTGATTAGGTAAAGCAAGACGGAAGGATACTGGTGTGATTTGTCGTGTGATTTGGAATGGGCCAACATACCTTGGGCTTAACTTTTTGCAGGGGAGCTTGAGACATAAGGCTCGGGTAGACAACCATACCCACTGGCCAGGACGATACTCAGGACCATCCAGTCGTTGACAGCAGGTACATTAGTGGGTTCACCGGACCAGGGGAACAGCGGAGGTTGGAACCCCAGAATACACTGGAATGGGGTTAGTCCGGTTGCTGGCTTCCAGATCGAGTTCTGAGCATACTCAGCCCACAGTAGGTATCGGGACCAGTCATTTTGGTGGCGGTTGCAGTATGAGCGGAGGAAACGGGTGAGTTCTTGGTTCAGGCGTTCAATTTGGCCGTTGGACTGTGGATGATAGCCGGAGGTGAGGCTGACATTTATGTTAAGTGCTTGACAGAAGGCTGACCAAAGACGTGAAGTAAACTGTGGGCCACGGTCGGATACTATATCCTCTGGCAGACCGTAGATACGGAAAACCCAGTTGCAGAGGAGTTCAGCTGTTTGCATGGCTGTGGGTAATTTTGGCAGAGGAATGAGACGGCAGGCTTTGGAGAAGCAGTCAATGACGGTGAGTATGGTGGTATAGTTGCTGGATGCAGGTAGGTCGGTCATGAAGTCGATGGCAATATGGGACCAGGGGCGTTGAGGTAGAGGTAAGGGTTGCAGGAGACCAGCAGGTAGTTGATGTGATGGCTTATTCATGTTGCAGGTAGGGCATTGCTTAACAAACTGGGTCGAGTCCTTGTTTAATGTGGGCCATCAAAACCGATTCTGAAGGAGATGGATGGTAGCTGTGATGCCTGGATGACCGGACGAAGGTAGGTTGTGTACCATCTCCAGTAAACGACCACGGAAGTTCTCGGGGACGAAGACTTTGTCAGGTGGGCAATCGGTCGGGATTTCGTTCTGAGCATTGGCCTGTTCCAGCTCGGTCATGATATCCCACTGTATGGGTGCAACAACAAGAGAAGCGGGTAAGACAGTTTCAGGGTTCTGTGGTGCGAGCTCACCTTCGTACTGACGGGAGAGAGCATCAGCTTTAACGTTCTTGGAGCCTGGCCCCCTCCAACCAATAACGCCATTCCTTGATTGCTGCTTTCATGGCCAGTAATTCTCGGTCGCCGACGTCATAGTTCCGCTCTGCTGCTGTGAGTTTTCTGGAATGGAAAGCACATGGGTAAAGTTTAGGTGGATTACCTTGCCTTTGAGAGAGTACTGCACCAAGACCGGTACTGGATGCGTCCACCTCAACTATGAAAGGGAGAGAAGGATCGGGATGATGTAAGATGGGGGCTGTGGTAAAACGGTTCTTGAGTTGTTGGAAGGCTTGGATGGCGGAAGGGGTCCAGTTGAGGGAGTTATGTCCCTTCTTCACCATGCTCGTGAGAGGGCAGGCTATGGTGCTGAAATTGCGGATGAAGCGCCGGTAGAAGTTCGAGAAACCCAGGAAGCGCTGCAGCTCTTTGAGGGTAGTGGGTTGTGGCCAATTGAGGATGGTGGAAACTTTCTTTTCATCCATGGCTACTCCGTCAGGACTGATTATGTAACCCAGGAATGAGGTAGATGTCTGGTGAAATTCACATTTCTCGGCTTTGGCATATAATTGATACTGAATCAAGCGCTTGAGGACCATTCTGACCTGTTGTACATGTTCCTCCATGGAGTCCGAGTAGATCAGGATGTCATCGATGTAGACGATCACGAATCTGTTGAGCATGTCTCTGAAGACGTCATTGATAAATGCCTGGAAGACAGAAGGACTATTGACTAGCCCGAAGGGCATAACGAGATATTCATAGTGTCCAGTGGCTGTTGAGAAGGCAGTTTTCCATTCATCCCCTTCTCTAATACGGATCAGATTATAGGCACTGCGGAGGTCTAACTTCGTGAATACTTGGCGGTACGTAGCTGTTCTAATGCTGCTGGGACTAGAGGTAACGAGTATCTGAACTTTACAGTGATATTGTTGAGTCCTCGGTAATCGATGCAGGGACGGAGACCGCCATCCTTCTTGCCCACGAAGAAGCCCGCTGAGGCAGGAGAGGTAGAAGGACGGATGAAACCTTTAGCCAGCTCCTCTTCAATGTATTTCCTCATGGCCTCCGACTCAGGTTGTGACAGAGGAAATATGCGACCTTTGGGTGGAGTGGTTCCTGGAACGAGATCAATGGCACAGTCATAAGTACGGTGAGGAGGTAGCTGAGAGGCACGCACCTTGCTGAAGGCTATGGCCAGGTCTCTGTACTCGATGGGTAGGTTGAGGTCTGAGGTGGGTTCAACGGGATCAGCGGCCTGGATCGCTCTGACAGGTAAGGGAGATGAGTGAGACAGGCATTTGGTTTGACAGTGTTCGTTCCAGTGTGTGATTTGACCCTCTCTCCAGCAGATTTGGGGATTATGGGTGCGCAGCCAGGGCAGACCTAGGATGATGGAGGAAGTGGAGGTGGGAAGAAGAAGAGCACTCAATTAATGGAATGTGGTTTTGTTGAGCAAAACTTTGGGACATGAAGTTTCCCGCTGCCCCTGAATCCAGTAATGCAGAAGTGGTTAGGCGTTGATCATTAAACAGAAGTGTAATGGGTACAGACACGCACATGTCAGAGCTGTAATAAGGGTTAGCATCACTCACCGACCGTGGGTTTTCAGGACGGGAACACACTGGACAGTTGTTTCTCACATGACCGGGGTTACCACAGTACAAACATAGACGGTGGGTCAGCCTGCGACTTCTGTCCTCTTCAGATAAATGGTAGGAATTAATTTGCATGGGTTCTGAATACTCTGGGTCCAAGGGAGGAGAGGAACGAACATTGCGTTTATGACTGGTCTTACGGGAACGCATGAGATTGTCAATTTGGATGGTAAGTTCAATGAATTGATCCAGGCTCCTGCCTTCGTCACGGCAGGCGAGCTCTGCCTGTGATTCATGAGACAATCCTCTTCGAAAACATACTTTAAGTGTGTCACTCACCCAATTGGTTTGTGCTGCAAGTGTGCGGAAGGCCAGAACATATTCAGCCGCCGTTCTACGCCCCTGGGTAAGCTCCATTAAGCGATTACCAGCCCCTTTTCCATCATTGGGGTGATCGAAAACCTCTCTAAATTTCTGCATAAAGTACTCAAACGAGGGAAAAGCTGCCCCATCATCTCTCCAAACAGCGGTAATCCACCCCAAAGCCCTCCCGGTGAACAATGAACAGACGAGTGCGACCTTTCCTGCTTCAGTGGTGTACAATGCAGGTTGCTGACTAATGAAGAGGGAGCATTGAAGAATGAAGCCCTTACATTTAGTGGGATCGCCGTTGAATTTTTCTGGGAGTGAGAGGCGAGGATTCCCCAGCGGCGGCGTTCCTGCCGCGTGGGTAATGGCGGCCGCGGCGGGTGTCGGAGGCGCCGCTGGAGCAGGTGAGTGGAGACCTTGTAGCGCTTTCACCAGTTCCTCAGTGAGTGACGTGAGGCGATTGAGCTGATGTTGGTGTAGAGTGAGCTGGCTGGCTTGTGCTGACATGGTTGCACACAGGTGAGAGAAAGCCGCTGGATCTTGTCCTGGCGAAGTCTTCTATAACGAATCGTCACTCGAGTTAGGATCCATAAGCAGGCTTTTATTAGAAGAATGCGTAGTACAACAGGCAAGGGTCAAACAGGGGCAAACAGGAATGGTAAGGGACAGGCAGAATCGTAGTCAGGGTACAGGCAAGGAATCAGGGCAGGCGGATATCACTCACAGTCCAGGTAACAATAAACAGTCCAAAGGCAGGCGGCAGAGAATTGTAAACGAGAGGCAAACAGGATCAGTAACAGGCAGGCAAATAATACAAGAAAAACGCTCAGAAATGTACACCGTGGCAATACAAGACTTCGCAATGGTGATGGGGAAATGAGAGTCTTAAATAGTCCGGTAAATGAGCTTCAGCTGGGTGTGGTGATTAGTCCAAGGTACGGGGCTGATGGGAAATGTAGTGCGTGAGTGTGTGTGCATGTCAGTACTCGGGAGAGGGTTCCCTCCGATGGCCAGAGGAGGGAATCACGGAGTTCATCTCTGTGACAAAGCGTAACGCTCTGCAACTAATTAATCTTTTCTTTTTGCTAGTTAAATTTCTTCTTGGGACAACTTACTTGTCATTTCTTGTTATTTTTTCCCTTTTTTCTTGTTATTTTTTGCCTTTATTTAATTTTTGTCCCTTTCACATTTTACACTTATTTTTTCCTGCTTCAACTATATATATTTATATTTTTCCCATACAATTACAATTAGTCAGCCTCTTCTAATATTCTATTAATGCTAACTTTTAGTATTCTATAATGTGATTCACTATTGTTTGCTCTCCATATGTTATAAAGAGTAATTTAAACTCTAACTACCACAACTGTCTCACAGTGACTGTTGTAAATCTCTTCTCACTGCAGGCATTTTACAGGCTGCTGACGGGCCGCAACTATCCTAGCTGCTTATTTCCTGCTTATCATTTCTATTTGTTAGATTTGTTACATTTTTAACAGATTTACTGTTTATTTACTTTCAGTTACGTCTGTGATTTCACATATCAATTACAAATTTTACTGGATGTTTTAATTGTCTTGTCTCAATTAAAGTTGTCTCTATCCTACTTGCTTCTTAGTTTTACTTAATTCTATTATTGCGGTTTTATTTCTAAACTTTAAACCTGCTCTGCACATAAAAGCTTCTTCACAGCAATCCTTTCTAATAGTATGCTTTTGCTTTAGCTCAGTTAACAGAAAACAGATCTTGTCTGCACTGTCACTCCTCTCAGAGGTTTACACAGATTCTATGGGCCTCGTTCTTAGAATGAATAAAAGGTCCTATTTTTGATTCTCTGATCATTTCTCATCCGTGCGCATGTGTGATTCTTAGAATGAACGTACGCACATGAGAAACCCCGCGTATACCTCTCTTTCAGATGTGAAAGCTATTACCTAAATTTCCAATAACCTGTCGTACTTTGACAAGGAAAATGCATACATTTGTTCAGACCCTGATGTTACTCTAAGCACTTTTCCGCGTCAAAGACAGTTTTTAAACATATGAGTGGTGTTGTGGATTTAAATGTACACACACTCCTAGATCTAATCTGTGCTTACACACACTTTTTATCTGAGGCCCCTTTCTCTTTAAACACTTACACACCTAACTGTTTTTGCCACGGGCTTGCCCGTTTCACTATTACTTTGGGAACCATCTATTGAGGCTCTTCTCATTTTTTCCAGGCTAATATGGATCTATCCCATTATTATTTTATTTTTTCTCTTTCATATATTCCGATTAATTTACAGTATCTTATTTTGATATTATGATACTTTTAACAAAATAGCCTCTCATTTTTCTTCCTGAACTCTTTTTTAACTTCCTAATATACACACAGTATATTTTTATTTTTCCTTAATTTGCCATGTTAAACTGTAGTTATCCTACATTCACCATTTCATTTATTTTTAAAATATTTAGCGTTTAAGTCCTATCATCCACTTTTAACTTACTTTTAAGTATTTTGCTTTTTCTCTAACTCAATCTGGACGGGATCCAAAGGATCAGCTTACTCATTTCAGTTTCTTTAATCAATGATTTTGCTTTTAAAGCTACTTTTTCTCCTATTCAAACATATTACTCACATAAACCTGAATGAAGAGTCTGGCTTTCTGTTAGTGAGGCGTCCCTCTCCTGACAGAAAGCCCTGTCTCTTTTGCTATTCTAGCTTCTTTGAGACCTGCCATATGAGATCTTATTCACATCTATTGGCTAAATAAACTTTACAGCTTTCTAAGCTCGTACGGTTTATTCTTTTTCGTGTGCGCACTCAACCCTTTCTGGGTCTAATCAAATAATTCGTCTTAGAATTATTCTATTCTGTTTTGGGTCTTACAGGATATAGTTTTTTCCTCAGTAACTTCTCATCTCATGCTCTACATATTTAACATACAAGCGAGTATTAAGCCAACTGTCGAGCAATTTGGTCATCAATCCTGGCCAGTAACTGACGATCAATCTGCCCCGGGCACGTTGGGCGCCATGTTTTATGATGCGTCTCTAAGCACCTTTATCTTATTTTTATTATTCTCAGGTTAGGTAAGTAAGTCAAATCTGACCTAAATTATAAGCATTTTAAAATACTTACAATCAGACAGAAGACTTCTCCGTGGTCTGTTCAGGCTCAACGACTTAAATTAATGCCACTTGAGGCCGAGTTTAGTTATAAAGTTATAAGTTCATTTATTTATTACATTAGTATTACTAGCATTACATATATTCTACTAACATTCTATACAAGTAATTAAATAAAGTATAAGTATTAAAAAGTTCTTCAGTCAAGGCAATATCAGCGATGGAGGCATCATCAGCATTGGTTCTGGTGTCGGAGAAGCAGCCTCAGGTGCGAAGCAGCCCATCCTGTTCTCTTCTCGTTCCAGCCTTTTATAGACTATCTGACCTCTTGATGTCATCTTCTTTGGAATTCCCCTCATCTGTCTATATATAGAGGCCTTGTCTCTTTGTTCTCGGACTCTTCTCCTCTGCAAGTCAGGAAGCAGACAGACTGGCTAAACCGACCGTCTGCTAGCTGCCTCACGTTACAGAAGTCAGATAATTCAGATAACTCCCAACACATAGAAACTCTTACACCTAGATATTTTCAAATAGAGACTGTGTCTGTACCCCGAATTAGTAAAAACAAAAAACTTCCAAACCCATTTAATGGTAAAAATTTAATTGATGTTCAACAAATAAAAAATAGAGATAATAATGCTAAACAAATGATAAAACTCGGGTTGTTAAATATTAGATCCCTTTCTTCAAAATCACTTATTGTTAATGATATTATCAAAGATAATAATCTAGATGTGCTGTGTTTGACAGAAACTTGGCTAAAACCGGATGATTACATTACTTTAAATGAGTCTAGTCCTCAAGGTTATGATTATCGACATAATGCCCGTCAGAAAGGCAAAGGGGGTGGTGTTGCTGTAATCTATAGTAATACTTACAGTATTAGTCAGAAGTCTTTCAAATATAATTCCTTCGAAGTGATGGTACTTTACGTAACATTATGTAAGTTGACATTTGTGCTGGCTACTGTATACAGGCCACCAGGACACCATACAGACTTTATCAAAGAATTTGCTGACTTTCTATTGGAGTTAGTACTAGCTGCAGATAAAGTCCTTGTTGTTGGTGATTTTAATATCCATGTAGATAATAAAAAAGACGCATTAGGATTGGCATTTGCAGATATTCTAAACTCTATTGGTGTTAGACAACACGTGTCAGGACCCACTCATTGTCGTAATCATACTTTAGATCTAATATTGTCACATGGAATCGATATTGATGCTGTTGAAATTCTGCAGCAGAGCGATGACATCTCAGATCATTATCTAGTCTCGTGTATACTACATTTAGTCAAGGCGGCTAAACTGCCTCCATGCCATAAATATGGTAGAACCATCACTTCTACCACTAAAGATCGCTTTATAAATAATCTTCCTGATCAATTTCATTGCCTTAGCATACCAGAAAGCTTAGAAGACCTCGATGTTGCAACAGAAACTATTGCCTCTGTCTTTTCCAGCACATTAGACTCAGTTGCTCCTTTGCGCTTAAAAAAGATTAAGGAAATTAATCCAATGCCATGGTACAATGAGCACACTCGGGCCCTAAAGTTAGCAGCCAGGAAAATGGAGCGCAGCTGGAAGAAAACAAAACTAGAAGTATTTCGCATTTCGTGGAGAGAGAGAATGATTGAGTACAGAAAGGCCCTAAAATCTGCTAGATCTGCCTATTTTTCAAAACTTTTAGAAGAAAATAAACACAACCCTAGGTATTTATTTGATACAGTGGCTAAATTAACAAGAAATAAAGCTTCAACTTCTGATGTTTCCAAAGAGCACAGCAGTAATGACTTTATGAACTTCTTTACTTGCAAGATTGATAATATTAGAGAAAAAAATTATAACCATGCAACCGTCTACTACAGTATCGCGTCAGATAGTGCATTGTAGTGTCCCTGAGGAAAAATTCAATTCATTTACTGCTTTAGGAGAGGAAGAATTGTCTAAACTTGTTAAATCATCAAAATCAACAACATGTATGTTAGACCCTATACCGACTAAGCTATTGAAAGAAATGCTTCCAGAGGTTATAGATCCTCTTCTTAATATCGTCAATTCATCTTTATCACTAGGACACGTACCAAAAACTTTTAAGCTGGCTATTATTAAACATCTTATTAAAAAACCACAACTTGATCCTAGAGAATTAGTCAATTACAGGCCGATCTCAAATCTCACTTTTCTGTCAAAAATACTAGAAAAGGCAGTATCATCACAACTATGTTCCTTTTTAGAAAGAAATAGTATCTGTGAGGATTTCCAGTCAGGATTTAGACCGTACCATAGTACTGAGACTGCTCTCATTAGAGTTACTAATGATTTGCTCTTATCATCAGATTGTGGTTGTATCTCTCTATTAGTGTTACTGGATCTTAGTGCTGCATTTGACACTATTGATCACAATATTTTTTTAAATAGACTCGAAAATTATGTTGGCATTAGTGGAATTGCATTGTCATGGTTCAAATCATACTTATCTGACCGTTATCAGTTTGTAGTAGTAAACGAAGAAATGTCATATCGATCACAAGTTCAATATGGAGTACCGCAAGGCTCAGTACTAGGACCGTTGCTGTTCACTCTGTACATGCTACCCTTGGGAGATATCATTAGGAAGCATGGCGTTAGTTTTCACTGTTACGCTGATGATACTCAGCTCTATATTTCTTCGCGCCCTGACGAAACTTACCAATTCACAAAATTAACGGAATGCATAGCTGATATAAAAAATTGGATGACCAGTAATTTCCTACTACTAAATTCAGAAAAAACTGAGATTCTAATTTTTGGGCCAAAAACTTCTTCACGTAATAACCTAGAATACTGTCTAACACTTGATGGCTGCTCTGTTAAGTCTTCGTCGTCAGTTAGGAACCTGGGTGTGCTCTTTGATACCAATCTTTCATTTGAAGGCCATGTTACTAGCATATGTAAAACCGCATTCTTCCATCTTAAAAATAAATCTAAACTACGACATATGCTCTCAATGAAAAATGCAGAACAGTTAGTTCATGCGTTCATGACCTCAAGGCTAGATTACTGTAACGCTTTACTGGGTGGTTGTTCTGCTCGCCTGATAAATAAACTACAGCTCGTACAAAATGCAGCAGCTAGAGTTCTTACTAGAACTAGGAAGTATGACCATATTAGCCTGGTTCTGTCAACACTGCATTGGCTTCCTGTTAAACATCGTATAGATTTTAAAATCTTGCTAATTACTTACAAAGCACTAAATGGTTTAGCTCCCCAGTACCTGAGCGAGCTCCTAATTCATTATAGCCCTTCACGTCTATTGCGATCTCAGAATTCAGGCCAGCTGATAATACCTAGAATATCAAAATCAACCGCAGGCGGTAGATCCTTCTCCTATTTGGCACCTAAACTCTGGAACAATCTTCCTAGCATTGTTCGGGAAGCAGACACACTCTGTCAGTTTAAATCTAGACTAAAAACGCATTTCTTTAACCTGGCATACACATAACACATTACCAATTTATATTTTCAAATCCGTTAAAGGATTATTAGGCTGCATAAATTAGGTCAGCCGGAACCGGGAACACTTCTTGTAATACATGATGTACTCGTTACATCAGAAGAAGAATGGCATCTACGCTAATATTAGTCTTTCTGGTTATCCCGAGGTTCACCGTAGTCAACCGGATCCGGGCCGTATCCAGGTGAGACCAAGGACCTGCACCTTGACACGACCACAACGCAACCCTGAAGTATCAGCAGAGATTGAGTCAACTAGATCATCCACTGTGAGGGCCTCATCGACACGACAGCCACGACACAGTTCTTCAACAACCGTCCATACCGGCGTGATGAATACGATCCTCAATTGGATGGAACTGGAATAAATACTTTGAATGTTGCGATCCTATTGGACTTACGATGGCAACCTGAATCGTAACAAAGCACTGTTGGCCAGAGGAGAACTGGCCCCCGACTAAGCCTGGTTTCTCCCAAGGTTTTTTTCTCCATTTAAACACCTATTTACCACTTGTCTGCCACCTGATGTCACCTGATGGAGTTTGGGTCCCTTGCCGCTGTCGCCTTTGGCTTGCTTAGTTGGGGACACTTGACATTTGATATTCAACAGTGCTTTGATCTGCCTGCATTGACACTATTCTTTAAGAGCTGCTGTGCAGCCAAATAATGTACCAGTTATCAATGTAAAGCTGCTTTGACACAATCTACATTGTAAAAAGCGCTATATAAATAAAGGTGACTTGACTTGCTGCGTGCTGCGCTTCTGATCAAAACATCCTTCAACGGTAATGATTACCTTTCTTACTAATACATGTTATGTCTGTACTGTTCTACTAGCATGCTTTATTAAAATCTTAAAACAACAGTTGTAGTGTCTTCCTTTATAAACATATTCTTAATAAAGCTTTACAACAATTGTGTTTTGTCTCTTTTCTTTATAAACTACATTCTTATTAAAGTACTTTTACAATAACAGTTGTCTTGTTGTTACGGTGTACTGCTGCAAAGACGAGGTGAGTACGGAAATCCACAATATAACAGGCTTTATTAGCAATCCAGGAATATCAAACTGCAACACACACATTAAACAACATCAAGAACGGACAAGGAGTGCAAGGAGTGAGTCCAACTTAAAGGGAGTGCTGACGAGGACAACAGGTGCTGGGAATCCGGGGAGATGGCGGGAAGACTGATGAGGGAAGTGCAGACAGGTGTGGAGAACAGGAGGATGCTGGGAACTGGAGTCCAGGAAGGCGTGGATGTAACATTACCTCCCCCTCCACGGAAGGCGTGTCCTCACGCCTCAGATGAAACAACGGGGAGGGGGGGTGGGCGCCCTGGAGACCTACAGGCAGGTGTGGGGGGTGCAGGCGGGTGCGGAGGTCTCCAGGGCGGTACTAGGTCCTCGGCCGTCGTGGCGGGTCTGGAACCGTGGGCGGCCATGGCGGGTCTGGAGCCAGGGATGGCCATGGCGGGTCTGGAGCCAGGGATGACCATGGCGGGTCTGGAGCCAGGGATGGCCATGGTGGGTCTGGAGCCGTAGACGGCCATGGCGGGTCTGGAGCCAGGGTTGGCCATGGCGGGTCTGGAGCCAGGGTTGGCCATGGCGGGTCTGGAGCCAGGGATGGTCATGGCGGTTCTGGAGCCGTGGACGACCATGGCGGGTCTGGAGCCGTAGACGGCCATGGCGGGTCAGGGGCCGTGGGCGACCATGAGCCCCATGTCTCTGAGCCCACCCCCATCTTTCCCCCCCACTGGTACCCTTCCCCCCCAAAAAAAATTCTTTGGGAGACTCAGGAGTTCGAAGGGCTCGTGGGCTACTGGAGTGGGTTCAGTGGTGGCAGGGGCGGGCTCGGCCGTGGCGGCAGGAGCGGGCTCGGCGGCGGCGGCTGGAGCGGGCTCGGCGGCGGCGGCTGGAGCGGGCTCGGCGGCGGCGGCTGGAGCGGGCTCGTGACAGGCTGGAGCGGGCTTTGGGGCTGCTGGAGTTGACTTGGGAACACGTGGAGCGGACTCGTTGGCAGCCGGGGCGGACTCGTTGGCAGCCAGGGCGGACTCGGTGAAGCATGAAGAGAGGTCTGATAACGGGGCCCAGTCCATCCCTTCATACTCCACCAAAAGCCCCACTGACACTGGAACGGGCTCAGCGGTAGAAAACTCAAGAGACTTGGGCTGCACAGAGGCAGAAAACTCAGGAGACTTGGGCTGCACGGAGGCAGAAAACTCAGGAAACTGGGGCAGCACGGAGGCAGAAAACTCAGGAGACTGGGGTTGTTTGGTGGCCCTTTTCTTCTTCCTCTTGGGCCGTCTGGGCCCAGCGGAGGATTTTTCATTGGCCATACGGGGGTTTGGGTCCGGCAGGACACTGGGGAAAAGCTCACTGAAGGGGCATGCGGAGGAAGATGGAGATTGACGAACCGGCCAGGCCGCCCACGTTTCTGGGGGGACTGGACAAGGATCGCACGATTTATCAAGAACCTCTGCGATAACAAACTTAGAACAATTTAAAGACAAAATCAAATTAATTGTATCGTTTAAGGAAAGATAACCGACAGGTTCTTTAAAGCGGATCATGCTCTCGTCCAGCCCCTCCAGAAAAAGGGCGTTTAAACAGGCATCTGGCCAATTCGTCAGATAAGCCAACTCGACAAACTCCTCCACATACCTCTCCAGCAAACGACCGTCCTGCAGGAGCCCAACGAGGCGGTCCGCGGCAGAAGTGGACTTGGGAGGTACGGGAAACTCAGAAACAAAGAATAAGCCCATCTTGATTTGCAGATTTCCAGGCGATTTGGTCCGTTCTTCTGTTACGGTGTACTGCTGCAAAGACTAGCTGAGTACGGAAATCCACAATATAACAGGCTTTATTAGCAATCCAGGAATATCAAACTGCAACACACACATTAAACAACATCAAGGACGGACAAGGAGTGCAAGGAGTGAGTCCAACTTAAAGGGAGTGCTGACGAGGACAACAGGTGCTGGGAATCCGGGGAGATGGCGGGAAGACTGATGAGGGAAGTGCAGACAGGTGTGGAGAACAGGAGGATGCTGGGAACTGGAGTCCGGGAAGGCGTGGATGTAACACTTGTCTTCTTTAATAAGTAATTAATATATGCTTTAATAAAGGCGTTACAATACCAGTTGTCTTTCATTCTTTAATACAAACATCTGTTGTTGGGGTTTTTCTTTTTTCTACATTCTTTCATATAAAAAATTTCTTCTGTTTTTCTTACACATCATTTCCAACAAGCTATCTCTGTTATAATTTTTCTTTTATAAACGGATATCACTTAATTCATATAATTTCCAACAAGCTATCTCTGTTATAATTTTTCTTTTATAAACGGATATCACTTAATTCACATAATTTCCAACAAGCTATCTCTGTTATAATTTTTCTTTTATAAACGGATATCACTTAATTCACATAATTTCCAACAAGCTATCTCTGTTATAATTTTTCTTTTATAAACAGATATCACTTAATTCACATAATTTCCAACAAGCTATCTCTTTATGACAGCTAACATCTGTTTTCTTTTTTTTTTTCTTTATCTTCAAATCACAGTTGTGTTGTCATTATTATTACTTATAAATCCCTTATTTCAATAAATGTTTTTTCTTCTTAAATCTCAGTTGTTTTGTCATTATTATTCTTTATAAGCAGAAGAGGTACAAGTAGCATAGAAAAGTTGCATTTCCTAATGAAGCAGGGTGTGGCTGATATCAACATAACTAAGAGAGCACTATAATGGCTATATTTAACACTATATTTATTTAACATTAGGCTACCCCTTTATTTATTTATTTATTTTACTTTTTTTAAAATGTGTGATATTTCAAATTGGCATCTCAAAAAGCCGTTTTCTCGTTTTTCTGATTTCACTAATAAATCAAAAAAATGAATGAACGGAAGATACCCTGATTCCAAAAGATACACTAATTCTATTCATCAGTGTTAAAAAAATGAAAGAAACTGCATTTTACATATTTCATTTCTGGTTTAAAAAAGGAAAAAGGAATGGACGCAAAAGTACACGGACCATATTTCATTCGTACATGTGGGCGGCGCTGAAACACCTTTTTCATTTGACATTTAAAGTAGAAATATGTTATATATAATTTAATCATAGCCTAATCAGTGCTGCTTCGAAGCTTCGCCTCTTTGGATAAATGTAAAATGTTTTATTGTATAATTATGTCTGAGCAATAAGGATGTAAAAATCACTAATAAACATGACCATGATAATATGTCTAACCTTTCCCACTCGTCTTTTAAGATGATCACTATAGTGTGTGTGTGTGTGTGTGTGTTTATTCCCACTGCTTAATGCATTTAATGTTTGTCCAGCAAAGCTCTGGTAGTATTTTTCAAGTATTTTCTTTTATTTTGTTTTCATTTGTCATGATCTCTATATTTTAAGATGTACTACAAGGTATTGATAAATCACATTCAATTAATGTGAAGGGCATATGTCAGGGGTGTCCTTCTCCTGGAGGATCAATGTCCTGCAAAGTTTAGCTCCAACCAAACACACCTGAACCAGCTAAGCAAAGTCTTCAGGATACACTCTCAGAAAACATGGTACAAAAGCTGTCGCTGGGATGTTACCATTTAAAAGATTTTGAATATGTACCATTTAGGTATGTACACATTTGGTCCCCAATATGCACCTTTAAGGTACTAATATGCACTCTAGGTAGATGTTCCTTTTGATAGGGCACCACTCCAGTGACAGCTTTTGTACCTTTTTTCTGAGAGTGCAGGTTGATGTGTGAGTCAGTCAATACAGTGTCAAATGCAACATGCAAAACATTATTTTATCGTCACAACAATGCATGTAACCAAAACTGAACTTGATTCGAGAGTAACACCATGTTCAGGTTTGACTGTATTGTGACATAATTGCAAAAAATGATACTTCAGTGATGATACTTTGACAAAGATAAATTTTTATTGTTATGATAATGTCTAAACACAAATCTAAATGAAAACTTGTGAAAAGATAGTGGCTGTTCTTGACATTTCATGATATTTGAATTTTAAATGTTTCTTTTCCAGTAGATCGCAGCAATCTTCCTCTAAACCATGACACATTGTCCATGTTATGAACAAAATTAAGAAATTAAATTAGATATAAATGATTACAAATGTACAGTACCGCACAGTACCGCACATACAGCCCTGAACCGCATGGTGGGGGGAAAAAAAGAAGAAAACTTGTGGTGAGTGAAGGAAAAAAAAAGAAAACTTATCTCGTTATTTCGAAATAATAAGTCATTATTTTGAGATACATAAGTCGTTATTTCGACATCATAATGTTATTTCAACATAATATCTCGTTATCTCAACATAATATCTCGATATTTTGAAATAAGTCGTTATTTCAACATAATATCTCGTTATTTCAACATAATATCTCGTTATTTCGAGACATTAAGTCATTATTTCGACATAACTCGTTATTGTATATGAAGTTTATTAAAAACTGCACAAAATGCAACGTCGTCAGTGGTGCAGCAATAGCAGATAGCAAGAACATTTGGGCCAAATGTGGCTGAAAGCTGGCACATTTGGCCTAGATATGGCATGTACATGTACAAGTACATGTGGGCCAAAGGTTCGCCATATATGTTTTGCCATGGCTTTAGTTTTGGAGGGAATTTTATTTTGGCTCACTATTTGTATTGAGGTATATGGCCCAGATGACCACACACAATTGCGGATCATATGTGGCTTAGTTATGGCACACCATGGAATATTTTAACTTATGGTTAACATTTAGCACATGGAAAAACAAATGTAACCTGTGCGGCAGGTCTGTAGCAGTCCACATCTCAACCTATTCAGCAATGCTATTGGTTGCTTTGCATCTTTCCTTTAACTCCTATTGGTGGATTTATAAACATGTGACTGGCAGCTATTTAAATGCAGATATTTTCATTATTTCAGTTACTTCCCTCTCTGCTCTCATTTTACAACAACCTCCTTTGCCCAGATAAGCTCTAATTAGCTTCAGGTAAGTGCTGTTTTGCTGTTTTAAAAGTTTTGGTAACACTTTATTTTAAGGGTCCAGAATAATGCATTAGTTAAGCATTAATTAATGATGAACTTGTTCACAATTAAGCATTAGTTAAGAATGAACACACTAGTAATTAATGATTAATTTTACATTGTAATAGTAAGAATTATGCATTAGTTAAGCATAAATAAACTAGTAATTAATGATTTACCTGTTCACAACTATGCATTAGTTAAGCATGGACACAATAGTAATTGATGATTAACTTAACATATAGTAGGGCATATTAGCCATTATTTACAAATTATTAAACATTTGAAAGATACACATTTATGCTATAAATAAACAAAAATAACCTAGTAATTAATGATTAACTGAATGTACAGTAAACGCCTTTTAGTCGTTATCTACAACTTAATAAACCATATATTATTTTTGTGTAGTGATGTAATTATATTTCTGTGCCATTCTATTAAGTTAACTGAACAATAAACCGGTAGTTATGTTTAATTACTGCTGGTTTTCAGTTATAAATTGTTAAAATAGTATAATAAAGACAATTTGACCCCCAAAAGTAAAAGGTATATCCACATTAATTATGGCACTTATTGAGTGATATTCAAGTTTATTGAGCAGAATAAGCCAATAATTAAGGCTAAACTGCCACTAATACAGTACTAATGAATTTGACCCCCTATTCTAAAGTGAAAGTTAAATCCTCATTAATTATGGCGCTTATTGAGTGATATTCAAGTTTATTGAGCAGAATAAGCCAATAATTAAGGCTAAACTGCCACTAATACAGTACTAATAAAGGCAATTTGACCCCCTATTCTAAAGTGAAAGCTAAATCCGCATTAATCATGGCGCTTATTGAGTGATATTCAAGTTTATTGAGCAGAATATGCCAATAATTGTGGCTAAACTGCCACTAATACAGTACTAATAAAGACAATTTGATCCCTTATTCTAGAGATAGGTTCTTATTTACACTATTGGTTTTAGTTATTCTGCAACGTGATCGCACGAGAATGTATTTTTACGCAAAGTGTGGTTCTACAACACATATATTTACTTACGTTTTCATACACTGTAAACGTACAATATTGACAGCGCTAAAATGATTAAATGTAAAAACATTTTGCTCTGTTCGTGACTTTCACTGCAAACTCATTTCAAAGAATTACGTTAAACAAAACTACACTTTAAAACCTTAAAATGAATAACATTTCTGTAATCATCTAAACATTATTTATCATGTAATACTTATTTTGTTCGCCATGGGACACAAAAGGCGTTTTCTCAGACACAGGACTAGAAAATACACCAAAACGCAACATAAATTCACAAAAGACGTCAATTTAATCCGCTTTAATCCACATCTTTATAATCCATACGACTGCGAGGAACAGATCCAAATTGAATTCTTTATCCACCGATTTTCATCTCCATCCTCAACAGCGACCGTAAACAAATCCAGCGATCGTTATGAATTCAAAAATTGCCGCCTCAAAAAGCTTGACACGACACGTTTTACGGCAGTGATGTCAACGCTCATTGGCTCTCGCCTGCTTCGTCACAGATTGCGACATGCCGTGAAGTGAAGTCAAGTGAAGTGAAGCGGAATACCATTTTCGTGGATTAATAACTTAATTCTGCTTGTACCTGATACAAAACTATTATATATCACCAGAGAGGACTGCGACTGCAATACATCGTCATTCGGACTACTATTGGTATCGCTTTTGACATTTTCTTAATAAAGAAATTATTGTGATTAAGTTACACTTTTCTGTCTGTTATGTTTTTCTTTATAACTACATATTTTTAAGAAATGGTTATGGGTAGGTTTAGAGGTTTGAGTGGATTTAGTGGCTCAAAATATCCTTTTAATGCAATATAGTGTTACTAAAACTGTCATTTTCCTAAATATTAATGTCCATTACGTTCATTTTATATTCTCTATAAAATGGTTATGTTTGGGTTTAGGGATATAACATTCATCCATAAAACGGTAAAAGGGAAATTATACAGATATCTTTATGATATAAAACATTTGTAAATATTTTAAGTATTTCTTCTGTAAAAGCGTAATATGTTTAAGTTTAAATGTTGCCAATACGTCCATGTTGTATCTTTCACCATTTATCCAAACGTACAAAAAAGTATGTTTTGTGTCTGTAAAAGTTATGTATTAATACTCATATAACAATGAGACCATTCAATAAGTGCCTAATTGAGGATATAACTTTTACTTTACAATATGGGGTAAAATTGTCTTAGTAATGGCAGTTTAGCCTTAATTATTGGCTTATTTTGGTCAATAAACTTGAATATCACTCAATAAGTGCCATAATTAATGTGGATATACCTTTCACTTTGGGGGTCAAATTGTCTTTATTACACTATTTTAGCAATTTATAACTGCAAAACCATCAGTAATTGAGCATAATTACTAGTTTATTGTTCGGTTAACTTAATAGAATGGCACAGAAATATCACTACACAAAAATAATATATGGCTTATTAAGTTGTAGATAATGACTAAAAGGCGTTTACTGTACATTCAGTTAGTCATTAATTACTAGGTTATTTTGTTTATAGCATAAATGTGTATCTTTCAAATGTTTAATAATTTGTAAATAATGGCTAATTGTTACGTGTGGTGCTGCAGGGATGAGGCGAATACAGAGATCCACAAAGGTATGGGCTTTAATAAGCAATCCAGGAACACGGAGACAGCATACACACATTAAACAACAACATCATCAACAACAACAACATCAAGAACCGACCAGGAGTGCAAGGAGAGTGTCCAACTTAAAGGGAGTGCTGACGAGGAACAACAGGTGCTGGGAATCTGGGGAACATGGCGGGAAGACTGATGAGGGAAGTGCAGACAGGTGTGGAGCACAGGAGGATGCTGGGAAACGGAGTCCAGGAAGGCGTGGATGTAACATTACCTCCCCCTCCCCGGAAGGCGTGTCCTCACGCCTCAGATGTAACAACTGGGGAGGGGGGGTGGGCGCCCTGGAGACCTACAGGCAGGTGCGGGGGGTGCAGACGGGTGCAGAGGTCTCCAGGGCGGTCCCAGGACCTCGGGCCGTCACGGCGGGTCAGGAGTCGTGGGTAACCATGGCGGGTCAGGAGCCGTGGGCGGCCATGGAGGGTCAGGAGCCTTGGGTGGCCATGGCGGGTCAGGAGCCTTGGGCGGCCATGGCGGGTCAGGAGCCTTGGGCGGCCATGGCGGGTCAGGAGCCTTGGGCGGCCATGGCGGGTCTGGAGCTGTGGGCGGCCATGGCGGGTCAGGAGCCTTGGGCGGCCATGGCGGGTCAGGAGCTATGGGCAGCCATGGCGGGTCAGGAGCCGTGGGCGGCCATGGCGGGTCTGGAGCTGTGGGCAGCCATGGCGGGTCAGGAGCCGTGGGCAGCCACGGCGGGTCAGGAGCTAAGGAAGGCCACGGCGGGTCAGGAGCTATGGGCAGCCATGGCGGGTCAGGAGCTGTGGGCAGCCATGGCGGGTCTGGAGCCGTGGGCAGCCATGGCGGGTCTGGAGCCGTGGGCAGCCATGGCGGGTCTGGAGCTAGGGAAGGCCACGGCGGGTCAGGAGCTGTGGGCAGCCATGGCGGGTCTCCGAGCCCACCCCCATCTTTCCCACCCACGGGTACCCTTCCCCCCCCCAAAAAATTCTTGGGGAGACTCAGGGGCTTGAAGGTCTCGTGGGCTACTGGAGTGGGCTCGTGGCAGGCTGGAGCTGGAGCTGGAGCGGGCTCGTGGCAGGCTGGAGCTGGAGCTGGAGCGGGCTCGTGGCAGGCTGGAGCTGGAGCTGGAGCGGGCTCGTGGCAGGCTGGAGCTGGAGCTGGAGCGGGCTCGTGGCAGGCTGGAGCTGGAGCTGGAGCGGCTGGCTCGGCGGCGGCTGGAGCTGGAGCGGCTGGCTCGGCGGCGGCTGGAGCTGGAGCGGCTGGCTCGGCGGCGGCTGGAGCTGGAGCGGCTGGCTCGGCGGCGGCTGGAGCTGGAGCGGCTGGCTCGGCGGCGGCTGGAGCTGGAGCGGCTGGCTCGGCGGCGGCTGGAGCTGGAGCGGCTGGCTCGGCGGCGGCTGGAGCTGGAGCGGCTGGCTCGGCGGCGGCTGGCGCTGGAGCGGCTGGCGCTGGAGCGGCTGGCTCGGCGGCGGCAAACTCAGGGAACTTGGTCTGCTCGGCGGCAGAAAACTCAGGGAACTTGGTCTGCTCGGCGGCAGAAAACTCAGGGAACTTGGGCTGCTCGGCGGCAGAAAACTCAGGGAACTTGGGCTGCTCGGAGGCAGAAAACTCAGGGAACTTGGGCCGCTCGGAGGCAGAAAACTCAGGGAACTTGGGCCGCTCGGAGGCAGAAAACTCAGGGAACTTGGACCGCACGGGGGCAGAAAACTCAGGGAACTTGGGCCGCACGGAGGCAGAAAACTCAGGGAACTTGGGCTGCTCGGAGGCAGAAAACTCAGGGAACTTGGGCTGCACGGGGGCAGAAAACTCAGGGAACTTGGGCTGCACGGGGGCAGAAAACTCAGGGAACTTGGGCTGCACGGGGGCAGAAAACTCAGGGAACTTGGGCTGCACGGGGGCAGAAAACTCAGGGAACTTGGGCTGCTCGGAGGCAGAAAACTCAGGGAACTTGGGCTGCTCGGAGGCAGAAAACTCAGGGAACTTGGGCTGCTCGGAGGCAGAAAACTCAGGGAACTTGGGCTGCTCGGAGGCAGAAAACTCAGGGAACTTGGGCTGCTCGGAGGCAGAGAACTCAGGGAACTTGGGCTGCCCCGAGGCAGAGAACTCAGGAAACTTGGGCTGCTCCGAGGCAGAGAACTCAGGAAACTTGGGCTGCTCCGAGGCAGAGAACTCAGGAAACTCGGGCTGCTTGGAGGCCCTCTTCTTTTTCCTCTTGGGCCGTTTGGGCCCAGCGGAGGACTTTTCACTGGCCATACGGGGTTGCGGGTCCGGCAGGACACTGGGGAAAAGCTCACTGGAGGGGCATGCGGAGGAAGATGGAGATTGACGAACCGGCCAGGCCGCCCGTGTTTCTGGGGGAGCTGGACGAGATATGCACTTATCACCCTGAACCTCTTCGACAATAAACTCGGAACCATTCAAATACAAAATCAGATTAATAGTATCGTTTAAGGAAACAGAATTGTCAGGTTCATCAGACCGGATTATGCTCTCGTCCAGCCCCTCCAGAAAAAGGGCTTTTAAACAGGCATCTGACCAATTCGTCAAAAAAGCCAACTCAACAAACTCCTCCACATACCTCTCCAGTGAACGTCCGTCCTGCAGGAGCCCAATGAGACGATCCCCCGCTGTAGCTGGTTTGAGAGGCATGGGAGGCACGGGAACCAGGAATAAGCCCATGTTTTACAAGTGTGGATCTCCTGCGGTTTGGGTCGGTTCTTCTGTTACGTGTGGTGCTGCAGGGATGAGGCGAATACAGAGATCCACAAAGGTATGGGCTTTAATAAGCAATCCAGGAACACGGAGACAGCATACACACATTAAACAACAACATCATCAACAACAACAACATCAAGAACCGACCAGGAGTGCAAGGAGAGTGTCCAACTTAAAGGGAGTGCTGACGAGGAACAACAGGTGCTGGGAATCTGGGGAACATGGCGGGAAGACTGATGAGGGAAGTGCAGACAGGTGTGGAGCACAGGAGGATGCTGGGAAACGGAGTCCAGGAAGGCGTGGATGTAACACTAATATGCCCTACTATATGTTAAGTTAATCATTAATTACTATTGTGTCCATGCTTAACTAATGCATAATTGTGAACAAGTAAATCATTAATTACTAGTTTATTTGTGCTTAACTAATGCATAATTCTGACCCTTACAATGTAAAGTTAATCATTAATTACTAGTGTGTTCATTCTTAACTAAAGCTTAATTGTGAACAAGTTCATCATTAATTAATGCTTAACTAATGCATTATTCTGGACCCTTAAAATAAAGTGTTACCAAAGTTTTTATTAATATTAAGTATATTATTAAGCATTATATGTCTAGAAATAGCCTGTTACTAGAGTAGTCTTATTTTTAAATGACAAGGAAACCAATTTAGTTAATGTTTTCTTCATGCTACTGTATGTCGTGTGGTAGAAACAGACATTTGGCTAACACTTGTATGGGGAACAATCCTCACTTTTAACTAGTTGCTTAATTAGCTTGCATGTTGGCTATTTATTAGTACTTATAAAGTATGACCATATTCTACTTCCCTTAATCTTACCTGATACCTAAACTTAAACGCTACAGCAACTACCTTTCTAACTATTAGGCTAATAAACAGTGAATTAGCAGTTTATTAAGGCAAAAGTTGCCCCCTACTAAAGTGCTGCCAATTTTTGTCATGTTTATTTACAATCATTTGTAATAGCCTTTGTGCTTGTTTTAAATATCTAATGCATGATACTAATATATTTCGTTTTTATCTTTCTTTTTCTTACAGATGGTGACTGAGAAAGATTGGTGAGACATTACTATCAACATTACTATCAGCACACTCCTTTTGTGTTTAAGATGATATATTTAATAAAAATAAAAAATGACAATCAATTTTTGTGTTTAAGACTGTTTGATTTACTGTTTGATGGATATTTAAAATATAACAGGTGTATGTGCACAGACACTTAGTCTTTTTTACAAAGTGACATTGCCAAATTACTTGTCTGGCCTGCTTAATACAGAAAAATAAGTTGTTTCCGTGGATCTATGCAAACTAGAATCATTTTGATAAAGTTTTATCTATACATAGGGAAAGGAAAGGGAAGGAGGCCTTTGCAGGGGATAGTTTAGTTGACACTGCAGGGCTGCGTTGTCGTTGTGTCTAGGCGCAGGTCCTTCATCTCATCTGGATACAGCCTGGATCTGGCAGACTACGGCAAACCTCAGGATAAACAGAGAGAGACTAATATTAGCGTAGACGCCATTCTTCTTATGATGTAGTGAGTACATCAGGTGTTATGGGAAGTGTTCCCGGTTCTGATTTTGCTTAGGCTAGTTGTTTATTCAGAATCAAGTCGTGATTCTCAATTTATCCAAATTCTTGCAGCTCTAGTAGTTAAAATGTATTTGGCAAGAGTAGTTACTGCAATATCAATGTCATGAATAAAAGTATGTCCTTGGTGAGTATACTAGGAGACATTGCCTATAATGCTATTCAGATTTCATTTGGCTATAAATCCGCAGTGCGCTTTAGTAGGCCCAGACATGCAAGTAGCCTAATATCGCATGACATAGAACTTCATGATTTGTGAATTCAGGTGACATGGTCCTCTGGTCCGTGTTTTATTGTGACTTAATTTTATAACGCTTACAGCTCCAAAAATTGGACAATTAGAAGATTGGAACCACTGTTATCTTGACCTGCTTGAGTTGTGATTTTTTTCACAGCAAAGCACTTGTCTGTAAACCCCTTGGTAAATCCCACGGTGTATTCAGGATTGGGGCGACGATGTCGATTGGCCTGTATCTCTTGCCTTCGTACAGCGCGTTGTAGATGATGATGTGCTAGATCCCAGGTCTCCTCGCTTCGTTGCATCCATTCGGTTACTGATGGCAGGTTGGATGGTTCCCCGGACCAGGGAAAGAGTGGCGGTTGAAAACCCAGGACGCATTGGAAGGGCGTGACACCAGTGGCAGGTTTCCGTAGGGAATTTTGAGCATATTCGGCCCACAACAGGTAGCGGCTCCACTCTGATTGGTTTTGTTGACAGTATGTGCGTAAGAATCTGGTGAGTTCTTGGTTCATGCGTTCGGTTTGTCCATTGGATTCGGGGTGGTACCCTGAGGTGAGGCTGATGTTGATGTTTAATTGTTTGAAGAAAGCTGTCCATACCTGGGATGTGAACTGTGGGCCCCTGTCAGACACAATGTCCTCCGGAAGGCCATAGAAGCGAAACACGTAGTTGCATAGAGTCTCTGCTGTCTCAAACGCGGTGGGTAGCTTGGGAAGTGGTATGAGTCGGCATGCTTTGGAAAAGCGGTCAATTACAGTGAGGATAGTGGTGTGCCCACGGGATTCAGGGAGATCAGTGACAAAGTCAATGGCTATATGAGACCAGGGACGTTGAGGAATGGGCAGCGGTTGTAATAGACCCGCTGGGGCTTGATGTGATGTTTTGGAGGTTTGACAGGCTGTGCAGTTGTTGATGAATTGGGTGGTGTCTGTTACCATGGTGTCCCACCAGAACCGGTTTTGTAGTAGGTGTAGTGTGGCTGTGATACCTGGATGGCCAGAGCTGGGGAAATCGTGAACTTGGTGTAGCAATTTGTCGCGGAGGTGTGCGGGTACGAATGTGCGGTTTGGTGGGCAGTCTGGTGGTGGTGCTGTTTGTTCGTTTGTTTGAGTGATTTCGGTCATGACGTCCCACTGAACCGGGGCGAGCAGCAGTTTGACAGGAATAATGCTTTCTTCGTTCTCCGTTCATTCCACCTCCTCTGTCTGACGGGATAGTGCGTCTGCCTTGACATTTTTAGAACCGGGTCTATAGGTTACCGTGAACTGGAAACGAGTGAAGAACATGGCCCACCTAGCTTGCCGGGGATTCAAACGTTTAGCAGACCGGAGGTATTCCAGGTTCTTGTGATCCGTGAGTATGGTGAACGGGTGTTGCGCTCCCTCCAGCCAATGGCGCCACTCCTCCAACGCCGCCTTCATCGCCAGTAGCTCCCGATTGCCTACATCGTAGTTGCGCTCAGCTGCCGACAACTTTCTGGAGTAGAATGCACAAGGGAACATTTTTGCTGGATTACCTTGGCGCTGTGAGAGTATGGCCCCGATGCCTGTACTGGAGGCGTCAACCTCAACTATGAACGGGAGTTCTGGGTCTGGATGACGGAGAATGGGTGCTGTGGTGAATCGTTCTTTCAGTTCTTGAAAGGCGTGCACCGCCTCGTGGGACCAGGAGAGGCGTGTGGATTGTCTCTTAGTCATGGAAGTTAATGGGGCCGCAATGACACTGAAGTTTCGTATGAACCGCCGGTAGAAGTTGGCGAACCCCAGAAATCGTTGTAGTTCTTTCAGAGTGCGTGGTTGAGGCCACTCAAGCACCGCCCTTACTTTGCTGTCATCCATCGCCACTCCTTCCTGACTGATGACATAGCCCAGAAATGATGTAGAAGTACGATGAAACTCACATTTCTCGGCTTTGGCATACAGTTTGTGTTGAATGAGTCGCTGCAAAACGGCCCTGACATGTTGGACGTGTTCCTCGTAGGTATTGGAATAGATGAGGATGTCGTCAATGTAGACTATGACCCAGCGATTGAGCATGTCCCGAAAGACGTCGTTGATGAATGATTGAAAGATGGAGGGACTGTTGGATAGCCCGAACGGCATAACGAGGGTCTCATAGTGGCCGGTAGCGGTGGAAAAGGCCGTCTTCCATTCATCTCCCTCCCTGATACGAATCAGATTGTATGCACAACGGAGATCCAGCTTGGTAAAGTACTTGGCTTGCCTTAACTGTTCTAGGGCTGCGGGGACCAATGGCAGAGGGTAGCGGAATTTAACTGTAATGTCGTTCAGTCCACGATAGTCTATACAAGGCCGAAGACTGCCGTCCTTCTTTTTGACGAAGAAGAAACCTGATGCCGCTGGGGATGTAGAAGGTCGGATAAATCCTTTGGCCAACTCCTCCTCGATGTATGTTTTCATAGCTGCTGACTCAGGCTGTGACGGGGGAATATTCTGCCCTTGGGGGGCGTGGTACCAGGTAGAAGATCAATAGCACAGTCACTGGAACGATGAGGAGGTAATTCAGTTGACTTGCTTTTACTAAAAGCGATCGCCAGATCAGCGTACTCAGCAGGTATGTCGGGCTCGTCGATGTTGGTCTCGTGAACTGAGACGGTCTGAACTGGTATGGGAGTGATCTGTTTCAGGCAATGTTCGTGACAAGTGGCGTCCCACTGAACGATCTGGCCCTCCTTCCAGGAAATCTGCGGGTTGTGAGTTCTGAGCCACAGGAGACCAAGGATGACTGGATTGTTGAGTGAGTGGATAACATAAAATCGAATGCGCTCGTGATGGAGGACTCCTACTTGCAGAGTGAGTTCAGCGGTGATGTGTGCCACTCTTCCTCCTCCGATGGGTCTCCCATCTAGCGCCTCCACTGTCAATGAGGAGTTACAGTCCGTTAGTGTAATATTGTGTTCTTTAATAAAGGTATCTGACATGAAATTACCCGCAGCCCCAGAGTCCAAGAGTGCGTGTGTGGATATGCGTTGATCATTCACTGTTATTTGAATGGGAATCTTGAGGCAGTTCGAGGAATAATCGGTGGAAAGTGGAGAACTCACCGCTTTCGGGTTAGATGGGTTGGGTCGGATGGGGCAGTTGATCTTGATGTGGCCGGCTTGACCGCAGTATAAGCACAAATGAAGTTGTCGTCTCCTTTCTCTCTCCTCTGGATGAAGCGGGGTGTACCCGAGCTGCATGGGTTCTACCGAGGGATTGGTCAGAGCGTACGGACGGACAGGGCGCCGTGATCGGAGGAGATTGTCAATGTGAATGGCTAGTTCAATGAAGTCGTTAAGCGATCTTCCCTCGTCGCGGCATGCCAGCTCGGCCTGTAGCTCCAGAGATAGCCCCTTATGAAACAGTAGTTTCAGCGTGTCCTCGACCCAGTTCGTTTGAGCGGCAAGGGTTCGAAAGTTTAGAGCGTAATCGGCAGCTGTGGTTTTACCTTGACACAACGACAGCAATTGATCCCCTGCGCTCTTGCCTCCCTCCGGATGTTCGAAGACCTCTTTGAAGCTTTGCAGGAAGGCAGAAAAGGTGGGAAACACAGAACTATCCTCTCTCCATACAGCCGTGGCCCAATCCAGCGCTTTACCAGTCAACAGGGAGCATACGAAGGAAATCCGACTGGACTCGGTGGAATAGAGAGACGGCTGCTGGTTGACGAAGAGAGAACATTGGAGAAGAAATCCTTTGCATTTTGCGGGGGTACCGTCAAACTTCTCCGGGAGTGCGAGACGTGGATTTACGGCGGGAGCGGCAGTGACGACCAGGCTAGCGGGAGCAGCAGGCGGTGGCGTGGCGGCCTCGGCGGCGTTGAATCGAAGACTCTGCAGGGTCTTTACCAGCTCCTCGGTAAGAGAAGTCAATCGATTCAGTTGGTGTTGATGAACCGCGAGCTGGTTGGCTTGGGCGGTCAGCTCGGTGGAGATCTGCACGATAGCTGCTGGATCGCTATTAGGCGAAGTCTTCTGTAATGACGGGTCGACAGAGTGGAGATCCATTTGCAGCTTTTATTAAGATAGTAACTAATGCAGACAGGGGCAGGGCAAAGACATAAACAGGGACAGGCAATGGTCGAGGCAGGCGGCAGACAAACAGAGTCGGGTCACAGGCAGAGATCAGGGCAGGCGGCAAGCAAACACAGTCCAGTACACAGGCAAAGATCAGGGCAGGCGGCAGAGAATCACAGGGAATAAACAATCCAAACGGTAACAGAGAAACAGTCCACAAGAAAACGCTCAGTAGTGATCACCAGGGCAAATCAAGACTTCGCGATGTGTGTCATATTTCTATGCATTAAATAACATCAATTATAAATTATCTGTATATCTTCCATACTTTTCCATGTACACGAGAAGGTGTGGAACACAGAAGCAGAGTGGTTACTGTGGTACTAAACAACGCCTGCTTGTAGGCCTACTAACTATGGAAACTGTGTTGCATGAACACAACGGGCTCACAAAACTATCAGATTAACGAAGGAATACATTTATTTGTTAAGTTTAAGTATAATGTCTTCATAAAATGTATGGGTTTATGTATTAAAATGCTCCTATTATGGATTTTTGAAAATTACATTTCATGTAGTGGGTAACAGCTCTGAATAAAAACATCCTGCAAAGTTTTAAATCTGAAAGTATACCATATATAAAGTTATTGTCTCTCAAAAGTAAGAGTTGACTCTGAGTCAATTAAACGAGTCATTTGTAAAACGAATCACAAGCCGTTTCGTTGCGACGTCAAAACGAAACATTAGCATACTGCCCGCCCACTTATTGCACGCACAGACAGCAGGGAAAACTTGAAACCCCTCAAACACTGCCAATAAGTGAAGAATCAGTGGTTTAAGTTCATCTTTACAACGATACCACAGCAGTATAGCCCGAACCTTGTACTGTGTTCCCGTCATTTTACTGACAACTGCTTCTTCAACCTAAATGCTTTCAACGAGGGATTCACAAGCCGGTTGTTATTGAAGGATGGGTCACTACCCAGTTTATTTGGACCAGCTCCAAATAAATTCCTAATTTCTAACTCCTAATACCTAACAGCAACATTTATTAATCATACTTACAGGCTGTAATTCGGAGGAAGAAGTATGATTAATAATTGTTGCTGTTAGGTTCTGTAGCATCCTAGCTAACAGGGAATGTTCCCATAACTTTCACTAACATTATGTAAAAGTTATGTAAATGTTAGAAAAAAACGTTCCTGAAATAATGTTTCAAGAACAGTCTTATAATGTTTTCATAGTTAAAATACATTCTCGTAACGTTGAAGGAAAACGTTCTTATAACAATGTTCTTGGAACATCTTTATGTTATTTGTACTTGACTGATGATCTCATAATGTTGAGTGAAAACTTTCTCATAACAATGTGCTTGTAACGTCTTTATGATGTTATTTTTACTTGACTGATTTTCTCATAATATTGAGTAAAAAAGGTTCTCATAACAACGTTCTTGGCAACATACAGGCAAGCAGGAATAATACACTGACTTTATCTCAGCTAAAAATATGTTTTTAGAATGTTTTGCTAACATTCCCATTAAGTTATGAAAACGTTATTTCTGAAACATTTTTTAAACATTCAAAATATCCATTTTTTTAAAAAAATGTTTTAAGAATGTTTTGTCCTAACATTTACATAACTTTTAAAGAACATTATTGAAAGTTATAGGGAAAGTTCCTTGTTAGCTGGGATTGAACCTGATGCATTACACTAATCAATCAGGACTTTGAACCTGTCCTTCTGTAACAGCATTTTATCTGATTTTCAACTAAATTCTCTCATTGTCTTTCTATTACTCACAAAAGTAAGGTGCATGCGCCCCATTCCACACCATTTTTAAACCAAACATCCAGCATCTGCAGACAACCGTTACACTCTAAGGTCTCTCTTCAGCCTGAAGCATCACTGTAAAATGACAATGTTTGAAATAAAACACTTCATATACACAGAACACAATTTTGTTTTCTTTTTCTATTGTGTTGTTTTCCACAAGTCTTGTTAGATTTGACTTGTGTGCTGTCTAGTTGTATGTTTGAGTTTGTGTTCTTTTTTCCCTTGTTTAACTTGGTGGGGGTGTGTTTTTGGTTTAGAAAATGTAAGATTTACTCTTTATGATTCCATGTTTTGGACTGTGTAATTCCCAGAAACTCTAACACAGTTTAGTGTACAACTACAGTAAAATGTGTATCTTAAAGTAAAGTCATATCTGTTATTTTTGTATTCAAATATTTAATGCACTTACTTAATACTCTGGAAAAATATAAACACTCTAGAAATGTGTCTTAACACACTTTTGATACATAAAAATTCTGTTGCTTTGAAATCCATACACGGTGGCTCAGTGGGTAGCACTATCACCTCACAGCAAGAAGGTTCCTGGTTTTTAGTCCTGGCTGAGCCAGGAGTTAGCAGGTTGTCAGTGTGGGTTTCTTCCAGGTACTCCATTTTCCACCACAGTTCAAAGACATGCAGCAGAGGTAAATTAGTGATACTCAAGTGTCTGTGTGTGAGCCCGGTGATGGACTGGCCATCCGTTCAGGTTGTTTTGAACGTTCAGAAAACATTCAAAAAAAACGTTTTCATAACATTTCCAAAATGATAGAATGGAATGTTGCTCTAACGTTCACATAAACCAAGAAAAAACGTTCTTGATACATTAAAAAAACTGGATGTTTTCAACATTTAAAAAACTAAGTTTTCATAACTTAATGGGAATGTTAGCAAAACATTCTAAGAACATATTTTTGTTAGCTGTTGCTGACGTGTACCAATCCAGTTTCGACACTTATCATAGCGGGCCATTTAAATTCCCACGCCTTCAGCATCTCTTCTATTGCTTTACTGCTCGCAATTCAAACTCCCTCCTCCAACCCCAACTCCACCTAACCGAACCTGTAATCTAATCTAACTTGTTTCTTTTCTGTACACAGTTCACTATGTTGAAACATTTTCTAGAATGTATTTTGTATTTTCTACAACTCATGTAATTATGAATTGTAATTATGTATGCATACACTGGATCTGTTCTGTACCCCAGGGGGGTTTTACTTGCTGCTCTGTGGCGTGGGGAGTTTTGCCCAGAACAGTACCATACCGCCAACACTAACTGTATGCTATAATGTAATAAATTATATACTTGACGAAGTGGTCCTGACTGAATGTTTGTCATTGTTATTACTTGGAGTTATGATAAAGAATAGAGCAATACGTTGGTGTACAACTGCAGTGCTTTATCAATACGTTGGGCTAACGCATATACCATGACTGTTTGGGTGTTTACCACCGAGCTATGGGCTAAGTTTGCTAACATAAACACAAAACAACTTATTTCCTCTCTGAGTCTTTATTTTTATAACAGAGCGGAGCACCATCATTTTATAAGTGATGCAAGCACTGTATACTGTACTCCGTTACATATGGAAAATATCAGAATCGATCCAGAATCATTTCTCGATTCGCGATGCATCGATGCATTGTCCCAGCCGTATTTGATAACTGTACAGTTTTTTTTTTAATTGCTTAAACACATTTTTTTGAAATCATGCCTCCTTTTATTGAAACTCTAAACACAAATCCATAACTTCTCACCCAATTCCCCAAACTTCCTATTTTCAGGTAAAAATGAAGCTCTCCATTCAAAACCATTCAATCTTGCTGAAAAACCAAACTTTGCCCTCAGGACATGACACACAAGTCCTCAAACACACACACACACACACACACACATATATATATATATATACATCTGTATGCTATATATATATATATATATATATATATATATAGAAATGCAAGGGGGCAAAAAATATTTCTTTCTCAAAAGACTGAGTTTTAATTTTTAAGTGAACTAATTATGTATAAGAGTTTTCACACATGATAATTGGGTGTAGTTAAAAATAAGTGTGGTATTTACAGTTTTTCTCAATCGATTTGACACATTTCTCCAAACTCAGGTCACTGTTATCAAAACAGTTAACACAGTAATCTGAACACTTTGTAATTGTCCTAAACAGGTTGTAAATTTTCCTTCATTTCATGCAAATTACAAACCACATGCATCATTTTCTCAAAACACTGTGTACAAAATTCCCAAATGTTTTCACAGTAGTTCATACATCCAACCAAAACTTTAATATATCAGGCGAAAGCAATTTCAGCTCTTTTTACTGGTTTTACAAAAATCACAATCATTTGTGCACCATTTTTCCAAACACAAAAAACAAAACTCTTGTTATTTGTCAGTTATTTGTTATTTCACAGTTGCATTTGGAATGTTCTCAATTTGCCCCAAATAAATATCTGCTGAGTTAGTAATACACACAACACAGGAAATGCTAATTTCCTAATTGTTTACAGAACTATCTCAATTACAAAAACTATAAAAAGGGGAAAAGAAAAACAAAAAAAGAAGAAGAATGGGAAAAGGAAGAGGTGTAAGAGTGAGAGGTTTGGTAATGGAGGAATGGTAATATTGAGAGGGAGAGGAACAGTGGACGAGGTAGAAAGAGATGAAGGGAAAGGAATAGATGGTATAGGAAGAGGAGATGGAGCAAGAAGAGTTGAGGATGTAGGAAGAGAAGAAGAGGGAGGAGTAGAGGAAGAAGAGATGGGTAGAGTGGAAAGCAATGGTATTAGTGGAAAGAGCAAGAGAAGAAAATATAAGAAGACATGGACAGAGAGGAAGGGGAGAGCAAGGTGTAAGAGGAGGGAGGAGAGGTAGAATGATAGGATACAAACGGGTTTCAAATGAAATTAATTAACTAATTTACCATGTCATAAAATTAACTAATTTACCATGTCATAAATTATGGTCTTTCCTTGAGGGAAGCTGGACAGAGAGTTCAGCCCAATATAAACATCGTGCCACAGTCAATGTCCCTGGACAACAAGTGCTCCAATCCACTGGTGTTGTGGCACACAATGCTGTCTTGGCGCCACACAACACAGAAAGGCTTCTAAATTGTTTAAACTCCCTCAATGAAATCTACTTTCTGCAGGGTGATCAGGAGCAAATTGAGCGAAATTGTGTAGTTGTGGGACAATGTCCACTTTCACCATTCAGCACTGGTACAAGAGTGGTTTGAGCATCACCCACATTTCAGGATGGTGTTCCTTCCAGCATAGGCTATTCTTCTCTTGGAGATGGAAAGTATATGATCACAACCCTTAGTCTTCTTCAACTGATGGAAGAGGCCTGTGGAGAAGGATGGATCCAGCATTTACGGCTTTTTTTCCCATGATGCTTGACTCGTGAAAATATATGCTGAGATATTGATTAAATTCTTTGGCCAGATGTAAATGAGAGGCAAGATCTATAAAGTTCATTGATACAATGATTGCAGTACATTTATTTATTTATTTACTCATTTATTTTTTATTTTTTTAGGCAAAAACTCATCGCTATACAACTAAACTTGTCATTAAAGAACGTTGAAGAACACGATTAAAGAACACGAAAAACATGTTTCCCTTTCGAAAGGGAACTCAACACTGCGTTTGAAACGCTTTGGGGAACGTCATCACGTGAACCGGTGTCTGAAAGCAATTATCAAATCTCACCAATCCTATTGGCCAGCGACAGCCTATGACGTCATAGTAGACGCAACCCGGAAGTATAAAAGGAGCGCCTAGAGAGGCAGTCAGTATCTTTTCGTCTTCAGGGACTGCTTTGTTTGACTGCGATTCTTCAAATCTGGTAAGACATTATGTCTAACAAACGTTTCAGGAAGTGTGTGGATCCGTGTCCCAGGTTTTTGACACCTGATGACACACACAATCTGTGCGTTTTCTGTCTGGGAGAGGAGCATGCACGGACAGTGCTTGAGGGCGCTGTCTGTGCAAACTGTGAGCGTCTGCCTATTAGGACGCTCCGCTCTCGTTTGGCCCTCTTCTCGAGGGAAGAGGGGCCGGCATCTGTGCCCGGTGGTATTGGTCCCGCCCGTGCTGAGGCAGAGCGGCGACTGAAATCATGGGGCTCACAGATGGAGCTTGCTGAGGAGTTTGAGAGAGGTGTAAATCTCTCGCAACCCCCAGCGGCTGACGAGGGTGAGCTGCTGAATGATAATGATGTTCTTTCTTTGACATCATCTGATTCGGCAGTGAGTGCTCTTCTGGCTTTAAGCCCAAGAGAGCAGGAGATGGCTGTTGAAGAGGAAGAAGGCGAGCCTTCTGAAACTTCAAAGCCTCCCTGCCCCGCGTATGCGGAGCTGCTCGAGGTTATGGAGCGCGCTTCTGGCAGGCTGCAGCTGCCATGGGAGCGCGTTAAGAAAGGGACTGCACGCGGACGGCTCGATGAACGGTTTCTTTCCGACTATAATCCGGCAGTCCCTGTGAGCCTTCCATTCCTTCCTGATCTACATGTGGAGATCGAAAAGGCATGGAAGAACCCGTACTCGGCTCGCATTCACCAACATCAGCGAGCTAATTTCGCTGATGTTGAGGGAATGAGCCAGCATGGGTATGTGCCGATGCCCCCTATTGACGAGACGTTTGCTAACTATCTCGTCACAGGGCGGGCACCGACATTGAAAGCTCCGGTCCTGCCTTCGAAGCCCCTTAAGATGACATCTCGCTTGAATGGCAGGGCATACGCGGCAGCGGGTCAGGCTGGTGCTGCCTTACACACAATGGCAGTGTTACAGGCTTACCAGGCTGATCTGCTGAAGGATCTGGATCAGGGGCAGAGTCTGTCCCCTGAGGCGGTAGAAGAGCTGCGCCGCACCACAGATCTTGCTCTCCGGGCCACTAAACAGACCGCTGCCTTGGTGGGAAGATCAATGGCAGCAATGGTGGCCACGGAGAGGCATCTGTGGTTGAACATGACCGACATCAGAGAGAAAGAAAAGGGCTTTCTCCTCGATGCGCCAGTTTCGCCCTCTGAACTTTTTGGTACCTCCGTTGAGGCGGTGGTGGGAAAGTTCAGAGAGGCGAAGGCGTGCTCGGCAGCGTTTAAAACCTGCATACCGCTCAGATCCGATTCTGGGCCCAGACAGACAGGAGGTCCTGGCCCGTCCCGATCCGAGGATCGGAGACAGGGCCAGAAGTCCAGTGTCGCCTCTCAGGCACCTCCTCCTCCTCGGAGCAGGTTCCAGAGAAGGTGGGACTCTAGGAAGAAGAAAGATTTGAAGGAGGTAATCAATTACAGACGCCAGCAGCGTCAGTGATTGATTTCTTCTCTATGAGGGTAGTTACATCTACCCTCTCCTTTCTTCTTCCACCTCCTGAGTAATGATACATTTTTACCCAGGCGCTTCTTACAATTAGGCTGAGGGCTGGGCCCATGATGAAATTCTTCTGATGGCTCGCCTTCTGGCTCGATAATGAAGGGGCACTTTCAGGCTTGAAAGAACCATAGATTCCATCCTTCTATGATGGTAAGTCTCCGTTCTTCGAGCTGCAGGGAGTGAGCTTGGTCTATATTTATATATTAAAATATATTGACCTTAGTTTTCCTGTATAGTTTTTTCCTGGGTGTGTAAAAAAGAAATAGAAGGGGAATTAGGGCTCTGAAGTTCCCATTAAGTTGGTTATCTTTGTGGGAAAGATCTTAGAAGGCTTTGTTTTGGCCTCCTTCAGAACACAATAGCTTGTTGTATCACAAGTATTGTTGGTAGATGTTTAGTCAGAGTTTTGTTCACTTAGAACTAGCACTGCTACAGGTTTATGCCCATGATCATTTGAAGTAGTAGGCCAGTTTTGGCCTCCTTCAGAGCATGGCAGCATAATATTCTTTGTACTCCCCTTGCTGTAAGGGTGAAAGGTGTTTTTACTGAGTACATTGCCTGTTGGAATGTGTAGATTAATTAAGCTCAGGTTGAGTTGAGCTAGGTAACCTCACGGGATAGTTTGGTTCTCAGATTTGGCTCCCTTAGAGCTTAGACACTGCCACTGGCTGACGCCCGTGTCTTCTGAAGTCGTAGGTCCTGCTTGGACCTCCCTCAGGGCATGTTGGCTTAAGTTTGTACTCCTCTTGCTTAAAGAGTAAGAAGTGTTTTTACTGAGTACATTGCCTGTTGGAATGTGTGGTTATATTAAGCTCAGGTTTAGTTAACCTCGCTGGTTAGTTTGATTCTCAGAGCTTAGACACTGCCACTGGCTTAGTAGGTTTAGGCAAGGACTGCCATAAAAATTCCTTCAGGACCCCCTGGATGCAGCAGCAGTGACTGAAATAAAGAGAGGCCACAGAGATCTATCTAAATCCATTCTTACCTATGTTTGGAGGCCTTAATTTGATTTAAACTGCATCACATCCACTCCATCTTCATGCAAAGCACAGTTTATGTTAATGGTTACTGATTATTAACACAACAGGTCACGGGACAGACCTAAGAGATAAACAAATGCATGGACGATGACTTAACCGTTTCTTATCATGTTTGGTGTCTATCTGTTCCCTACGATGCCTTTTTAATAATTTGAAAGAGGTTTGGTAAAGAAATAATGCATGGGTAAAATGTTAAAGACACTATTTTAACACTGTACTTTATGCTATGCAAATGAGTTCCACATTAGGGTGGGCAACACTGGGGCTACGTCAGATAACAGTGGCCAATCACACTCCAGGATCGGCAAGGCACCACATTTCAATCTCCTCCTCATCAGAAAGGGATAAATATGTCCCCCTGGTAGACACACCCTTGTTCTGCATTTCCAGCTCGACGGGGAAGGAGACATTAACAGACACTGCACGTCCTGAGTTTCTGACCTGATGAGGAAAGAGACTACAAGACAATTAAGGTTAAGCTTTTGCGAGCAAAACCTTTCACATTGCTTCCAGCTGCACTCTAGCTGCAAAAAGGCCCCCAGCATTGAGGAACTTCATCTGACCCTTACAGCTCCTACAGCAGCGCAGCCCAGTCCGTAAAGGACCTCTGCATCGGCAGACATTGCCTGTACCATACAGCTCCTCAGCGACGCAGCCAGCCTGCAAAAGAACCTGTGAAGATTCATCTGACCCAGCTGCCCAGTCCATCCTAAAGGACCCTCTTGGCGCAACCGAAGTTCAGCATCCTCCAGCCCAGCGTGGCACGACTACTGGATCGCAACTCCGCACCCTCCCACTGCACGCAGCCTGCGTCATCGGTGGAAGATGTCTCCGCTGCCGGATTGATCACCCGACTGTGTGGAACGTAAATATAAACTTACCAAACCTCTTTCTTGGGATTAGTTTATACATGCAGCATATGTTTTTCTAACCTGTTTAGATAACAGTTACTTGCAATATTATCCGTCTGCAATACACTTTCAGGACCGCATTCCTAGGACCCTAGTTTTTTGTGACAGCGCCACCTACCGAATTGGAGAACCGCATTGCCAGGACCTCATTTCCAGGACCCTAGTATTGGAGAACCGAAAAAAGTACAACCAAGGCAGTATTTCCACCCAATTCTAACTAGAGATTTTTTAAAGGTTTATAACACCCAAATACTACTTTCATTCTTGCAATTAAACCTGGTTGCTAAGAGCTGAATGTTGAGTAATTATTGTGACTAAGTAGCATAATATAATAACTCATCAAGTAAAATAAACAAGGAATCATGGTATAGCCTTTTCAGTCAGATCGACCACATTTTCAAGTACAGAGGGAAAACACAAGGATGACTCTGGGGGTAGATTTAAGATTGTGTATATTTTATAAAATAATATATTACAACAGTTGAACACACAAAAACAAATTTGTTCATGACGTGAACCACACAGAAAGAACTTCCTCACTGACTCCTGAGAGAGAGAGAGAGAAAGAGAAGTGAATGAAATAAGGAACATTTAGTTGAACATGTTCAACTCTCTAATTTTAAATGTCATATTTAAAAGATCTTAGTGACCACAGAGCACACACATTATATACGATACAAAAATAATTATATCAATCTTCATACCAATTAATGTTCATATTACTATTATTGCATACTGTTCAAAGATTTGGAAAAATTTTATTTTGATGCTGTGGGAACAAAGGTTCTTGAAACTTTCATGTCAATAAAGCCCATCTGAACTGAGAAAAAAAAAATAATAGAGAGAGATGCAAGAAATCTGAATAGAAATAACATGTTATTGACATGGCTTTTCCTGACCTTTGAATATTTAAAGCACAGATTCACAATCTGTATGCAGCAGCGCTGCCTACCAATTGGATGTTCTCCCTTCTTTTCTCAATTGTTTCTCTATCACTCTATTAAATTCTTCCACTTCACTGAAATAGTAAATGGAGAACATACCCTTGTGAAAAAAAGTGTACTTATTGCACAAATAATATACTTTAAAAGAATACACTTAAGTGTGAATTAAATGTAATGTTTTCATCGCTTAAGTGCATTCTATTTGTAATTAATTTAAAAATGTATCACAGATTAAGTTCATATTAAATGCAATTAGTTGAACTTTTGAATGATTTTTTTGAACCACTTAATTGGGACTTTAATACAACTTTATGATAACCTTCGTAATTGCTTCTAGTATCTTTAAAATATAGTTGAAGTGCACTACTCAATGTACTGACAAGCAATTAATGTGAACTAAAATATATTTTAATATCAGTTATCAATACACTTAAGTGTGAATTAAATGTAATGTTTTCAGCCTTAAGTGCATTCTATTTGTAATTAGTTTCAAATGTATCACATATTAAGTTCATATTAAATGCAATTAGTTGAACTTTTGAATGATTTTTTTGAACCACTTAAGTGGGACTTTAATACAACTTTATGATAACCTTCGTAATTGCTTCTAGTATCTTTAAAATATAGTTGAAGTGCACTGCTCAATGTACTGACAAGCAATTAATGTGAACTAAAATATATTTTAATATCGGTTATCAATACACTTAAGTGTGAATTAAATGTAATGTTTTCAGCCGCTTAAGTGCATTCTATTTGTAATTAGTTTTAAATATATCACAGATTAAGTTCATATTAAATGCAATTAGTTGAACTTCTGAGTGATTTTTTTAAACCATTTAAGTGGGACTTTAATACAATTTTTTATGTACTGTGAAATATGGTAAAAGTGTACTTCCGAGCAATTAATGTGAACTAAAATATAAGTAGTAAATATTCTACAGCACCTGTCACAATTTGATTGATGACCCCCATGACCTTTATGATGTAACCTTATGACCTATGACATTAGCCCTCGGGATATTTCCCCTCCCCCGAGGTTGACCTTTGACATGGGTTATGAATGTGTCTATTGATTCCCGGCATTTTTGAAATACCTATGTTGTTGACCTGCGGGTCATTTGTAGTGTGGAACGAATTGATAATTTTTGAACTTTGACCGTACAAATTGGAAGTCCTGGGGGTAATTTAAAAGGTTGAGGGTCCCACATGTGTTGGACAGATGTGGGGCAGCATCCGCATTCCAGCTCACAGGAGGGTCTCATCTCATTCTCTCTGTGCAAATGAAATAAATAAGAAGCAGTCAGATCAAAATAACAAAAGATTATTATATTATATTATTATTATATTTAAATAAACATAAGAACATGGAAAAAGTTTTCCTCCCAGCAAAGATGTCTGAATGGGTTAACGATTGCTTTTAGTTTGAAATATAAATTTTAAAAATGTGAACATATAAGTAAGACATGCATAAGACATGGCGTTTTGCAAAGTTTTGGTAGATAAATATAAAAACATTTTGCTTTTAGTTTATACTGAAATCTAAAAATCTCTCACTATCTCTCTCTCTCTCTCTCTCACTCTCACTCTCTCTCTCTCTCTCTCTCTCTCTCTCTCACACACATACACACACACACACACACACTTTTCAAAAGTGAATAACATTCTCTTCTTTTAAACGCTTATAAAATAATTTATAAAACAACTCACATTTTCGGAGAACAGGGAAAAGTGTTCCTTTTTGATGTCCTTAACATGAAATGTTTTCTCATTGTCTCTCCAAGTGACTTGCAACAATGCATGATAGTGTCAGAGACAGAGATCCACCCCCACTGCACAATGGTCAGTGCAGTGGGGGTGGGTGAAACATTATTTTGTTCGTGCTATCTTTTATTTTCAAAGCATAAATGTAAAAGTTTAAATTACATCTTTTAAACAATTGTTCAAATTAAATCTTTTTAGTTTTTTAAATTATATTTTTAAGTCTTAATAAATCAAACATTTGACATTTTATTATCAGTGTATGTGTAAAAATGTATGGGTCTCACAAGCCATCTCTCACATTGTGTAACATTTTCAATAATACCCTATGAAAATCACCAAGCATTTTCAGAGAGAAACAATGATTTCATTCAGACCCTGTGATGCCTCAGGTTAGTTCTATAAAAGGAACTTGTCTCTATTTTAAAATGAAATGATTCTAAATATAAATAATATCAAATATGATGCTAAAAAATATTTAAACAATTGAAACAATTTTCAGAGAGCCGAAGAAGTAGCTCATTTTGCAATGATAAAAAATAAGTAAATAAAATAAACAAGCATTAATAAAATAAAATCATTCATAAAACACCCCCAGATCCCCCAGGAACAAACTCCAGTGTGAATGAGAGATGGCAGGGTGGAGTCAGACAGATGAGCCTCTGTCACAGTGTATGTTAAGACAGCTAACTCCATTTCAGAGTGAATGTTTTTGTACTAAATTTATTTCAAAGCACAAAAAAATAAAGTTTAAAAATAGTCTTTTAAAATTAAAATATTGTTTAAATTAAATCTTTAAAGATTTAATAAAAATCAAATATTCTTCTTAGAAGTCTACAGTATCAGGATAACATCAGATGTCAATGGTAGAAATGATATTGCTTAAATTTAACCTAAAGTATACTTTTTATTAAACAACATCTGTTCAAAAACCTGTACATAGTCATCTTAGATCTTATTTCTCAAAGATTCAAGCAGAAGGGTTAGGGTTAAGTTTTTGAGAAAACAGCATGTTAAAAACAGCATGTTAACTAGAAATATTTAATTTGATTTGATTAAAAAAAAAAATCCAAACATGAAGGTGTCTGTGTGTTTGACGACTGACAGATGCAACTCGCACATCCCCGTAAAAACGAGTACTCAACTTTGCTCTTATTTAGCTTAAGATGCATCTTTAAGAAAATCACTATGCATTTTCAGAGAGGGATCCTCAACAATCATTAATGACGGCCTCAGGATATAGGCTGATGAGGTGATTTACAGATCAGTCACTTCTCTGTGCTGAGGCTGTCTGTTGCCCCTTGACCCCCAACAATTTTGCATGGGTGTTAAACACCCTACAAGTACTCATTTATTTCAACTGTGTTATTTACAAAACAGCATTTTTCAACAGAGTGAATCTACACATCTGAGGTCTTTCAGAGACATGACTTCAGGATCAGTGGGTCTCTTGAGAATATTTAATTGTGCTTAAAAACCAAAGATCAGGCCAAATCCCCTACATGACAATGTCCACATCAGACTCTGTACTTGAAAATATCTTTGCTGTTAAATATGTTTAAAAAAACTCACATGTAAACTTACATTTTTTAAGGTGACGCATGTCTGATAGATCTATATGATTGACTTTTCTTATTTCTATAATTTCAATTCCTAATAAATATAAAGTAAACCAAAAGAATAATGCTGACAAATATGTTTGCTGCAATGTTTTTAACAAATAGATTACCTTATTCCAAACAGTTCCTCACACAATGAAACCATTAAGGATAGCCAAAGGCTCATGACAATGGGTGAAAACACATTACTATGTAAGATAGTTTTACCAAAAATCAAATACTGTATTACATTTGAAAAAAAAAAAAGATAATATTGCTTTAAAGTTTAAATAAAAAGTTAAAAGCAAGCGTATCTTCATACCATGTGTTCTGACACAATTTTTGTTTTATAAAATTCGCGGTTGTTATTTCTAGGTTCATGCTACCATTATCAGCCTGTTAAATATGAAGTTAATACATGGTGAAACAAGAGAATCATGTTACCAAATTCTTTTGACACAATGTTTTTAAGAAAAATGTTTTTGTTTGTTTGTTTTTAAATACAACTAAACCAGATAACACATTGTTTTTCTTTTGACAGACTATTAGACAAAAATTATTTTCCCCAGTGGTGTTGGAATAGGACTTATTTAAAAGTTTTGGTCATTTTCAGCATGTATTATACAATATTTGTACATTAGTATCAAGGGTCCCCACCATGATTGAAGGTTTTAGTAATGCGTTAGATCAGAATCCAGATTTTAACAGTCAACATGACATTAAATAGTTGTACCAGCGTGTACAAGTGTGTCTCAACTGTTTATAACAATTTTTTTAGATTATTATTTTTTACTCAAATAAACAGATATTGAATATAGCTTACTGACACTGCTTTTTCTCCTACAGATAAAAGCCAAACATTTTCTATGTAGAAATTATGTGAACACACAACTCAATGAGAATATTTTATACAGTTATGATATTTTCAGAAATTCAAAGGCCGCAGTTACAAAGAAAATTAATTGATAGCTCTTGTAGTGCAATTATCCATCTCTTCGATGGGGGTTTGCGCGAAGCATCGACACGAAAAGTGAGTCTGGTTGTTTGCGCTTGAAACGATTACGACTGAGACATATCTAACCATTGTGCTGAAAGCTATGATTTCATTCAGTTTGAGGAGGGTAAACAAAGTTACACACTGTAGTAAAGCTATAGATACATCTCAGACATGATCTTTGTACAAATTTGTACAAATTAAGTGAACACAATAAATTCGCACATCTCAATTCAAGAGGCCTAGTAGTAAAGCAGCGACATCATGTAAGAAAAGTGTCATACGGCATGCAGAAGTCCACTCTTGATCTATTGTGATAGACATCTGTACCCCCTTCACTGGTCTTAATCACATTATAAAGACTATCAAGATCACTGGTAGCATTTTATTTGTTGGTCTGTATATGTTTTTAGCCGAATACTCCTCTCAGGTTGCTGTCAGTGTAAGTTTTTGCAAATCATCACATGTGTGATGAACACAGATCATTCATTTAAGCATCTTTTTAGATGTATGACTGAACTTTTGACAAAACCAATTCTTTTTAACATTTCATTTCTTTCAACATCCCAGCATGACGTTAAAGAATACGTGTACATGTTATAGTACACAGTTTTGTTAGAGTCTATGCCACGCTGTTGTAGTGCAAGCTCATTTGAGAACTATAACATTGCATACCCTTCTAAAGAAGAAATTCAAACAATCATTATACAGGTATTATACGTACACAATTTACCATGTGTGTACGACATATAAGATACATTTAGCTATAATGTAAACATAAAACAGAAAACCTCTCTTCTGATCTATTGCAAAAGATTGTAAATGCCAATTTTTCCCACTATCAGACTATCACCCTGTTTACAATTTTTGTTAATTTATCATTTGTTAATTTTGTTAAAATATAGTTTTAGATGAAGACTGCTCTCTGAGTTTGGTCAAACATACAGCTACTATTTATGAAAATTAATGAAAACATGAGAGATGTAGTATATGTTCTTTTTGATGTTCTGATGGCGTCTTTCTGGTCTGTCTGCAGTCACAAGACACATAATGCGCTTTAAACAAGTCTTGCCGTTTTTCTGGTACATTCTGTTACATACTATTACACTTAGTCACAGTGTGTTACAGTTGTGAAAAAATATTTTAATTGTACTCTAAACAGCACTTGAATAAAAAGTAAACTTGATTAGTTATTTTAAGTGAAAGGTTAGTTGATTCAGGCCATTTTACGATCAAAATTGTTTAACATCTCTTAATTTTTAATATATGCTCCTGCTTAAATATTACTTGTTTTCATTTACAAAGAGGTCAGACAAAATATCTTATATATATATCAAAATATCTATATATATATTCATAAATAACTATGATAGTGTTACAGGTCCTAGGTACAGTCGGGCGTCTGTAGGAGAGAGAGCAAGAGATGATTAGGTTGTCACTCAAGACGTCCTCTGTCGTTAATAAAAAGTTTCAGCATCATTTAGACAAGCTCTGTAACTGTATTCGTAAATACATTGAAATAACTGTAACCATACAAATATCGGCTATGAATAACTAAAACAAGGCCTAACAACATACACACATGACTCTAACTCTTTCACAAACCAGACTGACCCCAGGTAAGGATACCTCAAATACCCAACTCGCAATAGTTAGATATCTTGACTTTATCCGCATGTTTAGGGGCGCTACCGTTCTTGTCCTCATAAATTTTGTTTCTTTGATTTTATTCACATTTTTTTCACATCTACATTCTTTTTTCGTATGTAATTGTAATTTTGAGCGTATTTGTTTTCCATTACCGTTTTACCCATTCCATCTTGTCCGAAAATCAATGTTTTCTACACATTTAGGTGTATCTCTTTTTTCATACCATTTAATTGATTTAATAAAATGGAGGTGTAACCATACTCTGTATCCTGTATTATATTTTACGGTATAGAATGCGGAGCAAAGATCTTTGAAACATTGTAGCCTGTAAAACATTTAAATGACTTCAAACGCCATATATAGACGTTTTACCCTCCAGGGTTAGACACAGCGGGTGATCACATTCTCTCTAGTTAAAACCTACAGGCCCTACCTACTGAATAAGCTTTAGGAAACAGTCTGCAAATCTAGAATGGCTTCTCCACAAGCTCCTGAAACTTCTGTTGAAATTTATATTAAAACGGAAGAAAATCTTCCTTATGCACGGCAGAAAGAACACAGGATTCGTTTGACCAAGTTTCTTCATGAAGATGAAAATTTTGAGAAACAGGAATTTCTGATGGCCGATGTTTTTGAAGAAGAATTTACATCACAGACACCTTGTGTGCTTTTGCCCGCCAAGGACTGGTCATTTTTCTACAATCGTATCTGGACCGATCTGAATGGGATTTTTTGTTTTGTTTGTTTTTGACCTCGTAACTTTTTAATCAAAATATCTGGATTGAGTGAAATGAGTGAGTAAACTTCTCTCTGGTGATATATGCAGGACTTTTACATTTTGCTATTTCTGTTGCACGTCGTGTCATTAATTTTATATCATTATTTATGACTTCCTGACGACAACCCCTGTACACCCTGCACAACAGGGGGCAAGGGCGGACCCCAATCGCCTGTCCAGATAAAAACTCTGCAGAGAGCTCAGTTATCGCAAGCAACCTGAGTCTCCTAACCGATCTGTGTGAGGGAGCTGGTGCTGCAACCTATAGACAACTGTACCAATGCAGACTGCTGTTCTACTGCAACATCTCATTGATCAAAAGTCGAAGGAACATTGTCTGGTTGTTACATGGACCGCCAAAATCAACTTTCTTGAATCTCTTGTAAACGAGTCCTTAGATCTGATTCTTTATCCGCAATGTGTGACTCAAAGAACTGTCAGGCTCAGACATTCAAGAAAGTTGATTTTGGCGGTCCATGTAACAACCAGACAATGTTCCTTCGACTTTTGATCAATGAGATGTTGCAGTAGAACAGCAGTCTGCATTGGTACAGTTGTCTATAGGTTGCAGCACCAGCTCCCTCACACAGATCGGTTAGGAGACTCAGGTTGCTTGCGATAACTGAGCTCTCTGCAGAGTTTTTATCTGGACAGGCGATTGGGGTCCGCCCTTGCCCCCTGTTGTGCAGGGTGTACAGGGGTTGTCGTCAGGAAGTCATAAATAATGATATAAAATTAATGACACGACGTGCAACAGAAATAGCAAAATGTAAAAGTCCTGCATATATCACCAGAGAGAAGTTTACTCACTCATTTCACTCAATCCAGATATTTTGATTAAAAAGTTACGAGGTCAAAAACAAAACAAAACAAAAAATCCCATTCAGATCGGTCCAGATACGATTGTAGAAAAATGACCAGTCCTTGGCGGGCAAAAGCACACAAGGTGTCTGTGATGTAAATTCTTCTTCAAAAACATCGGCCATCAGAAATTCCTGTTTCTCAAAATTTTCATCTTCATGAAGAAACTTGGTCAAACGAATCCTGTGTTCTTTCTGCCGTGCATAAGGAAGATTTTCTTCCGTTTTAATATAAATTTCAACAGAAGTTTCAGGAGCTTGTGGAGAAGCCATTCTAGATTTGCAGACTGTTTCCTAAAGCTTATTCAGTAGGTAGGGCCTGTAGGTTTTAACTAGAGAGAATGTGATCACCCGCTGTGTCTAACCCTGGAGGGTAAAACGTCTATATATGGCGTTTGAAGTCATTTAAATGTTTTACAGGCTACAATGTTTCAAAGATCTTGCTCCGCATTCTATACCGTAAAATATAATACAGGATACAGAGTATGGTTACACCTCCATTTTATTAAATCAATTAAATGGTATGAAAAAAGAGATACACCTAAATGTGTAGAAAACATTGATTTTCGGACAAGATGGAATGGGTAAAACGGTAATGGAAAACAAATACGCTCAAAATTACAATTACATACGAAAAAAGAATGTAGATGTGAAAAAAATGTGAATAAAATCAAAGAAACAAAATTTATGAGGACAAGAACGGTAGCGCCCCTAAACATGCGGATAAAGTCAAGATATCTAACTATTGCGAGTTGGGTATTTGAGGTATCCTTACCTGGGGTCAGTCTGGTTTGTGAAAGAGTTAGAGTCATGTGTGTATGTTGTTAGGCCTTGTTTTAGTTATTCATAGCCGATATTTGTATGGTTACAGTTATTTCAATGTATTTACGAATACAGTTACAGAGCTTGTCTAAATGATGCTGAAACTTTTTATTAACGACAGAGGACGTCTTGAGTGACAACCTAATCATCTCTTGCTCTCTCTCCTACAGACGCCCGACTGTACCTAGGACCTGTAACACTATCATAGTTATTTATGAATATATATATAGATATTTTGATATATATATAAGATATTTTGTCTGACCTCTTTGTAAATGAAAACAAGTAATATTTAAGCAGGAGCATATATTAAAAATTAAGAGATGTTAAACAATTTTGATCGTAAAATGGCCTGAATCAACTAACCTTTCACTTAAAATAACTAATCAAGTTTACTTTTTATTCAAGTGCTGTTTAGAGTACAATTAAAATATTTTTTCACAACTGTAACACACTGTGACTAAGTGTAATAGTATGTAACAGAATGTACCAGAAAAACGGCAAGACTTGTTTAAAGCGCATTATGTGTCTTGTGACTGCAGACAGACCAGAAAGACGCCATCAGAACATCAAAAAGAACATATACTACATCTCTCATGTTTTCATTAATTTTCATAAATAGTAGCTGTATGTTTGACCAAACTCAGAGAGCAGTCTTCATCTAAAACTATATTTTAACAAAATTAACAAATGATAAATTAACAAAAATTGTAAACAGGGTGATAGTCTGATAGTGGGAAAAATTGGCATTTACAATCTTTTGCAATAGATCAGAAGAGAGGTTTTCTGTTTTATGTTTACATTATAGCTAAATGTATCTTATATGTCGTACACACATGGTAAATTGTGTACGTATAATACCTGTATAATGATTGTTTGAATTTCTTCTTTAGAAGGGTATGCAATGTTATAGTTCTCAAATGAGCTTGCACTACAACAGCGTGGCATAGACTCTAACAAAACTGTGTACTATAACATGTACACGTATTCTTTAACGTCATGCTGGGATGTTGAAAGAAATGAAATGTTAAAAGAATTGGTTTTGTCAAAAGTTCAGTCATACATCTAAAAAGATGCTTAAATGAATGATCTGTGTTCATCACACATGTGATGATTTGCAAAAACTTACACTGACAGCAACCTGAGAGGAGTATTCGGCTAAAAACATATACAGACCAACAAATAAAATGCTACCAGTGATCTTGATAGTCTTTATAATGTGATTAAGACCAGTGAAGGGGGTACAGATGTCTATCACAATAGATCAAGAGTGGACTTCTGCATGCCGTATGACACTTTTCTTACATGATGTCGCTGCTTTACTACTAGGCCTCTTGAATTGAGATGTGCGAATTTATTGTGTTCACTTAATTTGTACAAATTTGTACAAAGATCATGTCTGAGATGTATCTATAGCTTTACTACAGTGTGTAACTTTGTTTACCCTCCTCAAACTGAATGAAATCATAGCTTTCAGCACAATGGTTAGATATGTCTCAGTCGTAATCGTTTCAAGCGCAAACAACCAGACTCACTTTTCGTGTCGATGCTTCGCGCAAACCCCCATCGAAGAGATGGATAATTGCACTACAAGAGCTATCAATTAATTTTCTTTGTAACTGCGGCCTTTGAATTTCTGAAAATATCATAACTGTATAAAATATTCTCATTGAGTTGTGTGTTCACATAATTTCTACATAGAAAATGTTTGGCTTTTATCTGTAGGAGAAAAAGCAGTGTCAGTAAGCTATATTCAATATCTGTTTATTTGAGTAAAAAATAATAATCTAAAAAAATTGTTATAAACAGTTGAGACACACTTGTACACGCTGGTACAACTATTTAATGTCATGTTGACTGTTAAAATCTGGATTCTGATCTAACGCATTACTAAAACCTTCAATCATGGTGGGGACCCTTGATACTAATGTACAAATATTGTATAATACATGCTGAAAATGACCAAAACTTTTAAATAAGTCCTATTCCAACACCACTGGGGAAAATAATTTTTGTCTAATAGTCTGTCAAAAGAAAAACAATGTGTTATCTGGTTTAGTTGTATTTAAAAACAAACAAACAAAAACATTTTTCTTAAAAACATTGTGTCAAAAGAATTTGGTAACATGATTCTCTTGTTTCACCATGTATTAACTTCATATTTAACAGGCTGATAATGGTAGCATGAACCTAGAAATAACAACCGCGAATTTTATAAAACAAAAATTGTGTCAGAACACATGGTATGAAGATACGCTTGCTTTTAACTTTTTATTTAAACTTTAAAGCAATATTATCTTTTTTTTTTTTCAAATGTAATACAGTATTTGATTTTTGGTAAAACTATCTTACATAGTAATGTGTTTTCACCCATTGTCATGAGCCTTTGGCTATCCTTAATGGTTTCATTGTGTGAGGAACTGTTTGGAATAAGGTAATCTATTTGTTAAAAACATTGCAGCAAACATATTTGTCAGCATTATTCTTTTGGTTTACTTTATATTTATTAGGAATTGAAATTATAGAAATAAGAAAAGTCAATCATATAGATCTATCAGACATGCGTCACCTTAAAAAATGTAAGTTTACATGTGAGTTTTTTTAAACATATTTAACAGCAAAGATATTTTCAAGTACAGAGTCTGATGTGGACATTGTCATGTAGGGGATTTGGCCTGATCTTTGGTTTTTAAGCACAATTAAATATTCTCAAGAGACCCACTGATCCTGAAGTCATGTCTCTGAAAGACCTCAGATGTGTAGATTCACTCTGTTGAAAAATGCTGTTTTGTAAATAACACAGTTGAAATAAATGAGTACTTGTAGGGTGTTTAACACCCATGCAAAATTGTTGGGGGTCAAGGGGCAACAGACAGCCTCAGCACAGAGAAGTGACTGATCTGTAAATCACCTCATCAGCCTATATCCTGAGGCCGTCATTAATGATTGTTGAGGATCCCTCTCTGAAAATGCATAGTGATTTTCTTAAAGATGCATCTTAAGCTAAATAAGAGCAAAGTTGAGTACTCGTTTTTACGGGGATGTGCGAGTTGCATCTGTCAGTCGTCAAACACACAGACACCTTCATGTTTGGATTTTTTTTTTAATCAAATCAAATTAAATATTTCTAGTTAACATGCTGTTTTTAACATGCTGTTTTCTCAAAAACTTAACCCTAACCCTTCTGCTTGAATCTTTGAGAAATAAGATCTAAGATGACTATGTACAGGTTTTTGAACAGATGTTGTTTAATAAAAAGTATACTTTAGGTTAAATTTAAGCAATATCATTTCTACCATTGACATCTGATGTTATCCTGATACTGTAGACTTCTAAGAAGAATATTTGATTTTTATTAAATCTTTAAAGATTTAATTTAAACAATATTTTAATTTTAAAAGACTATTTTTAAACTTTATTTTTTTGTGCTTTGAAATAAATTTAGTACAAAAACATTCACTCTGAAATGGAGTTAGCTGTCTTAACATACACTGTGACAGAGGCTCATCTGTCTGACTCCACCCTGCCATCTCTCATTCACACTGGAGTTTGTTCCTGGGGGGATCTGGGGGTGTTTTATGAATGATTTTATTTTATTAATGCTTGTTTATTTTATTTACTTATTTTTTATCATTGCAAAATGAGCTACTTCTTCGGCTCTCTGAAAATTGTTTCAATTGTTTAAATATTTTTTAGCATCATATTTGATATTATTTATATTTAGAATCATTTCATTTTAAAATAGAGACAAGTTCCTTTTATAGAACTAACCTGAGGCATCACAGGGTCTGAATGAAATCATTGTTTCTCTCTGAAAATGCTTGGTGATTTTCATAGGGTATTATTGAAAATGTTACACAATGTGAGAGATGGCTTGTGAGACCCATACATTTTTACACATACACTGATAATAAAATGTCAAATGTTTGATTTATTAAGACTTAAAAATATAATTTAAAAAACTAAAAAGATTTAATTTGAACAATTGTTTAAAAGATGTAATTTAAACTTTTACATTTATGCTTTGAAAATAAAAGATAGCACGAACAAAATAATGTTTCACCCACCCCCACTGCACTGACCATTGTGCAGTGGGGGTGGATCTCTGTCTCTGACACTATCATGCATTGTTGCAAGTCACTTGGAGAGACAATGAGAAAACATTTCATGTTAAGGACATCAAAAAGGAACACTTTTCCCTGTTCTCCGAAAATGTGAGTTGTTTTATAAATTATTTTATAAGCGTTTAAAAGAAGAGAATGTTATTCACTTTTGAAAAGTGTGTGTGTGTGTGTGTGTATGTGTGTGAGAGAGAGAGAGAGAGAGAGAGAGAGAGAGAGAGTGAGAGTGAGAGAGAGAGAGAGAGAGATAGTGAGAGATTTTTAGATTTCAGTATAAACTAAAAGCAAAATGTTTTTATATTTATCTACCAAAACTTTGCAAAACGCCATGTCTTATGCATGTCTTACTTATATGTTCACATTTTTAAAATTTATATTTCAAACTAAAAGCAATCGTTAACCCATTCAGACATCTTTGCTGGGAGGAAAACTTTTTCCATGTTCTTATGTTTATTTAAATATAATAATAATATAATATAATAATCTTTTGTTATTTTGATCTGACTGCTTCTTATTTATTTCATTTGCACAGAGAGAATGAGATGAGACCCTCCTGTGAGCTGGAATGCGGATGCTGCCCCACATCTGTCCAACACATGTGGGACCCTCAACCTTTTAAATTACCCCCAGGACTTCCAATTTGTACGGTCAAAGTTCAAAAATTATCAATTCGTTCCACACTACAAATGACCCGCAGGTCAACAACATAGGTATTTCAAAAATGCCGGGAATCAATAGACACATTCATAACCCATGTCAAAGGTCAACCTCGGGGGAGGGGAAATATCCCGAGGGCTAATGTCATAGGTCATAAGGTTACATCATAAAGGTCATGGGGGTCATCAATCAAATTGTGACAGGTGCTGTAGAATATTTACTACTAATATACTTTAATGTAATTTACATGTACACTATTATATAATTTAATACATTTGTAATTACATTATTTACATACATTTTTATTTAATTTAATACATTTGTTATTACATTATTTGTAATTACATATAATAATGAAGTTACAATTTAGTATTTCAAAATATTACAATCAACACAAATGCAAATTGAAACCCTCTACATTTATTGACAAAACAATCTCTAAAACAAATACACAAAAACCTTTTTGTTGATGCGCAAGAAAACCCAAGAAACACTATACACAATCACAAACAATTACAACACTTTAACTCTCATTTAGAAAGAGTCTGGAGGACAGTGAGGCTTATATGCACTATCATTTTCTCCCTCACATACAAAGGTACCTAAACCTAAACCTACCCATCACATTACTTTCTGCATTTTTACATTTTCAGAAAAAAATCATTCTGTATGATCTATAAGATGATAAATACGATAACACCCATGAATTAATACAAACAAAATGTAAAGAAAAGAAAAGATTCAAAACTTTGGGTAACACTTTACAATAACTTTTTATTAGTTAACTACTTTAGTTAACATGAACTATGAATGAAAAATACTTTAAAGCATTTATAAATCCTAGTTAATATTAATTTTAACATTTACTTATGCATTATTAAAATCAAAAGTTGCATATGTTAATAGATAATGCACTGTAAACTAACATGAACAATGACTATACATTTTATTAACTAACTTGAAAAAACTATATATTTTTTTAATGCACATAGTTAGATCATGTTGTCTAATACATTAATTGATGTTAACAAATGAGACCTTATTGTAAAGTGTTACCGAACCTTGTTACTTATAAGCTCTAAAACCTTTACTAGCCAAACATTAAACAGGACCAAAAGGTTTCTTCTAAAATCTTACTACAGCATTACAGTGAATGTAATTTTGAAAAGAAAAAACAAAACAAAACAAAAAAAACTTGATGAATTCCAAAGGCACAAAAACAAGAAAACCAAAATTGTCTGTCACCAACTTTTTTGAAGTTGTAGGAAAAAGTGCTGTTTATGTCAATGTCCCAGAAGCTCTCCATCGGCAGAAAACCTCAAATGTCCATGAAGCTGCGCACCATCTCTACACAGTATGCGTAAATGGACATGTTCCAAAGAGGCAGGAAAGTAAAAACAATTGTTTGTAAACAGAGTCAGTCCATTATTATAATTGGCTCAATTGAATGAAAGCAATAGATATAGATATATAGTTGCACTCCAAAGTTTATATACACCTTTGTAGGTTTGAAAATAATCAAAAATGAACAAAGACATTTGCTGTCCTTTTCCACCACCCTCCTAGACCCATTTGGTATTCCTAAAGGCAAAGAGTTGCTGATAGTGATCGAAGCCTGTAGGCCAAGATGTTTACGGTGTACTGATCATCGCATCCACTTTAATACCAGTTACAGTGTAAAAAAAATATGAATGAACATCTGAAGGTATGTTACAAGATACAGTACAACTGATCCATAACATGTCACATTTAATCGCTCAATCAGTGTTTCAACCGCGGAAAGACGTCAATAAAATAGCTTGTAAACAATGTCACGTAATGTCACATTTACTTCAGAAAAATCATATTCAGCATAAACTCGTTAGTCAGCTATAGAGAGGAGCATTCTGATAAATATATGCACCACGTTACATACAGTATTCATTATAATTTTATTTTAAATATTTATTTTATTTATAATTCATTTATGTATTTAATGCATGTTTGAATAAATCATTTATGACAGCCACGATTTAAATGTTTATATTTCAAAAAACGAATTGGAGTAGAAATATGATTATGTAATTCTAAAGTTCGTATTATAACTTTATTATAAAAAAAAAACATAATTGAGTGTAATTTAAGTGTTTGTATGTATATAAGTTAATTTTAACCTTCAATATTATAGTAATATAGTACCAAGTGACTCCCTCGTATAGTTTACAGCATTATTTGAGAGATTTTTTTTTCCTCAAGAAAATTTGCCATTTACTGTATCTGATATACATCCAAAATAATCGATACTGTATCGAAATCGAATCGTAAGCTTGTGAATAGAAATCGAATCGAATCGTGAAAATTGTGTCAATACCCAGCCCTACTGAATACTGTTAGACTTAGCTGAAAAATATAAAGCACTATTTATTTAATTTGTATCTTTGTTCTATATTTATCTATGCTTATAATTTGTTCATTATTTTCTATGTGCATTCACTCACCTACAAAATCAACCCAATCATCCTAGAATGATTAATTCTTTCCAAATAGAGCTATTTAAGTCATCTGGTGAATTTTTTTCATATCGCAATATATATTGCATAAAAAAATATCACAATAACATTTTTTTCCAATATCGTGCAGCCCTAAACCAAATATTATTAAACTATTTCAATTATAAATTATGTGCTAACTAGTTTTGATTCGGTATTAACTTTGATGTGCGATGAATTGCAATATAATATTGTTTCACTATCATAATGCTCTCCCACATATTGTAACTGCACTTATTTCCGTTGTTGGTATAAGTGGCAGTGAGTGGTAATAGCAAGATGGTAGAAAACTATAAGTTTCTTGTCTGATAACGTTTCTTTAGTCATTCGGCCATCCTGCAGCCTGAACCACTGTAGGCAAATCACCCTAACACCTTGCAATATCTGCAAAATGTTAATAATTTTAACAATACGAGGGATCATAACAATTTGCATGTTGTCTTTTTATTTAGTACTTCCCTGATGAAGCAGTTCATTCTGCAAGGTGTAAGTAAACTTTTGACCGCAACTGCATCAACTAAGATGAATTACCTCAGTCATCAGGACAACACTGTAGTAGAATCCTGGGAGAGGCTCCTTCCCATTTCCCACAAACACCAGGATTCCAGTGACCGCACCATCTTCACTGACACTGGCCTTTAAACATAGAGAACATTTTTATAAACGTTTTTATTCCTACTTTACAGGGAATTAAACATAACTTTATCAATTACACAAATATAGATAAATAACCCAAGACCCAAGCAAATTGAGGGGTCGTTCACACAGAATGCGTTTTTGCTTTGAAAATAATGATATAATATCATTATATATAAATATATAATGATTAGATGGGGATTTGTAAGTGCACAGGTGAGAATTTATTACTTGCAAATAGAAAAGATTCAAAGCATTTAAAAGCTATAAGGATAGTTGATGGCAGTGTTTTAGCTTGTAGTGTGTGATCAGTGTGTGCTGGCTGAATTAATGGCAGAATTAATGGCAAAACTTGTAACATCACCTCATCAATACAGGTCTTTGATTCCACACAGCTTGCACTGTATCTCCAATAACAAATCTGTACTAATCCTACAAAATGAATATATAACTCCAGATAAGCACAAAAATATTACATATTACAAACACAAACAGTAATTGAACACCTCACTTTTCAAATGCAAAAACAAAAATAGATTATAAGCAGTATTTCTAGAGGGGGTGATATATTGAACATTACTGGTGGTTATAATAGCGATTAGATGGATTAAATGTATATAAATGTCTTTGAATGTTACAAGATCAGATCTTTGAATTTAGTTCTGCAAATTTAACTTTAAGTCATTTAAAATAATTTAAAAAGTCAGAGTTCAATTAAAATATTATATTTTCAGCAGCCAAATTCTTTAAACACGCCCACACACGCGATCACATTCATATATAAGAAATTATTATAATGCAATCATAAATAAATTATAGGAAACATGATTAATTCACCTCCATATTGCGATTAAATTAAACAAGTTACACTCTTAATGGCAATAAGAACTGCTATGTTACGGTGAAAAAATAAAAATAAAGAAAGTATATATCAAGATACTTACTTGCCTCTTTATTTGTAGTACATAACGTCTCATCTGTAGTCATCCAAACGTGCGCTCCTTTGTTTTCTTCTTTAATAAGCAAAGTTGCCTCACGCATCGCGATTACAGAAAGTGCATTTTTTCAAACTCTGGTGAAGTAGTGCGCCGTCATGACGTAGTATTTTGGCGCATGCGCATTAAACAAAACGTTTATAGGCTATAATACGTGCATGATTTAATTTCTGTTCAAGTTGAAGTTTTTCTAATTCAATGTTGTAGTTAGACTGTAAGTTTACAGAACTTGACTCATTCACCTAACTAAAAGTCAATCATTTTTACAGTTTAGTCTGATTAAAATTAAATGTATTTTAACTGAATATGAATTCAAATTAATTTTGTTTAGATTTGTTTAACTTTTGCTTGCAATTAATGCAATTAAATATGTTTAATCGACTTCATTAAGTATCACAAATACAGCACTCCATAAATGACATTTTATGTCAAATATTATGTAGAAAACTGACACTAGTTGAGTTTAGAGCAGGGGCTGGTGATAAAAATTTCAACAATAAGTTGTACTGGATTATACTGTATAAGCAAGTGTATTGAAATTCAAAAGAAAAATACATTTCAAGTGTATTAATGCACACAGTATACAGGTGCTGGTCATATAATTTAAATATCATCAAAAAGTTGATTTATTTCACTAATTCCATTCAAAAAGTGAAACTTGTATATTATATTCATTCATTACACACAGACTGATATATTTCAAATGTTTGTTTCTTTTAATTTTGATGATTATAACTGACAACTAAGGAAAATCCCAAATTCAGTATCTCAGAAAATTAGAATATTGTGAAAAGGTTCAATATTGAAGACACCTGGTGCCACACTCTAATCAGCTAATTAACTCAAAACACCTGCAAAGGCCTTTAAATGGTCTCTCAGTCTAGTTCTGTAGGCTACACAATCATGGGGAAGACTGCTGACTTGACAGTTGTCCAAAAGACGACCACTGACACCTTGCACAAGGAGGGCAAGACACAAAAGGTCATTGCAAAAGAGGCTGGCTGTTCACAGAGCTCTGTGTCCAAGCACATTAATAGAGAGGCGAAGGGAAGGAAAAGATGTGGTAGAAAAAAAGTGTACAAGCAATAGGGATAACTGCACCCTGGAGAGGATTGTGAAACAAAACCCATTCAAAAATGTGGGGGAGATTCACAAAGAGTGGACTGCAGCTGGAGTCAGTGCTTCAAGAACCACTACGCACAGACGTATGCAAGACATGGGTTTCAGCTGTCGCATTCCTTGTGTCAAGCCTCTCTTGAACAACAGACAGCGTCAGAAGCGTCTCGCCTGGGCTAAAGACAAAAAGGACTGGACTGCTGCTGAGTCGTCCAAAGTTATGTTCTCTGATGAAAGTAAATTTTGCATTTCCTTTGGAAATCAGGGTCCCAGAGTCTGGAGGAAGAGAGGAGAGGCACACAATCCACGTTGCTTGAGGTCCAGTGTAAAGTTTCCACAGTCAGTGATGGTTTGGGGTGCCATGTCATCTGCTGGTGTTGGTCCACTGTGTTTTCTGAGGTCCAAGGTCAACGCAGCCGTATACCAGGAAGTTTTAGAGCACTTCATGCTTCCTGCTGCTGACCAACTTTATGGAGATGCAGATTTCATTTTCCAACAGGACTTGGCACCTGCACACAGTGCCAAAGCTACCAGTACCTGGTTTAAGGACCATGGTATACCTGTTCTTAATTGGCCAGCAAACTCGCCTGACCTTAACCCCATAGAAAATCTATGGGGTATTGTGAAGAGGAAGATGCGATATGCCAGACCCAACAATGCAGAAGAGCTGAAGGCCACTATCAGAGCAACCTGGGCTCTTATAACACCTGAGCAGTGCCACAGACTGATCGACTCCATGCCACGCCGCATTGCTGCAGTAATTCAGGCAAAAGGAGCCCCAACTAAGTATTGAGTGCTGTACATGCTCATACTTTTCATGTTCATACTTTTCAGTTGGCCAAGATTTCTAAAAATCCTTTCTTTGTATTGGTCTTAAGTAATATTCTAATTTTCTGAGATACTGAATTTGGGATTTTCCTTAGTTGTCAGTTATAATCATCAAAATTAAAAGAAATAAACATGAAATATATCAGTCTGTGTGTAATGAATGAATATAATATACAAGTTTCACTTTTTGAATGGAATTAGTGAAATAAATCAACTTTTTGATGATATTCTAATTATATGACCAGCACCTGTATATTAAAGACTAAGCACATTTAAAATACATTAACAAATGTCATTTTGGACAACACACTTAAGTTGAAATTAAAATAAATTATTTTTCATGTGCTTTAGTATATTAGTCAATACATCAAAATAAGTGTACTTATTTAAAACACTGTAAAGTCATAAGTAAAAATTAAGTGCATTTTTAAAAAGTGCTCTTAAGCATGTTTAGAAATATTGTCATGAAAGTGTACTTTAAGTTATTAGACATTATTACAAAATTTTTAAAAAGTGCACTTAAGTGTGTTTAGAAATATTGTCATGAAATTGTACTTTCTGTAAGTGAATTATTACAAAGTGCATTTTTAAAAAGTGCACTTAAGCGTGTTAATAAATATTGTCATTAAAGTGTACTTTCTTTAAGTAAAACTTAATTAGACATTATTACAAAGTGCATTTTTAAAAGGTGCACTTAAGCGTGTTAATAAATATTGTCATTAAAGTGTACTTTCTTTAAGTAAAACTTAATTAGACATTATTACAAAGTGCATTTTTAAAAGGTGCACTTAAGCGTGTTAATAAATATTGTCATTAAAGTGTACTTTCTTTAAGTAAAACTTAATTAGACATTATTACAAAGTGCATTTTTAAAAAGTGCACTTAAGAGTGTTAATAAATATTGTCATTAAAGTGTACTTTCTGTAAGTACAACTTAATTAGACATTAATACAAAGTGCATTTTTAAAATGTCCACTTAAGTGTGTTAATAAATATTGTCATTAAAGTATATTCTTTTTAAGTACACTTAAGTGGCCTTTAATTTTAATTATATTATCTGCAAGTGCACTTTTTTAAAAAGTATACTTTTAAGATTTGAAGTACACAAAAAGTACACTTTCAATACAATTAAGTGCACTTCTTTTTCACAAGGGAACAGAAATCTGCTTTCTCTGTCATGGTTTAAAATAGTCCTAGACTTAGTCTAGTCCAGAGTTTAATAAACTGATTTCCTGGAGGAAGACTAGAGCTACTCCAGGACTAAATTGAGGCTTAAATTAAACCTACCAGGAGGCAGGTTTAACTTCAGATTAACGTTGTGTTTCAAAGAAGACACATGTATTAAAAAGTGTTATTTTATGCATTTTTTAGAAAGATGAGAATATGGAGAGACTTCTTACTGTTTAATGTTCTATTATGTAAAAGTTTTTGTTATGTTAGTGTTTTTTGGAGATTACCGTTGTGATGAAGTGTTGAGCTTGTGCTTGGGTTGAGGACCTGCTAACAAGAATTGCCTTTTTTATATAATGAAGCAACCACTATGATAGTGCTTTGGATCAAACCAGTATCATTTCTAGACTGCCAACACCAATTATCACATGTATAAATAGTTATATTTAGTTTGATGCTCTGTAAAGGACAAAACAAAAGCATTAATAATCATATGATTATTATATATATAGAATACATCTATTTAAAAAGAATTCATTACAAACAGATTTCCTGGCATTTCTTTTTTTTTCACAGCTGATGTATTTTGCTTGTCTCTTGTTTAGTTAAGTTTTTATATTGGAGTCTTTTTTGCTGCCATTGTTTTCCTTGGATTTGCTTCTGAGTTCCATGCAATTTTAAGCTTTTCTTGGTCGATCTTCATGAGCCAAGTCACGTCTCCGTGAACTTCTAGAGCAACGTCACGTCTCCGTTGATCTTCCAGAGCCAAGTCAAGTCTCCGCTGATCTTCCAGAACCCCGCTACATCTTCGCTAACCTTCTAGAGTCACGTCACGTCTCTAAACCTGTCCGAGAGCGGAGAGGGTTGCTGTCCAGTGTAGACGATCCACCGTTAACTTCAGTACGAGCAGCTGGCATTCCGAAACCCCCGCCAGCCGATTCGCACTCAAGCCCGCCGGCCGCTTCGCACTCAAGTTCGCCGGTTGCAACGCACTCAAGTTCGCCGGTTGCAACGCACTCAAACTCTCTGGATGCTATGGACAAGATGGCCGCTTTGCCAGTGCCCACGGGCAAGATGGCCGTCCCTTCGGTGTCTGTGAACATAGGGGTCGTTCCAGCCATTGAGTCCGCTCCAGAGCCCAAGCGCCTTGCCCTGCCGGCGCCACCCGTGCTTCTAGCCCTGCCGGCGCCACCTGTGCTCCTAGCCCTGCCGGCGCCACCCGAGCTCCTTGCCCTACCGGCACCACCCGAGCTCCTTGCCCTGCCGGCGCCACCCAAGCGTCTTGCCCTGCCGGCGCCACCCAAGCTCCTTGCCCACGAATCCGCCACGGTCCCCGTTGAATTCCCCAATAACTTTTTGGGGGGGGGGCCATATACCTGAGGGTGGGGGGCCATATACCTGAGGGTGGGGAGCTTGTGGGTGGGGACCCTGCCCGGCCACTGCCATCAACGGCCTCCGAACTGTTATGGCCGCCCATGGACTATAACCTACTATGGCCGTTTATGGACTCTGACCCGCCGTGGTCATCTACGGACTCTGTCTCACCGTGGCTGCCCAAGCCACTCGACCTGCCGTGGTTGCCCAAGCCACCTGACTTATCGTGGCTGCCCGGCCACTGCCATCAACGGCCTCCGAACTGTTATGGCCGCCCATGGACTGTAACCTACTATGGCCGTTTATGGACTCTGACCCGCCGTGGTCATCTACGGACTCTGTCTCACCGTGGCTGCCCAAGCCACTTGACCTGCCGTGGTTGCCCAAGCCACCTGACCCATCATGGCTGCCCGAACCTCCTGACCTGCCGTGGCTGCCCGAACCTCCTGACCTGCCGTGGCTTCCCGAACCTCCTGACCTGCAGTTGCTTCCCGAGCCACCCGACCCGCCGTGGCTTCTCGAGCCACCCGACCCGCCGTGGCTTCTCGACACTCCCGACCTGCCATGGCTACCCGTGGCACCTGACCCGCCGTGGCTGCCCGTGGCACCTGACCCGCCGTGGCTGCCCGTGGCACCTGACCCGCCGTGGCTGCCCGAGTTCCTGGAACCTGCATTGGAGACCCCGTTCCCGTCAGCCGTCAGATCTCCAATGCACCCACCCCCCCTCCCTAGCTGTGCCATTTACGCCGCGAGAACGCGCCTTCCGGAGGGGGGGCGTTATGTCATGATCACCGTCTGTTCCTGGACTCTAATTCCCATAACCCTCCCTACCAGTCACATGCACACATTCCACACCAATCACCAATTGCCACACACACCTGTAGATCATCACCTGGACTATAAAAGACTCACACACACACCACCTCAGGGCGAAGTCTTGTTTACCTTGTGTGCAATTCTGAGCGTTATTATCCTGTCTACCTGTCTGCCTGTTACCGATCCTGTCTGTTTACCGTTTACGATTCCCTGCTGCCTGCCTTTGGACTGTATATTGTTTCCCGACCTGTGAGTGATATCTGCCTGTCCTGACCATTGCCTGTATCCTGACCACGTCTCTGCCTGTACCTTGCTGTTCCTGTTTGTTCCTGTTAGACCATGCCTGTATGACTACGCTCACCTTTCAATAAAGCTTTGCATATGGATCCCTGCCTGAGTCCAGCTTTGTTACAATTGGTTAATTTCAAGGAATTTAATGATTTTTAATGAGGTCTCTATAGCACCATTTGTTCTTACAGACCACAAAGCTATTTTTCTCTCATTAAATACAACTAAATCCAAGGATGTAAAAACGTCTCAGGTTACGTATGTAACCATGGTTCCCTGAGAACAGGGAACGAGACTCTGCGTTTACCGCTATGGGGAACGTCACACGTGAACCGATGTCTGAAAGCCAAAGAATCAAACCACTCCAATCCTATTGACAGCCTATGACGTATCATAGCGCGAACCCGGAAGTATAAAAGGAGCGCCTAGGGAAACAGTCAGTATCTTATCGTCTTGAGGGACTGTTCAGCAGGCAGCCCGAAGCATGGCAAAGCAACGCAGAGTCTCGTTCCCTGTTCTCAGGGAACCATGGTTACATATGTAACCTGAGACGTTCCCTTTCGAAAGGGAACTCTACTCTGCGTTTACCGCTATGGGGAACGATATACCCACGCCGCCATGCTTGAGGAGAGTGCATGCCAAGATGACTAGACAAACGTCCAGCAGTTTCGAGAGAAATGCCAGATAGCAACTCACCCTCGGGTCATGCAAAGGCTGTCAGTGACAGCATTCCCTCTGGCCAACAGCCCAAGCTGAACCTCAAAGAGGCCTTCCGTAGAAAGTCTACCAAGGCCGCTCAAAGGCTTCTGGGACCAAATCTTCCGCAGAAAGAAGGTCCCTTTAAGGGAATGTGGCCAGGGAACCGAAGGGAACCCCAGCCAGTCACTAGAAGGCCACCAGGGAGGCCGACCTAATCTGACACGGGACAAACTCAGTCTTGGCCAACCCCATCTGTATACAGAGTCTCAACAAAAGCATTCTTCAGAGAAGACAGCAAGTAAGAGCAAAAATCTTCAGCAGAAAGAAGGTCCCTTTAAGGGAATGTGGCCAGGGAACCGAAGGCCACAAAAATGGCAGTAAGCAACTCAAACCTGCGCGTAGAAACGGGCCTTCTGGGGAGCAGAACTCAGCTGAGTGCTATGAACCCTCCTATTGAAGGGAGTATACTCTGCTCAACCTTAGGATCTACTCAGCATCTAATATTGCGCTGAGGAGGCTGTGCGCTAGAAAACCCTGATACAGGGGAGCACAAACCAGCCTAGGGGCTGATCCTCAACAGGAGGCCTCATAGAAGCCTTCAACCAATGATCAGCTTAGGGAGCTAAGCACTATTACAAACACAACCCTAGCAGGGGAGTACAAAGCTCAACCTAACAGATAGACCATACTGTAGGCACATAATCATGGAGGCCAGAAAGGGGCCTACAACATGACAAAAGTTCTACATGGAGAACTACATATCACACTAGTATACTTAGTCACCACAGTGGGAAGTCCAAGAGCAGCCTGACAAGGCCGCACACTTGAACATCTAACTTGCTGTAAGCAAGAACAAACCACATGACTTAAGTAACAGCAGATAAGACTGTGAGTGCCCACATAACAGTCCATCTAACACAATCCAACGAGCAGTGTACTCGGTTAAAGAACCTTTTAGTCTTTAAAGCAAGAGGAGTACAACATATGCCATCATGAACTAAAGGAGGCCCAACAAACGGGCCTACAACCTCAGTCAGACACGTGGCGTCAGCTCGTGGCAGTGTTTCAAGCTCCAGGAGGGACAAATAACCGAACTACAAGGAGGTTAATAAGTCACCTGGGGCCCTGGCCAACCAGCAGCATACTCAGAAAAAATACCTCTAACTCTCTCAGCGAGAGGAGTACCCTATAACATACACCAGCATGTTCTCAAAGGAGGCCCAGAGGGCCTACTTCCTGTCAACACGCGGCGCTAGTCTAGTGGCCACTAAAGTTCTAGGAGCAAAATAGAACCAAGTTACTTACGAGGTAGCTACTTAGCTCAACTAGAGCTAAAGGATAAACAAACCATGCTCAAGGAAGCAAATGTAGAAAACCGAACAACAGTACGGTTTAACACAAAAACTCACCCTGAGAGGTAAGCCACTCAGAAACGTACTCAGTAAAAGCACCTTTTACTCTCAAAGTGAGAGAGTACACAACCGAACTCCAACATGCTGCACAGGAGGCCTACAAGGCCTACAACTTGCAAACACGTGGCGTCAGCTAGTGGCAATCACGACCACACCCATGGTGATGAGTCATACAAAAACCAACACAGAACTGTGCCAACATGCAATCTGGAAGGAGGCCTAAATAGGGCCTACAACTCCAACCACACGTGGCGCCAGCTAGTGGTTATAAAGGGGACCAAGCTCAAAGGGGACCAGCCCAACAAACAGCAAACAGTTGTGGGTAACTAGCTTAACACAACCTGAGCTAAGTCTACACATTCCAACAGGCAATGTACCATAAATCACATAATTACAGGGTACAATGAAATGCTAACATGGTCTAAGGGAGGCCTACAAGGCCTACAACCTCAAACGGACACGAGCATAAACCTGTGGCAGTGCTAAACTACGTGAGCAAAACTCATGATCATATACCAGCAACGCTTGTAAACACAAGCTGCAAGCTAGAAGGAGGCTAAATCCAATAGAGCCTACAACTCCTACAGTTATATGCAATATAGCTGTTGTGGCAATGATCAATAGCGGGAGCTAACAGAGACCAAACTGAAAGTAAGACTCTCTACACTCAACCTGAGTGTGCAATCCACCAGGTGATGCACTCAGTGAAACACACAAACCCTAACCGGGGAGTACAATAGTCACCACGCTCTTAAATAGAGGCTAACACAAGCCTACTATAATGAGAACAGGTGCTAACCTGTGGCAGCACTAGAGTAAAGCTCACATACATGTAGGGCAACAGCTAGAACTCAAAGCAAAAAGAGTGTTTTGTAAATACATGCCATCCAAAAGAGGATAAATGCTCTCACCAAACAGAATTATAGATCTGTACTGAACCCTAGAGGATGGAAGCTAAAAAGCTAGCACCGTAACTCAAACTTGAATGTAAATTCAAGGGGCTCAGGGGAAAGACAAATTCATAGCATGAATAAAGTTCTAGATAGTGGGGCCTAGCATACACTGCATACACTTATCTACGCAAAGATAAGGGCCTACCACCTGAGAAAACAGCACCAGGGAGGCTAATAACAGCCTGCTACCTTAGCTGTTAACCTCAGCCATTGCACCTACATAAACAAGGGAAAATGGGCATAAGGCCTAACAACTCCCTCAGGAGGAGGCCAGAACTAGGAAATATACAACCTAACAAGGGATAGTAATACAAAGGGTGGTTTATAACAATAAACACCTAAACCTATTCCTAGCCTGGGCCGCTAAGCTGTGGGCCTACGGGGCCACACGCATAGCAACGCCTGGGCTTCACCTCTGAATCTCCATAGAAAAGAGGAAATAAAGCGAAGCTCAACAAGCAAACAATGTCAGGCGGCCGATTAAGGCCGACCTAGACATAGATACTAACTGAAGTGACGAGTGCTAACTCAAACTTACTCTAGCAAACACCAGAGAGAAGCTACTCTAAATAACAGGTGGCTAAGAGGCAGCCATTTTTAGCCTGCACAAATATCGTTCTAGCCAACCTATCAAACTTCAGTTTGTCCAAAAACCCCTCTTACTTTTTCCGATTACGTACTCAGGAAAAACTATACAGGAACACAAGGTCAACATATTTAGAAACATAAATATAGACCCAGCTCACTTTCCTGCGGCTCGAAGACCGAAGACTCCTCTTTCCCTTTTCTTTAACAAGGAAGGATGGAATCTAGGGTTCTTTAAAGCCTAAAAGAGCCTCTTCCACTATCAAGCCAGAAGGCAGGCCTTTAGAAAAATATTCATCAAAGGCCCAGCCGTCAGCCTGACTGTTAAAGAAGCGCCTGAGTATGTTAAATGAATCCAAAACCCAGGAGGCGGAGGAAGAAGGGGCGAAGGCAGATGTAAAGTCGCCCTCGCAACGAGAGGGAATCGATTACCGATGCTACTGGCGTATGTGATCGATCAGCTCCCTTAAAACCTGCTTCTTCCTCCTCGAGTCCCGCCGTCTCTGTGACTTGCTCCGAAAAGGAGGAGGCGCCCGAGCGGCCATACTGGACCTCTGGCCCTGTCTCTGAGCCTCAGCTCGAGACGGACCAGCCTCCTGGCTGTCTACATGCTCAGAAAAAACTATACAGGAAAAACAAGGTCGTCATATTTTAAAACATAAAATATAGACCCAGTTTACCTTCCTGCGGCTCGAAGACCGAAGACTCCTCATTTTCCTTTTTCTCTACATGAATGGATGGAATCTAGGGTTCTTTTAAGCCTAAAAGATCCTCTTATTATCAAACCGGAAAAGCGGGCCGTCAGAAAAATATTCACTATAGGCCCAGCCATCAGTCTGACCATAAGAAGCATCTGAACATGCTACATGTTTATAAAATATATACATATATATATATATTATATAGGAGGCGGAAGAAGAAGAGGAGAGGGTAGATGTAAATCGCCCTTGCAGCTGGGGGATCGATCACAAACGCCGCTGGTGTTTATAATCGATCATCCATCTCAATCTTGCTTCTTCCCCCTCCCTTCTGTCTGGGCCCAGATACAAACCTGAACGGCTAGGGTTTTTCCATGCCCTCCCGATCTCAAACATGGAAATCAGGAAGGAATGGAAAGCTTACGGGAGCTGCAGATAATATGGACAGAAAGGAACCGCTCGTCGAGCCGTCCGCGTGCTGTCCTTTTCTTAACGCACCCTCACGGCAGCTGCAGCCTGCCAGAAGCGTGTCCCACAAACTCCAGCAGCTCCGCATATACCGCAGCCAGAAGAGCGCTCGCTGCCGGACGCGATGACGTTAAACACGGACGTCATCGTCATCCAACAACTCATCCTCGTCAGCCCCAGGGGGCTGAGAGAGAACACACCTCTCTCAAACTTCCCAACGGGCTCACCTGCAAGCCCTATGATTGCAGCCGCCATTTTGCCTCAGCACAAACGGGGCCAGAATCACCAGGCACAGATGCGGACACCTCTTCCCTCAAGAAGAGTGCCAAACGAGAACGGAGCAACCCGATAGGGAGACGCTCACAGTAAATAACAGAAAACACAGACGGCGCCCTCAAGCACTGTCTATGCGCGCTCCTCTCCCAGAAAAAAACGCCCAGAAATGTGTATATCAAGTGTCAAAACCTGGGACACGGATAAACACACTCGCTTGAAACGTTTGTAAGGCATAAAATAAGATTCCCTTACCAGATTCGATACAATCGCAATCAGACAAAACAGTCCCGAAAGACGAAAAGATACTGACTGTTTCCCTAGGCGCTCCTTTTATACTTCCGGGTTTGCGCTATGATACGTCATAGGCTGTTGCCGGCCAATAGGATTGGAGTGGTTTGATTCTTTGGCTTTCAGACATCGTGTGACGTTCCCCATAGCGGTAAACGCAGAGTAGAGTTCCCTTTCGAAAGGGAACATTTATATACTGGAAAATGAACCAGAATATAATGACAGATGTGCAGTTTAGAGATGAAAAGGTTATCATAGATTATCGGAATGAGGCAAATTCAACTAATATTTTTGGTGTAAACTGGGAATTAATGAAGTATAAAATCAGAACTTTAGCCATAAGGAGAGGAAAAGAAATAGCAAAACATAGAAGAGAAAATTAAGAAAAAAATGATACATGAAAGTCTTTCTGGAAATTGTAATTTAGATCAAGAAAAGAAAAATAAATTACTACAACTACAATTAGATTTAGATAAAATATATGAATATAAAGCAAAGAGTGCCCTCATAAGATCAAGAAAGAAATGGTTAGAGGAAGGGAGGAAGATGAAAAAAGTATGAAATACTTTTTTAACATGGAAACAAGGAATGTAGAACTTACATCTATGGTCAAACTGAATATTAATGGACAGTTAACAGAACATGCTAAAGAAATATCAAGATATGTAGGAGAATTTTATGAGAAATTATATTCTTATGATAACAAATTGAGTAATGCACAGTCATTCTTAGAATCTATTAAAGAAGACATTCAAAAGATAAGTGAGTCTTCTATTAAAATATGCGACCAAGAGATTTCTTTAAATTAAGTGCTATACTGTATTAACAAACTCAAAGACAGTAAGTCACCCGGGAATGATGGTTTAATTAGTGCATTTTATAAATATTTTCAAAAAGAATTAACACCTTTTTTGTTAGCTGTATTTAGAGAAGCTGTGCAACAAGGTTATTTACCCAATTCACTGAAACAAGGTTTGATATTGATAACTGCAGTTTTTCTCAATTGCTTAAACACATTTCTTGAAATTATGCCTCCTTTTATTGAAACTCTAAACACAAATCCATAACTTTTCACCCAATTCCCCAAACTTCCTATTTTCAGGTCAGAATGAAGCTCTCCACCATTCAATCTTGCTGAAAAACCAAACTTTGCCCTCAGGACATGACACACAAGTCCTCAAAACACACACACACACACACACACACACAGATAAATTCAAAACAATCTTACACACTGGTGAGATAAATTCAAAACAATACTACAAAAACCGGTAATTAGCATCCTTTTTACGATATGGAAGCATACAGATGTATGTGAGGCAATTTGATTAATTTCTTTTTACAGTTTTTTCAAATTGCTTACACACTAAAAGTGGTACTTGAGGCCCAATCAGTGAAACCATTCACTCATGTACCAAATCCTCAGACCAAGTCTGCAAAACTACTAACACATTATGTGCTTTACACTCAGTTTGCAATTGTAAAACAAACTTTTTGCAAAACTCTAAACACAATTCTCTACATTAGACACATCACTGAAAACTAACGGCTCTTGTGTTTCATTTGGGAAACACTGCCATTTAAATACCACATTTATTTTCCGATTAACTACACCTAATCATCATGTGTGAAAACTACATATATAACTATATATATATATATATACACACACACACAACTATATATATATATATATATATATATATATATATAAACTATATATATATATATATATATACACACACACACAACTATATATATATATATATATATATATATATATATATATATATATATATAAACTATATATATATATATATATACATACAGTGTGGGTGGGTGGGTGAATGTGCATACAAGGCAAGTCAGAAAGTCAACTTTATTTCTAAAGCGTTTTATACAATATAGATTGTTTCACAGCAGCTTCACAATAGTAACAAATTCAAATTCTGCTGTAACAAGCCAATAGTGTCATTATACAGCTCGTCAGTTCAGTATTGATTCAGTGCAGTTCCATACCTGTGTAAAATTCATCAGTTGTGCATACCTACTGTATATAGTGTATTTGTGCACATGTATGTGAGAGTGACAAACTTCTGTACACTCCACTGCACTCTCAACAAACAAAAGACATAAGATAGTAGTGTTTTACATTGTTCATATATGTGTGTAGTTTGCCGTGTATGTGGCTAATCATTTTATGTTTGTGTGTAGAATTACTACACAAAAATACCATTTTTAGAATAGTTAAAGTAGTTTTGAATGAAGTGTTTGTTTTTGAAAGATGTATTAGACGTTTTGCATGTTGTGTCTGTGTTTTGTGGTTTTGTGTGTAGTTTTGAGAAATTGAGCCAGTTTCAAAAACTGTGTAAGCAATTTGAAAAAACTGTATTACAGTAGTGCAACAGCTACATGTACATGTATGTGTTGTAACAGCACAGAGTATAGCACTCAGAAGTTACAGTAGAGAGCAGTCTGAAGTACACCTGTTTCCTCCCTAAAGTTCTTATGATCGAAGTGACGATCTCTTCTCTCATCTCTTTTCCCTCTACTCCTCCCTCTTCTTCTCTTCCTACATCCTCAGCTCTTCTTGCTTCTCCTACATCCTCAACTCTTCTTGCTCCAACTCCTCTTCCTATACCATCTATTCCTTTCCCCTCATCTCTTTCCAACTCATCCACTGTTCCTCTCCCTCTCAATATTACCATTCCTCTGTCCTCTCCAAAACCTCTCACTCTTACACCTATTCCTTTTCCCATTCTTCTTCTTTTTTTGTTTTTCTTTTCCCCTTTTATAGTTTTTGTAATTGAGATAGCTCTGTAAACAATTAGGAAATTTGCATTTCCTGTGTTGTGTGTATTACTAACTCAGCAGATATTTATTTGGGGCAAATTGAGAACATTCCAAGTGCAACTGACAAATAACACAGTTTTGTTTTTTGTGTTTGGAAAAATGGTGCACAAATGATTGTGATTTTTGTAAAACCAGTAAAAAGAGCTGAAATGAAGCTCTAGCGCAAGTTCTGCCGGGAAGACTCAAATGTTACGTCACTTATTAGTTCAGATCTAACCAATCATTATCTAACACTTGGAGTATAAAAGATCAGTACTTACACATGTCTGAGTTTGCAGATGCTGACGCCAGCCTTCACCTCCATCCTCCCCACCACCACCAGGATGGTCCCTGTCCATACTTCCCGGGGGTTGGCTACGCCCCTGCCTTCAGCTTCAGGCAGGAAACGCAAAGTCTGCAACCCTCAGGACGTGAGCCACGGACAGGGCCTACGCCAAAGAACGTTAACCTTTATATTCTGCTTGCTGTTTGGTAATAAATATCATTGTTACGTTATCTTGCCTCCCGAGTCTTTCTGGTAGAAACTGCTTTTGTGTGATATATTAAAGTTTTGGTTGGATGTATGAACTACTGTGAAAACATTTGGGAATTTTGTACACAGTGTTTTGAGAAAATGATGCATGTGATTTGTAATTTGCATGAAATGAAGGAAAATTTACAACCTGTTTAGGACAATTACAAAGTGTTCAGATTACTGTGTTAACTGTTCTGAGAACAGTGACCTGAGTTTGGAGAAATGTGTTAAAAAGAAAAACTGTAAATGCGTCACTTCCTGTTGCCAGTGGCTGCAAAGTTTCATGAGTTTTTAAGCATGTTTAGCCCCTCAAAAATGCGATTCATTTCAGAGAAGAAGAAGAATTAACTGAGCAATTACAATAGGGTCATCACACCATCGGTGCTCGGGCCCTAATGAGGACTATTGGGTCCTTGTTTCAGTGGCTGGTGGCAGAATCTGCACAGATGACCAGAAGGATGCTCCACTACTGACTTCCTCCTGCTTCTCTCCTCAATCACCTTCTCTGCCGCTCTCTGCTTAGAGGCCTTCAGCTCCCACAGAGTGTCTGCAAAGTTCTCAAAAGACATTCTGGGAGTGTTTAGGCCTTTGCTGAGTACGTCTCAAAGACTTTCTTGCAGCAGTAGAAGTACGTAAAGGGTTAGTTCACCCAAAAATGAAAATTCTATCATTAATTACTCACCCTTATGTCGTTCCAAACCCATAAGACTTTCGTTCATCTTCAGAACACAAGATATTTTTGATGAAATCCGAGAGCCCTCTGACCTCCTCCATAGACATCGTTAAAATAATCCACGTGACTACAGTGGTTCAACATTAATGTTATGAAACGACGAGAACTGGTTGGTCATAAGCTAAACATGATCTAATTAAGGCTCGAGCACTGATGGTGTGAGGACCCTATTGTAATTAGGGCCCGAGCACCAATGGTGTGAGGACCCTATTGTAATTGCTCAGTCAATTCTTCTTCTTCTCTGAAATGAATCACATTTTTGAGGGCCTAAACATGCTCAAAAACTCATGAATCTTTGCACACGCGTCAGAAGTGGTGAAAATTTACATCTGATATGGGTTTCAGAATTAGGTGTGACAAAGTGGCTAGATAGCACCACCTACAAAATTTCAATTAAATGCGCTATGTTTCACATACAAATATGAAATTCGGTAGACACATCTAACAGCCCAATACCTACAAAAAAAGTCTGTGGGTGCAAAGTCTCAAAAACCCAACAGGAAGTGAGATATTTTGAATTTTCTCTGCAAAATTTGTGCAGTTTTTGCCATTTCCAGTCGTTGTACTTTAACAAACTCCTCCTAGAGCTTTAATCAGATCAACATCATATTTGGTCAGTCTAATCTAAAGGCCACTGCAGCGTTAAATTGCAAAGATCTAGAGTTTTCACTGAAGGCCGTGTCCATGGTGGCCTTACAAAATACACTGTAATTCACTCCCTGAAACACATTTAAATATGCCATGAAGTAGCAAACATGTTGGAAACATGTTACATCATGGAACACTTGGCTAAGTGCTAAAGTATGCGATTAACGCCACGATACAGGAAGTTGTTCAGGCATACAATGTCACATCTGCCCCAAACTTCATGTTTGAGAAGAGTCCTGCCCTGAACACATCTACATGACAATATTCAGTTATAGTAATAGTGCCACCCACTGGCAACAGGAAGTGACGTGTTTAACACTGTGATGCACTACTAGCAACATACTAAAATATGCAATTGAGTGCTAAACATGCTACAAACATTCTAAAACATGCTAGCTGAGAGCTAAAGCATGCTATTATTGTCATGAAACAGGAAGTTGTTGTAACTCAAGCATGCAATGTCCAATCTGCCTCAAACTTCACATGTTTGATAAGTGCCCTGGCCTGAAGACATCTACACGCCAAAATTTAGTTACAGTCATAGCACCACCAGCTGGTAGCAGGAAGTGTGGCAAATACAAATGACTGATGTAGTCCTCCTATATTTATATACTTAAATGCATATTACCCACCGTGCTCTGTTTTCCTAAAGCCACCGGGTGGCGGTGGCACAGGTACGATGACCTTTCATCACTGCTTGCAGCTTTAATTTTTTCTTTTCTTTTTTTTTTTGCATCTGCTGTTGTTGCTGAACTGCCTGCTGCTCCTCTAGAATGTCCTTCACTATCTTCTCAATTGCAGCCTGGGTCAGAGGGACATCTTTAGGAACACTCTTTGCCGATGGACTGAAAGGAACAGTTGGCAGAGTTTTCACTGGAACACTGTTGGTCTCACTGCCTGAGTTGAGATCCTGCCATAAATGTTGTGTCTCTAGGATCTTTTCTGGGCTGGTGTTGAGAGAGGCAGTGGTGTCCTTTTTTTCTTTTTCTTTTTTTTTTTTTTTTAGGAAGGTGCTTTGTGCTTATGTGCTGCTTTGTGGTTGAGTGCAGAAGGCTATTGGAGTCAGTGCAAGCACTCTGCACTCATGCAGCGTAATCTGCATAATCATAACTCTTTTAAGGAGATCCTTGCTCCCGTGGTGCTTGGCCAAGAGATCATCAATGGCATTTCTCATTGGAACCATCCATCTACTGTGGTCCATCACAAAGACTCCACCACCAGTCTTGATGGGTCTAATGCGAGCTGGACGGGAAGCAGAAGCTATGGGCAGTGGCAGGGTGCTCGGCAGTTCTGTAAGAGATTCATAAAATGACCCAAAATAAACTAATGTGTTATGTCTTTCTGTGCATGTATGAGAAAGCATCCAATGTATGAGAAGGCATCCTGCATCCAACAGAAACTCTTCAGAGATTTGTTCCTTCACTGTCACAGTAGCGTGGTGGAACTTAACTGTCTGTGCGGTGGCTTCTAGCACTTTGGCAAGACTGGTCTCAGCAGAAGATGATGAATCATCCAAACATACCTGACAGATATTATTAATATCAGATATTATTAATTAAGATATTAATACTTTGATTTAAATGGGAGTAAGCACATACATACATACATACATGGATACATACATAAATATACATGCAAATCTTTCCCCATATCCCCTTCCAATAAAGCAACCCTGTAATGAAATACCTCTGTTGGAAGTGCACAGACTCAAATCAAGATGATGACTCAGCCCCTGGATATGTGCAGATGCAGACTTCCTGCACTTGTGTTTCTCAAAGTCAACAGGCACTGGGCGACAGCCTGGCTCCACATATTGTAGCCCAAACCTCTCCCCTGTGTCCCTGCTGGAGGTATGAAAGGCCAGATATTTGGCCTGTCCTGTCACTCTCACAGAGGCCCTGTTTAACTCCAGCATTAACACAGGAACAAACACTGCAGGTAGGATAAACTCTGGCTGCTTAAGGTCCACCAGTCACTGATACAGTAAGTCTAGTGAGCCACCCCAGTCATACCCTGTGCCTGGAAAAGCTCAAGAGAGACACAATTGCCTGTTACCTTGTAGCCTGGTGGAAATTAAACGCCTTCTGCTGTGAAGTGCTGTGACATGATTGACACCCTTGACATGACTGAGTTGCAAGTTTCCACCATGTCTGTAGATGATTTCTTCTTCCAGCTCAGGGTCACTTAGCCTCTAAGAATGTGCACACACTGAATCCTCCACACTTCTACATTGATGGTTTAAAAAGGGAGACATTGTTTGCCAGATGTATACTTTGCCAGATGCAAACGTTAAAGCACTTCTTCAACTCTTTGGACCAGCTCCTTGGGATCTGGCACTTTTGTTCTGCAGTGCTCTAATGTGTTGCTTAGTGGGATTTGCAGGCACAACAACACAGTTTTCTTCTTTTTTTTCCTTTAGTTTTTGCTCTGATACACCTCCCTGGTAAATCTCCTCATACAGTGAAATAAATCCAACATCACAATGATGTACTTATTGAACATGCGAGAGGCACAAACATTGTTGAGGTTCCCTGAGGTCACTTCTGCTACAATAGCTTCAGTCCATTTCCACTGCAGGTGCTCAAACTCTGAAAGTGGCACATCAGTTCTTAAATAAACATTAAGAACAATTTTAATTAGCGAGTTCAGTTTAATATATTCATTACCTTAACATACACTTGTTGATGTCATGTATACCTGTCCACCCACTGGTACTTGGCCTTGGGTATTCAAGGCAGCATTTTCTTTATTTCATTTATTTTATTATTTTTTTGACTAAATAATGTCCTTCTTGCTTTTTCCCTACAGAGCCTACATTTAAAATTCAAACATGGTCTTTCTAGGAATTATGGGAGCACAAAACTCACATGTAAATTCGAGAGGCCTACTTACTAAGTGTCAGGGACACAGACGGAGGCAGACAGGTAAGTGCAAAACAGGATGTTTACTGAAAACAGAGGCACGGAAACTGGCAGATGGATGATGCAGGTGAGAATAGCACACAAGCACGTTGAATAATCACTTAGCTGAAGAAGTAATGGTTAATGTCTCTTTGCAGGTATGGAGCGATGGGAGAACAGACGAAGGAACAACGGAGGATCTGGAAGACACAGGGAAGTGGCAGGTAAGGAGTCCAAGGTTCGTATGACGTTGTGCTATCCATAGACGAGACCAGACAACTGTGGTGAGGAAGGTGACTGCATAAATAGGGAGTGCTGATGAGTGTTGATGACTTGCAGGTGCAGGAGATTGGTGAGTGAGTGCAGGTGAGGAACCAGACGGATGCTGGGAAATGGAGTGCAAGTGCTGGTGGCTGTGACAGTACTCCCCCCTCCCGGTAGGTGCGTCCTCGCGCCGTGGATAGATAGCCGGGAGGGAGGGAGGGCATCCTGGAGTCGTGACGGGTGATCTGGGTGATACAGGGTAGGTCATCTCCAGGACGATACTGGCTGATCGGGGCGCCATGGAGGATCAGGCAGCTTGGGAAGCCATGGCGGTGCTGGCCATTCGGAAGGCCATGGCGGGTCAGGCTCTTCGGGACGCCATGGCGGGTCAGGCCCTTTGGGCTCCATGGCCTTGGCCCAGACCCCAGGCTCGGCCACTAAGTTCGGGGACGGATACCCCCTCGCCAAAAAAAATACTTAGGTGAGATTCTGGGTGTTTGGGCTATTAAAGACTCTTGAGCGGGCTCGTGGGCTGGAGCCATCATAGGACTCCGGACGAAGGAGAGAGTTGCCTCTGGACTCGGGACGAGGGAGAGAGCCGCCTCTGGACTCGGGACGAAGGAGAGAGCCACCTCTGGACTCGGGACGAAGGAGAGAGTCATCTCAGGACTATGGTAAGGGACTGGAATCATCACTGGACAGAGGTCAGGGACTGAATCCTGGATGAGGAAGAGATTCATAGCTGTGGCGGCGGCCATCTTAACTGAGGGCTCAGGTGTGGCGGCGGCCATCTTGACCGAGGGCTCAGGCGTGGCGGCGGCCATCCTGACCGAGGGCTCAGGCATGGCAGCGGCCATCTTGACCGAGAGCTCTGGCGTGGTGGCGGCCATTTTGACCGAGGGCTCAGGCGTGGTGGCGGCCATTTTGACCGAGGGCTCAGGCGTGGCGGCGGCCATCTTGCGACGAGGCTCGGGAATGGCGGCCAACTTAGGAAGGGACTCTGGACTGGCGGCCATCTTGGGAAGGGAATCTGGACTGACGGCCATCTTAGGAAGAGATACTGGATACCGGAAAATAGAGAACTTCATTAAGGCAGTCCGAACTGAAAGTGGGAAAGGGTCCCTTACATTACTGATGAGATCCACATCTTGTGGGAAGACTAGAGGTTCAGGTGTGGTGACCAAGGTGACAGGAGATGACGAGGGTGACTGTGGTTGAGTGGCGGTGGTGTCCACATCAACCTCACAGACTATGAGGGAAGAACCACTTAACCACAGCACATAATCAATGTACTCGGCCAAGGAGCATGTAGTCGCTACCGTTGGGACCTGCTGATAAAGTTGGTCGTATAACTCACCCCAAAAGACGGTCTTCAATGTGTCGTCGTTCCAGGACACCAACTGAGAGAGAGAGATCGAAGAACTCAGTGACATAATCCTCAATAGGGTGGTCATCCTGGAACAAGGTGAGCAGACGATGAGCAGGCACAGTGTGACATGTGGCAGATGGAACCGATGGTCGATCCCCACCAGAATCTGTGGAGCTCTGCATGAGGTCTGGTCTTCTGTCAGGGTCACAGACGGAGGCAGACAGGTAAGTGCAAAACAGGATGTTTATTGAAAACAGAGGCACGGAAACTGGCAGATGGATGATGCAGGTGAGAATAGCACACAAGCACGTTGAATAGTCACTCAGCTGAAGAAGTAATGGTTAATGTCTCTTTACAGGTATGGAGCGAAGCAGATGGGAGAACAGACGAAGGAACAACGGAGGATCTGGAAGTGGCAGGTAAGGAGTCCAAGGTTCGTATGACGTTGTGGTGAGGAAGGTGACTGCATAAATAGGGAGTGCTATGTGTTGCAAGTGTTGATGACTTGCAGGTGCAGGAGATTGGTGAGTGAGTGCAGGTGAGGAACCAGAAGGATGCTGGGAAATAAAGTGTGCGAGTGCTGGTGGCTGTGACACTAAGAAAGCAGCGACATTATATAAGAAAAGTGTCATATTGCATACAGAATACAGAAAATCCACTCTTGATCTAGTTCATAGTCTTAGTCTTATTATCAAGATTATGAAGATCACGGTTCACATTTTATTTGTTGGACTGTATATGTTTTTAGGTGAAGACTTCTCTCTGGATGCTGTAAGCAAAACAGTGTAAGTTCATGCCAGTCCTCACATGTGTGATGAACACAGAACTTTCATTTAAGAATCTTTTTAAATGTATGACTAAACTTTTCTTTTGACAAAACCCAACATTTCAAATAATTTTCCCTTAGGTGTTTTATAAATAGTTTCCTTCAACATCCCGCATGACATTAAAGATTATAGTATGTGTATATATTATAGAAGGGGTGTCCAAACTCGGTCCTGGAGGGCCACTATACTGCAGAGTTTAGCTCCAACCCCAATTAAACACACCTGAACCAGCTAATCAAGGTCTAACTAGGCATACTAGAATCTTACAGGCAGGTGTTTTGGAGCTGCTGGAGCGAAACTCTCCAGGACCGAGGCTGGACACTCCTGTAATATAGTATACAGTTTTGTTAGAGGGGCTATGCCTGTCACAGTTGTTTTGTTAGTTTAGTCATTCACAGACTTTTAGTACGTTTTCATTAGTTTCCTGTTTCCTTTGTTCAGTTTTCCCGCTCCTCATTTGTGTTATTGGATTGTAATGATCAGCCAATTTGGTTGGGTTACACGATTTAAAATGGGCTCAGATTTTACTGTGAGAGATGTTTAGGTGTTAAAAGAATGAAACATAAAACAGAGATAAGTTTAAAAAAGAATGGTGTATTTACAATATTCACATGAGACTGTGGGATTACAAATTTAAGAATCTGTTTAAGATCTGCTGATCCTACATCCTGACATAACATCACATGAAATACAATGGTGAAGTACATTGTATTTAGCATTTTAAGGTAAAAAGGATGACTTTCTAAGAAAATCAAGTCAGGCAGCCCAGGTGTCTTTATGCACTTCCTGACCATTTGGCATGACAAGCTCAAGACACAGCTCTGCCTTTGTCTCTATGATAATGTGAAGGTATGGGCGATACTGTCAGACTGATTGGATTAGCACCTATGCATTTGAATGACACTGTTCTGCTGATTAGATCAGGGCTGGGGAAATGCCGGTAACGGGCTGATTCCTGCACTGCATTTGCATGCTTTGTTTAGACTGTCAATAAAGAGTAACTTCTGCTTGAAAGATATCCCAACGTCTCCTGGTCTCTGCTTCGACGAGGAAAAAGTTTCCTACAGTTTTGGTGCCGTGACCCGGATAGAGCTTCTCACCTCAATCCAGATTGAAACTTCAAGCACAACAAAGATCTGATCCAAAAGAAGATCCAGGCTGAATTTTCCTGTACAACCAAGGGTTGGTGAGTGATACTCTATCCAAAAGAACCTTTAAGACCAGTACAAACTTGTTATCTTCTGCGCCGTCAGAGAAGAGTTAACAGACAGCTGTAGGGTTTGGTTAACTAAGTTATCCTCTAAAAATGTTCTTTTAGAGATGAAGGTTATCCTCTGTTTAGCATTACGTGCTAATATTGGTATCCTCTGTTCAAGCAGGGAAGATTAGCATTACGTGCTAATATTGGTATCCTCTGTTCAGGCAGGGAAGATTAGCATCACATGCTAATATTGGTTAGCCTCTGTTCAGGCAGGGAAGATTAGCATTACGTGCTAATAATTGGTTATCCTCTGTTCAGGCAGGGAAGAATTAGCGTAAAGTGCTAATAAGAAGGTGATTTATCCTCTGTTCAACCAGGGAAGGTTGAAGAAAGAGAAGAAAGTTCATCCTCTGTTAAGTCAGGGAAGGTTACAACTGTTTCAACTCTTACAGTATGTTAGCAAGTTGGTAAAACATTACGATGTGTATTAACTAGGTTATCCTCTGCTCTGTCAGGGAAGTGTTGAAAGTGTATTGTTGTGCCAGAAAGACATTACAAAATGTTGAGAAAGAACGCTAGACTAATTCCAACAACTGAGAAAGGTGGACTAGCTACCCCTTTACGGACAGATAGTGAGTTCAAATCATTGTTAGGAGAGCACATGGACTCAATAGTGACTGAGTCAGTCAGATTGGATTTGACAAAGAAATTTGGGATTCATCCAGAAAAAGTTTGGTCCATTGAAGAATGCAAAAAGGTACTTGGTGCTTGTATTCGGAAGAAAAATATGAAGGGCATTATCTGCTGCCACAGAGAATTTACTCTATCCTTTGCAAAAGAACAAATCCAACGTATTGCTAAGTTAGAAGAGCAGAACAAACAGTTGCACACTCGAGTGTCTCGTCTCACTCAGAAGTTGGGTCGTAACAAAGCATCAACCAAAAGTGACTCAAAAGACCAACAGTCAGATGAAAGCTATCCTGACTTAGAGTCTTTATGTAGAATAGAGGACAATATCAATACTGGATTGATGGATAAAGATGTAAATGCATTTGAAGTGTGTGGAGCAAGACAAAAGGCTCAGAGTAGGGTAAAAGGGGTTGACGCAGTTCCATCTGCAACCCCCATACTGCAGTTACAAGCAGTCAGTACCGCTCTAGGTCCTGAAGCCATAGAAAGATTTGCTGAGAGTTTGCCATCAGTGCATAGAAATTTTTCTGAGTTTAGGACAGAGTTGTCCAGAAAAATGAAGCTCTATGATATGTCCCTAGCTGAAGTCACCCAGCTAATGTCACAAATCTTGACAGAGTCAGAATTCAATGATTTTGAAAGTGCTGTAATTAATTCTGAGTTTCAGCATTCCAGCAAAGGCGAATTGAGAGAAGGAGTTCTGAGAGTGTTACAGAACCTTGTTGGACCAAAGGTGGACTGGTCAAAGATCACTAGTTGTGTACAGAAGAAGGATGAAACTGTAAGTGAGTACACTGAAAGATTTTGTCAGTCAGCTGCAGCATACAGTGGAATAGCTGACACTCCAGAGAAGGTGCTAGAGGATAATGGACCACTGGTCCGCATGTGGTTCGATGGGCTTTTATCAGAATACAGAAATGCATTGCCTTTCTTAGACCTCACATGGTCCAATGGAACCCTGCAAAACAACTTGGATAGGTTAGCTACTTGGGAAAGAGACTCGGATGTCAAGACAAGAGTAAAGATTGCAGCAGCATCCTTTAAGGTCAACACAGAGAATCGACAGAAACGTAAATGTCCTAAGAGAGAGGGCAGTTGTCATTACTGTGGTAAACCTGGACACTGGATGAAAGAGTGTAGGAAAAACAAAAAGACATTAAGAGAAATGAACAGCTTTACTCAGCTCCTACTCAGTCTACTTGCTACATTGAAACTGCCCCTCCCCTCTACTCCAAACTCTTGGAGCAACAGCTTGCTGACATGCTAACCATTTGGGCTGTGAGTGCTTAATTTCCCCAGTAATTTACAAGAAAGCTAAAAGACTCATTCTGAACAAAAGAAAGTTGACTGTCACTTCCACCATTTGGGGAACACCGGTTAAGTACACTCACAGCCTTAAATGTTATGCTACAGCACACTCCATTCACTTATCCGTCCTCTATGGGTTATGATGTCTGCTATGACTGATGTTTCAATGGAAGATGGAGGTGTAGTACAGTAAAGTTTGCAAATTAACTACAGGGAGAGAATAGGACACACAGACCAGTGAGGAGCCCAGGGAAGAACCGAAGTGCAACAGGCCTCGGGGGCCAACCCTGTGGTGAAGACTTCCTCATAGGTTTCCCCCTCTCAGTAGTTTATCCCCACCTTACTGGTCTATAGGTGTCAAATTGATTAAGACTAGGTTAAGAAAAAGAAGAACAAAACCACTATACGATCACTAGAAGTTTATTATGATAAGAGTTAGACATAAAACTATACGATCATCAGAGGTCTAACGTACTAAAGTCTATGTATGAATACTGCTGGTCTGCTGTTTCTTTGTTTTCTTGTGTTGCAGGTATGTGTATATGCCATGACGGCTCATAAGCAGCACCTGGTGTAAAGCATCACCCCAGATATCCATGAACAACCTTCATGACGACAGAGTCATCTGAGCAACTCGGAGTTGCACAACGACAAAGAATCATCTGAGCAACTTGGAACAGACATGGAAATGCGTTGGAAATGGACTCTACAGGGAACAGACGCCACAGCTATTCAGGCGCCATGGGCTTTTAAGACATCCACGCTTATGCTACATGGTTTTCTGTGTCATCATGTAGTTTATACAACATGTTACCACCCTGTGTTGTATATGTGTGTCAACAGTTTATTCAAGTAATAGAACAACACTTGTGTAAATGTCGGAAATGACACAGAATAAGATGTATGTGCCTGTAACTATTTCAAGTTACATGACTGGAAGATGGGACTTATGTTAACAAACATAGGTTATAGTATAGAAGGGATTTAAGTAGGTTTAAATTTGTATTATGTGAGAGTTATTAGAACTCTCAAAGGGGGGACTGTGGGATTACAAATTTAAGAATCTGTTTAAGATCTGCTGATCCTACATCCTGACATAACATCACATGAAATACTATGGTGAAGTACATTGTATTTAGCATTTTAAGGACTTGATTTTCTAAGAAAATTCAGGCAGCCCAGGTGTCTTTATGCACTTCCTGACCATTTGGCATGACAAGCTCAAGACACAGCTCTGCCTTTGTCTCTATGATAATGTGAAGGTATGGGCGATACTGTCAGACTGATTGGATTAGCACCTATGCATTTGAATGACACTGTTCTGCTGATTAGATCAGGGCTGGGGAAATGCCGGTAACGGGCTGATTCCTGCACTGCATTTGCATGCTTTGTTTAGACTGTCTCCACCTCTACTGTATGTATCCCTCCCTCTTGAATGTATATAAACTACAATGTACCCTGCCTTAGTTGGACTTGGATGACTACAGCAATGCACAGCGCGTTTCTCAATAAAGAGTAACTTCTGCTTGAAAGATATCCCAACGTCTCCTGGTCTCTGCTTCGACGAGGAAAAAGTTTCCTACAAGACTTTAAAACAACACAATAAAACCAGGAAAACTCAGGCTGTTAAAAGCATACGGTCCGATTCACCATGCCCTAAAACAGTCCAAGAATCCTAGTGTGCTGAAAAGTCCCAACGTGAATGTTCACCAGTGTATAGGGGAGCGCGGAGCACAAACTAACGTGGGGTTAGTTGTAACCCACATGGTTTAAATACTTCCACACACACTAGCATGAAGAAACTATATTTACTATGAAGAAAGCATATTTACTAGTTGCCATATCAACAATATATAGAGAAAAAATTGCGCCAAAATTCAGAAATAATTGGAAGATATCACTGAACATTTATTTAACAATAGCAAAAGTAAATTTCTTACTTAAGCTAATTTTTCATCTATATTTTTTGTTTATTTAAAATTAGACAAATCTGATATTATTTTAAACTCCAATCTCTTGTTTAGCAGTTTGGGTAGTTCTTTAATGCTTCACTAACTATCAAAAGACACTAACCAGGTTTAAATTCCAGTTGCGCAGATAGGGTTCGTTGTAACACTGCGTTACAATGTGCCCCGCTATTAAAACTATACTATTCTATACTGTTTTGATACAACTGGCATAATCAACTTTTATGAATTTCTGTTGAGAAACCATGGAAAAAATGGTAAATAAAGACTGAGAGGAAGAACCTGAACATTCAGAAAATATTATTTCAAGACATTTACAGCATTTGTACAGGCTCGTCTATTTATCTTGTGTTCTGTGAGAGTGTTCACTGTCAAACCACAAAATTATTTAAATTTCTAAAAAAATGCCATTATTTTATATGAAAAAAATAATAATCGTCTTTTATTGACAAAATATTTTAGTTTGTCATGTATATTTTTTTAATTAATTCAGATAACATTTTTAGCTGTCATATGGTCATGTTACAACATGCCTCATCACATGTTACAATGTGCCCCACCTATGGGGCATGTTGTCACATTTCACTTCCCTTCTTTCAGGGTAAATAAAGAAAAAAGTATACACTGTATTAATGAAACAAAGCCACATATTTGTACCAGACATGTGTGAAATTAATGTGGAAAGGAATTCAAAAGAAATTCTCTGAACCCTAAGTACATTTACACAAACTGAGAAAATCAAAAAGCGTTAGGTTGTGCCCCGCTCTCCCCTATACAATACAAGATAAGTGAATCCCAAAAGTCTGTAAAGTTCTGACTGGAAAGGTAAATCCGCAAAATGGAAACTCCACAATCCAGAAACTTTTGTGACTGTTAGTGACTGGCAGTTTGTTTGCCATGCTGCTCTCTTATATAGATCTATTTCCTGCTTCTTGTCATGTGACTGGTCACAGCGGCATTGGAAATATTATCAGACCATGCTGCTGTTTTCTTACATTTAAAATGGCAGGACCTAAGTATTGGTGGCTTAATCCTTTTATTCATGAGGATAGCCAATGTATTTCTTACTTTATGTTAGAATTCTGATAATTTTTTGCAATCAACTCTCCATTTATGGAAGATAAATCACTCTTATGGGAGACAATAAAGGGCTCATATAATTTCCTATACAGTAAGAGGCGTAAGCAAGCAGAACAGAAGGATATTCTAGAGGCTATACTAAAACGAGCATAGGGGGATTATGTCCAGAGTCCAAGGCTTTAGATTCCTTACATGTAAGATCAGCTGAGAGGAAAGTTAGGTTTGCTAAGCAAAGGCTCTATGAACATTGTGACCCAGCTAACAGGGAATGTTCCCATAACTTTCACTAACATTCTTTAAAGGTTATGTAAATGTTAGGACAAAACATTATTAATACATTAAAAAACTGGACATTTTGAACATTTAAAAAAAAACATTCAGAAATAACGTTTTCATAACTTAATGGGAATGTAAGCAAAACATTCTAAGAATATATTTTTGTTAGCTAGGGATAAGCAGGGAAATATTTGGCTTATCTTACTAAGAAAAAAGCAATGATTTCTTCAATCAAGGATAATCAAGGGCATCTTCTGAAGTTACAACAATCAACAATGCATTTGTCAATTTTTTTAAAGCTCTGTACAAAGTGGAATCCCCATGTAATTCGGTAAACCTTATGGATGTTTTTTTCCCCCCTAAAATTAAGTTACTGTATAACTGATCATCAAAAGCTAGCTCTTAATGGTCCTATTTCAAGGGAGGAGGTATTAACAGCCATGCATTTGGGGGCTGCAGGCTGGGAAAGCTCCTGCTCCTGATGGACTGAGTAGTGAATTTTATGCAGAGTTTCGGGATATTTTAGTTGACCCACTTTTGGAAATGTTTAATTATTCTTTAGAGAATGGTGCTCTCCCTCCTTCCTTATGGGAAGCTAATATTTCTTTGTTAGTTAAAAAAGGGAAACCACCAGAGGATCGTGCCTCTTATAGGCCAATATCTCTATTAAATACTGATTTTAAAATTCTTTATAAAATCCTCGCTACAAGGCTTGAAGGCTTATTATCCCAGCTCATTATAGAAGATCAGGCAAGGCTACATTAAGGAACGTCATTTGGGTAATAATATTCCTACGCTTTGTTGTTATGCATCTTCATCACTGTCATGCGTTCTCATAGGTTTGCTGGCCTATGAAGGATTTAGGGCGCAGGATAAGCTGTCCGTGAATCGCTCACCCAAGAGGAAAAATGTGCTGCTGCCAGATCTCGATCTCCGAAAATCACATTGTATTGGATAACTAACTAGACTAAATCAAATTAAAATGTCATAACTGATACTATTTTCATAGTATTTTATTTTCTCTATAGGGACATTTATTTTTACGAAAACTCATAGGCTAAAATTTTAAAGACAGATTGTAAGCAGACCTACTATCCAAGTTTGGAATCAATGGTCTTCGTTTGTTAATGCCACCAATAGGCCTATGCATTTTTTCAATATATATATCTAAAAGAATACTTATATTTGTATTTATTTATATTGGGTTTAATTAATTATTATTTGGCCTACTTATTATGTTATACTTATTTTTAATTCTTAATTTAAAAAAATATACTTTTTCTGGCATACATTTAAACTGACACCTGTCTTAGTGTTTATTTGTTTAGATCTGAGACTTTTACTAAGCCAACTCACCATTCCGTTTAAATGTGACGTAGGCTATGTAGTTTGTGCTGCACTAGTGCCACCTGGAGGAATCATAAAAATACAGCATATTTTGCAAACTGTCACAGATCCACCATATCTACACTACATCTCCCATCATCCTCCCTGGCTCTCAACAGCACACACTTCACCATCACCTTTTCTGGATACTAATCACACACACCTGCACCTCATCTGCACCTTCATCACCTCTGGCAATATAAGCACACACCTTGTTTCACTCATGGTCCAGTCTCGTTCTAACGAAGAGGACTCTCTCCAGGGTTTCTCCAGGGTTTCTCCAGTGTTTCTCCAGTGTTTCTCCTGGCCAGAATTCTTTGCGACACCACGTTGTCTACGAGGTGCTCCTGGATCTATTGCTCCTGTCTGCCTCGCTGCTCAGTGGTTTGCGTCTGTAGCTCCATATAGCTTTGTTTTGAATTTTTTACTATCATTCCTTGTTGTTTATATTATCATCACCATATATCTGATATTGTCTAATATTGCCTATCACATTAATTTGACGTCGCTAGCTTTTAATCTTTTAATCTAAATTGCTATCACAATGTGTTAGCATTTTGCTAGCCTGTTAACTTGTTATCCGTGCTCACCGTCTTTTTCTCCCTTGCTCCTTTTTCTACAAGTTCATCAAACAACTGTGGTAAGTCAGATCAGTATACAAACACGGTGAGTCATGTAATTCTCTCCTTTTATTGTTACTTGCACTGCCTGTCACATGCTTAGTATAGCTTTCTCTGTCAGCGACGAGGGATTCAAGGATAGTAAGAAGGTAAGGGCTTTAGATACTGTTTTGGATGCGACTAGCTTAGTGAACTCTGTACATTGTTCGGTTCCGGCTGTAGAGCCCGTGCAGCAGGGCAACTGGGTGAATGTGAGACGGCATAGTCGCGGGACACCGCTCTTCCGTTCCGATTAGAACATCAAACAGGTTCTCCCCACTCAGTGACGCACCCACTGAGAATCCTGTTGAAAGTGCCCTAGTTATTGTCGATTTTATTACAGGGAACGTGAAAATAGACACCAGCCACCATAGTCACATGTTTGCCGGGAGCCAGAGCGCCTGACATCAAAGCAAATTTAAAAGTGCAGGCTAATGCTAATCGTAAATACTCTAAGATTATTATTCACGCTGGCACTAGTCCGACTTCGCCAGTCGGAGATCACTTAAAATTAACATTAAAGAGGTGCGTGAACTTGCAAGTACGATGTCAGACACTGTAATTTGTTCTGGACCCCTTCCTGTTTGTCGCAGTGATGAGATACTTAGCAGACTATCATCACTCAATGGCTGGCTGTCTAAGTGGTGTCCGCAGAATAATACAGGGTTCACAGACAATTGGAAAAGTTTTTGGGGCAGACCTGACCTGTTGAAAAGAGATGGTATTCATCCCTCCTGGGGTGCTGCTCTTGTAATATGGCACATAGTCTTAGAGCTGAAACATGACAAACTGGGGTAGATGTCTGTGCGGGACTGTTTTTTTCGTCCCGCTCCCGCAATGGTTCTATTCCGCACGAACCCGCTCCCGCCTAAAATTCACTCTGTGTTCACCCGCTATCCGCATATAGTGATTTTCTTCCCGACCCGACGGGTCCCGCTAAAGATTGTTTCTAGAATCTCGCGTTTAACCTTCCCCTAAAGAAAGAGAGTGATTGGGGATAACAAATATAAAATGTTGCATATATACAAGATTTGTATTTGTTATTTGTCTATGATGCTGTCAACATCATAGACAAATAACATGATGCTGAGAAAAAAATGTCACAAAGAATAATAGGCTAAATATTACAGAGAAAAATAGGCTAGGCTAAATTAAATAGCCTACAACATGTCACTCAAAACTATAGGCTAAGCCAAAATTACATAAACAAAAACTGTTGGCTTACTAGCTATACTGCAAAATGAAATCTTTTTTAACATCCACGCAAGAACAGAATGACGCTGACTGACGACCGTTTCAGAACGTCTCTCCTCCAAAATCCGATCACAAAAGTTGAATGTTCTCTGAAGGTGCACTCGCGCAGACCTCTAATGCAAAGAACATATCTTGGCAGGTTTCTCAGGACAGGGAACTGGGGACTGTGTGAACGCCACCACTGCAGAAAGTTTTGTTCACTTCAAGTTCAAGCACAGATGCGCTGATGTCAAAGCATCTCGGGAGCGACCGGGTTATTGTCAGACCGCCCGCTCCCGCCTAATGCACACTATAGTTACCGACCGCAATCCGCCTTTCATTCAATATTTAATCCCGCGCAGCAAGAAATCTTATCGGGTCCCGCGGTTCCCGCGGGAGAGCCGCGGGAATGCAGACCTCTAAACTGGGGCCCAGGTCAGGAAGCAGACAGACTGGCTAAACTGACCGTCTGCTAGCTGTCTCACGTCACAGAAGTCAGATAAATCCCAACACATAGACACTCTTTCACCTAGATATCATCACATAGAGACTGTGTCTGTACCCTGAATTAGTAAATACAAAAAACTCCCAAACCCATTTAAGGGTAAAAATTTAATTGATGTTCAACAAATAAAAAACAGATATAATACTGATAAACAAATGATAAAGCTTGGGTTGCTGAATATTAGATCCCTTTCTTCAAAAGCTCTTATTGTAAATTATATTATCACAGACAATAATCTAGATGTGGTGTTTGACAGAAACCTGGCTAAAACCAGACGATTACATTACTTTAAATGAGTCTAGCCCTCAAGGTTACTATTATCGACACGAGCCGCGTCGGAAAGGCAAAGGGGGAGGTGTTGGTGTAATTTGTAGTAATATCTTCAGTATTATTCAAAAGTCTTTCAAATATAATTCCTTCGAAGTGATGGTGCTTTATGTAATGTTATGTAGTGTAAGCGACAAATCCCATTTGACATTTGTGCTGGCTACTGTATACAGGCCACCATACAGATTTTATCAAAGAATTTGCTGATCTTTCTATCGGAGTTAGTACTGGCTGCGGATAAAGTCCTAATTGTTGGTGATTTTAATATCGTGTTGGGATTGGTGTTTACAGACATTCTAAACTCTATTGGAGTTAGACAACGTGTCAGGACCCACTCATTGTCGTAATCATACTTTAGATCTAATATTGTCACATGGAATCAATATTGATGCCGTTGAAATTCTGCAGCAGAGCGATGACATCTCAGATCATTATCTAGTCTCGTGTATACTACATTTAGTCAAGGCTGCAAAACCGCCTCTCTGCCACAAATATGGTAGAACTATCACTTCTACCACTAAAGATTGCTTTATAAATAATCTTCCTGATCAGTTTCATCACCTTAGCATACCAGATAGCTTTGAAGAACTCGATGTTGCAACAGAAACTATTGACTCTCTCTTTTCCAGCACACTAGACTCAGTTGCTCCTTTGCGCTTAAAGAAGATTAAGGAAATTAGTCCAACGCCGTGGTACAATGAGCACACTCAGGCCCTTAAGAGAGCAACCAGAAAAATGGAGCGCAGCTGGAAGAAAACAAACTAGAGGTTTTTCACATTTCGTGGAAAGAACACATTTTTACGTACAGAAAGGGCTTAAAAACTGCTAGATCTACTTATTTTTCAAACCTCTTAGAAGAAAACAAACACAACCCTAGGTATTTATTTGATACAGTGGCTAAATTAATGAAAAATAAAGCTTCAACTTCTGATGTTTCCAAACAGCACAGCAGTAATGACTTTATGAACTTCTTTACTTGCAAGATTGATAATATTAGAGAGAATATTATAATCATGCAACCGTCTACTACAGTATCGCGTCAGACAGTGCATTGTAGTATCCCTGAGGAAAAATTCTATTCATTTGCTGCTATAGGAGAGGAAGAATTGTCTAAACTCGTTAAATCATCAAAATCAATAACATGTATGTTAGACCCTATACCCACTAAGCTATTGAAAGAGATTCTTCCAGAGGTCACAGATCCTCTTCTTAATATCGTTAATTCATCTTTATCACTAGGATACATACCGTAAACTTTTAAGCTGGCTATTATTAAACATCTTATTAAAAAACCACAACTTGATCCTAGAGAATTAGTCAATTACAGGCCGATCAGTACTAGGACCGTTGCTGTTCACTCTGTACATGCTACCCTTGGGAGATATCATTAGGAAGCATGGCGTTAGTTTTCACTGTTACGCTGATGATACTCAGCTCTATATTTCTTCGCGCCCTGACGAAACTTACCAATTCACAAAATTAACAGAATGCATAGCTGATATAAAAAATTGGATGACCAGTAATTTCCTACTACTAAATTCAGAAAAAAGAGATTCTAATTTTTGGACAAAAACTTCTTTACGTAATAACCTAGAATACTGTCTAACACTTGATGGCTGCTCTGTTAAGTCTTCGTCATCAGTTAGGAACCTGGGTGTGCTCTTTGATACCAATCTTTCATTTGAAGGCCATGTTACTAGCATCTGTAAAACCGCATTCTTCCATCTTAAAAATATATCTAAACTACGACATATGCTCTCAATGAAAAATGCAGAACAGTTAGTTCATGCGTTCATGACCTCAAGGCTAGATTACTGTAACGCTTTACTGGGTGGTTGTTCTGCTCGCCTGATAAATAAACTACAGCTCGTACAAAATGCAGCAGCTAGAGTTCTTACTAGAACTAGGAAGTATGACCATATTAGCCCAGTTCTGTCAACACTGCATTGGCTTCCTGTTAAACATCGTATAGATTTTAAAATCTTGCTAATTACTTACAAAGCACTAAATGGTTTAGCTCCCCAGTACCTGAGCGAGCTCCTAATTCATTATAGTCCTTCACGTCTATTGTGATCTCAGAATTCAAGCCAGCTGATAATACCTAGAATATCAAAATCAACCGCAAACGGTAGATCCTTCTCCTATTTGGCACCTAAACTCTGGAACAATCTTCCTAGCATTGTTCGGGAAGCAGACACACTCTGTCAGTTTAAATCTAGACTAAAAACGCATTTCTTTAACCTGGCATACACATAACACATTACCAATTTATATTTTCAAATCCGTTAAAGGATTATTAGGCTGCATAAATTAGGTCAGCCGGAACCGGGAACACTTCCTATAACACCTGATGTACTCGTTATATCAGAAGAAGAATGGCATCTACGCTAATATTAGTCTTTCTGGTTATGCCGAGGTTCACCGTAGTCAACCGGATCCGGGCCGTATCCAGGTGAGACCAAGGACCTGCGCCTTGACACGACCACAACGCAGCCCTGAAGTATCAGCAGAGATTGAGTCAACTAGATCATCCACTGTGAGGGCCTCATCGACACGACAGCCACGACACAGTTCCTCAACAACCGTCCATACCGGTGTGATGAATACGATCCTCAATTGGATGGAACTGGAATAAATACTTTGAATGTTGCGATCCTATTGGACTTACGATAGCAACCTGAATCGTAACAAAGCACTGTTGGCCAGAGGAGCTGGCCCCCCGACTAAGCCTGGTTTCTCCCAAGGTTTTTTTTCTCCATTTAAACACCTATTTGCCACTTGTCTGCCACCTGATGTCACCTGATGGAGTTTGGGCTCCTTGCCGCTGTCGCCTTTGGCTTGCTTAGTTGGGGACACTTGACATTTGACTTGACATTTGATATTCAACAGTGCTTTGATCTGCCTGCATTGACACTATTCTTTAAGAGCTGCTGTGCAGCCAAATAATGTACCAGTTATCAATGCAAAGCTGCTTTGACACAATCTACATTGTAAAAAGCGCTATATAAATAAAGGTGACTTGACTTGACTTGAGAGTACTGTCGAACACTTGATGGCTGCTCTGTTAAGTCTTCGTCGTCAATTAGAAACCTGGGTGTGCTCTTTGATACCAATCTTTCATTTGAAAGCCACATTTCTAGCATTTGTAAAACCGCATTCTTCAAAAATATATCTAAACTACGACATATGCTCTCAGTGGCAAATGCGGAACAGTTAGTTCATGCGTTCATGACCTCAAGGCTAGATTACTGTAACGCTCTACTGGGTGGTTGCCCTGCTCGCTTGATAAACAAACAACAGCTAGTCCAAAATGCAGCAGCTAGAGTTTTTACTAGAACCAGGAAGTATGACCATATTAGCCCGGTTCTGTCAACACTGCATTGGCTCCCTATTAAACATCATATAGATTTTAATATCTTGCTAATTACTTACAAAGCACTAAATGGTTTAGCTCCCTAGTACCTGCGTGAGCTCTTAACGCATTATAGTCCTTCACGCCTATTGCGATCTCAGAATTCTGGCCAATTGATAATACCTAGAATATCAAAATCAACTGCAGGCGGTAGATCCTTCTACTATTTGGCACCTAAACTCTGGAGCAATCTTCCTAGCATTGTTCGGGAAGCAGACACACTCCGTCAGTTTAAATTTAGATTAAAAATGCATCTCTTTAACCTGGCATACACATAACACATTATCAATTTATGTTTTCAAATCCATTAAAGGATTGTTAGGCTGCATAAATTAGGTCAGCTGGAACCGGGAACATTTTCTTTAACACCAGATGTATTCGTTACATCAGAAGAAGAATGGCATCTACGCTAATATTAGTCTCTCTGTTTATCCTGAGGGTTACCATAGGCAGCTGGATCCGGGCCGTATCCAGGTCAGATTGAGGACCTGTGCCTAGACACGATGACAACGCAGCCCTGAAGTGTCAGCAGAGATTGTGTAAACTAGATCATCCCCTGTGAAGGCCTCACCGACACGACGGCCAGTGGCACAGATTCCCAACAAACCGTCCCATACCGGCGTGATGAATATGATCTTCAACTAGATGGAACTGGATTAAATATTTTAAATGTTGCAATCCTGATCGGACTTATGACCTGTAAAGCTGCCTGAATCATAATCGTGCACTGTTCTCTGTTGGCCAGAGGAGAACTGGTCCCCCGACTAAGCCTGGTTTCTCCCAAGGTTTTTTTTCTCCATTTTATCACCTGTTTGTCACCTGATGTCACCTGTTGAAGTTTGGGTTCCTTGCCACTGTTGCCTTTGGCTTGCTTAGTTGGGGACACTTGACATTCAACAATGTTTTTGATCTGCCTGCATTGACAATTGTATGTGAACTGAACTGAGCTGGACGATGACATCACTGTTTTCTCCAGTGCTGATTTATAGATAAATAAACTAAATTAATAACTATTGATTTTTACAATGGAATGAATCAATACTGAATTTATTTAAGCTGGTCAATGACACCATTTTAAGAGCTGCTGTGTAGCCAAAATTATTTACTTCGTTATCACTGTAAAGCTGCTTTGACATAATCTGCATTGTAAAAAGCGCTATATAAATAAAGGTGACTTGACTTGATTTGTTTCTCCACTCCAGTGTCTGTCTCCTCCCAAGTCTCAGTGGCTACATTTACATGCACCCAAATAATCCATTTGTAATCGGATTCACGGCTCAATCGGATTGAAAAATGTTCATGTAAACACCTTAATCAATCCGATTGAGCTCGATCCGAATGCAATTTCGATCGGATTGGAAGGGGTGGAATCCGACTACTTTCTCAATCGTATTCAGAAGTCTCTGGGGCACATGCGCAGTGCAATGCTGACACGCATTACGCAGTGCGCAAGTTCACGTTCACGTCTTTAGTTGTAAAGATGTATGCCAACAGGCAGTGGCGTATGTATCCCTTCTTCACAATATTGGAAATCTTTCCGTTTTAAAACAAGAAGAGGAGCCAATGGATATCAGACAAGAAGCAACGTGCAAACTTTGCACAAGAGTTATGCCGGTGAAAAAGTCTTAACCTCGGTCAGTATTCACTACAGAAATTGAAAGTAAAAAGTGACGGAGCTGTCTTACGCTGCATTAACGGAGCATATTCTCTCAGAGACAAATTTCAACATAAAATGCTGTTAACAGTATATAACTGTCTAAATATATTCCATTATTTCTCTTGTGGCCATACATATAGGCTAGTGAAACAAATGAGAATAATAGTATTTCGTTTTTTATTTAAATATTTAAACAGGTTGTTTTTTTAAAGTCGGTGCTTGAAGTAAAGCTGCGCTTTATTTTCATTGATGACAATATTATAGCCTACACTCTTAATAATTTTAATTATAGGCCTATAATTCATTGTATAAGACCTAAAAAAATGTTTAAATCATTTTCAAAGATAGCTAATAGCCTAATCTTATATTATCCTCATAGCACGTCAGTTATGCGGTGATGCGCTATGAAATTATTGCGGGGCAAATTTATTATAATATTAATTTAATAATAAAAGAAAGAAGCCTAACCTAATAGTAATAATAATAGACTAGAAGAACGTAACAGGTCTACATTAATTGGAAATACCAAATCCTCTTAATATTGCCAAGATTTGATGTTTTTGACAATATCTCTGGCTATCGTCGATACATGATCATCGTCTGTTGACGCAACCTGGGTTATCGCAAGTGTGATTGATATGACGTCACACGCAGAGCGCATGCACAAAAGCTTTAGTCGGAATGTATATAAAACACATATAAACAGATATTTGAATCAGATTACAATGTTTAGAGTACATGTAAACAGATCTGCAATCGGATTCAATTCATTCGGATTGACAAAAATTGGTGCATGTAAACGTAGCCAGTGTGAATCTTACTTACCTGAAATACTGAGGTGTGTGCTATCTTCTGTCCTCGATCCGTCTCATCCAAGATCTTCTGTAAGACAAAGACACCTCCATTACATTCATCATCAGTACCGTCAACTTATCCATTGAACTTCCTACTCACCTGCCATTTCTCCCATTGCATCTGTTGCTGTCAATAAAAGTAACCCGTTTCATTATATTCCTTTGTTTCAGTCTCCTTCCATAACACAAACAACCCTTTGTGTGTCGTGTCCGACCCAAACAACACAGCTCTTACAGGTGATTATGAAGGCATGTCTCAACAGGTCAATACAGGCTACTTTCAATAAAAGGTCCAACATATTAGAAATACTTCTTACTGTGTTGCTATGTGTCAAGAGAGTGAGCAACTGAGTATCTAAAACACTCTGTAGAGTGAACGTGAGCGTTTAGCTTATAATAAACAAATCCAGTGTAGGGCCTACATATCTGCACCGGGCACAGTTTTGACATGACAAACATGACATTAATCTAGCACAAGTGTTAGTTCAGGCAGGCCACGTAGGCATAGCTCAGCATCAGCTGACTATCAGCTGTTCAATCTCTCCAATCACAATGATTCTCCTATCAAGGTACGCGTATACATACGTGGCACTATTACGCACTTCCAGCTTAGCCAGCTCGCAACCAACCCTCCCTTCCCACCCTCCATGACATCAGTAGGCTATTCCTATTTCATATAGCTGTATGTTCTGCACTTTTGCTGTTCGTTGTTTTTCTTCTCTCTGTTTCAGATCACTGCATCAAGATAAGCCTTCCAAGCAGCCTTCGAACGTCTTCTCATTCACCATCTCCATTTATATGTTCATTGCATTATTTGTACAGTAATTGTTTCAATGTTATGCTGATGGTTCCGGGGGGGTTATTACAGGCCCAGCTAATTATTATTATTGTAAAGCTGAACCCCCATACAGAACCATACCGCCAAACCAAATGTAGTATATTAATAACAATAAATATGTTTCATTGCCAAAGTGGTCCTGACTGAAACCCGGTTAAAGTCAGCGCTCTCCACTATATATATATATATATATTTATACACGCAAAACAAATTTTTTTGTTGTTTTATAACAGAGGTGACAGAGTTGACCAGAATGTAGGTGTCACGAATTCAGCCTCTGTGGCTCCCTCCGATCGCCACCTGAGGGCTCCCTCACCGGAGTACTAACTCTTTTGGACTTCATTTCCCACCTGGGTTTCGCAAACTTCTACAGGCACTTCATCAGAAATTTCAGCACAATTGCATCACCACTCCCTTCTATGCTTAAGAAGGGGGGAAATCGAATATCCTGGTCTACAGCTGCCGAACGATCTTTTCAGGACTTAAAGGAACACTTCACCACAGCCGCCATCTTACATCATCCTGATCTTGAGAAGGAATTTGTCGTGGAGGTTGACGCTTCCAACACTGGCATCGGGGCTGTACTGTCTCAAAGACATGGCAATCCTCCTAAGCTCTTCCCGTGCGCATACTATTTACGAAAACTAACCTCCACAGAACAGAACTATGACGTAGGAGATCGTGAGCTACTAGCTATGAAAGCAGCCTTTGAACAGTGGCGCCACTGGCTGGAGGGAAGCAATTTAGAATACCTACATTCAGCCAAGAGACTCAATCCCAGGCAGGCAAGATGGGCACTCTTCTTTACCAGGTTCCAGTTCACAGTGACATACAGACCCGGTTCCAAGAACATTAAAGCTGATGCTCTTTCCCGACAACATGAATTCGTTCAAGCACCACCCACCAATGAACCCATTCTCCCGTCAACTCTCATCCTGGCACCAATACAATGGGACATCATGGCTGAAATCGCCGACGCTCAACGCTCAGAACCATCTCCACCCAATTGTCCCCCACATCGCACATACGTTCCTGCAGCACTTTGCAAAAGAGTAATTCAGTTGGTGCACGATTCTCTTAGCACTGGTCACCCAGGAATCACGGCCACCATCCAACTCATCAGCAATTGCTTTTGGTGGTCTTCTCTACAGTCTGACATCATTACTTTCATACATGATTGCACCATCTGCCAAACTACCAGATCTTCTCATCAAGCCCCTGCCGGCCTACTTCAACCATTACCCATTCCTCAACGACCCTGGTCCCACATCGCCATAGACTTCGTCACGGATCTCCCCAACTCCCAAGGTCACACTACAATACTCACGGTGGTCGAGTTTACCTCTTGGGTTTGGAATGCTTTCTTCCAGAGGCTCAATGTTAATGTCAGTCTGACTTCAGGATATCACCCCCAAGCCAACGGACAAGTTGAACGCCTCAATCAGGAGCTCACCCGTTACCTCAGGTCATACTGTCATCGCAACCAAACAGACTGGAGTCGCTTTCTGTTCTGGGCAGAATACGCTCAAAACTCACTTCGTAAACCCTCCACTGAACTGACACCATTTCAATGCATCCTAGAATATCAACCCCCTCTATTCCCCTGGTCGGGAGAACCTTCGGATCTGCCTTCAGTCAATGAATGGTTACAGAGGAGTGAAAACGTATGGAATGAGGCCCGTGTACATCTACAAAGGGCTGTCAGGCGTCAGAAGGAACAAGCAGATCGCTCTCGCCGCCACCACCCTGATTATCACCCTGGTCAATGGGTATGGCTATCGACTCGGGATCTACGGCTCCGGCTACCTTGCGAGAAACTCATCCCCAAGTACGTGGGTCCCTTCAAAATAATCAGACAAATTACTCCGGTTTCTTATCGTTTGTCTCTCCTGTCTAGTTACCGTATCTCACCCACTTTCCATGTTTCTTTGCTTAAGCCCTCAGGTGGTCCGAGAGGAGGACCAGGACGAGGCCGGTGACCATAGACCCCCTCCCATTATCATTGAAGGCGAGGAGGCCTACCAAGTGTGTGAACTCCTAGATTCCAGACGCCGGGGTAGATTGCTACAATATCTGGTGGACTGGGAGGGGTATGGCCCAGAGGAACGGTCATGGGTCAATGCAGAGGACATTCTGGACCCAACTCTCATCAATGACTTTCATCAGACTCATCCGGAGAGACCTGCCCCTCGTCCACGCGGAAGGCCCCGGCGTCGGCCACCTCCTCGCTTCAGGAGCTGCTCGCAGGGAGGGGGCTCTGTCACGAATTCGGCCTCTGTGTCTCCCTCCGATCGCCACCTGAGGGCTCCCTCACTGGAGTTCTAACTCTTTTGGACTTCATTTCCCATCACCCACTGCCTGAAGGTTTGCAATATAATTAAGTATACAATAAATCTGATCTAGTTCATATGTATTTGAAAAGAGCAAAATGACAAGCCCATATGAGTCATACTGATCAGTGGAGTATAGTGTCCCATCACAAACAAACCTCTGAACGTACGCGTCTTGATTTTGTTCTGTATACATTCCAGAATTCTATAGTATGATATGATGAGACAGTGGTAGCTCTTTCACATGACCATGCATGTAGTTTTGAACAGGTTGTAATGGTCAGGGTGTACGTTTCTTTAAGACCCATGTTTCGGCTGGAGCACAGGGAAGTATCAAAGGAGATCGCTGGAGCACAGGGAAGTATCAAAGTAGATCGCTGGAGCACAGGGAAGCATCAAAGTAGATCAGTGGAGCACGGAAGTATCAAAGTAGATCGTTGAAGCACAGGGAAGCATCAAAGTAGATCAGTGGAGCACAGGGAAGCATCAAAGTAGATCAGTGCAGCACAGGGAAGCATCAAAGCAGATGGCTGGACCACAAGGAAGCATCACAGGAGATCAGTGGAGCGCAGGGAAGCATCAAGGTAGATCGCTGGACCACAGGGAAGCATCACAGGAGATTCTGGAGAATGTAATTGTACTTTAGTTGTATTCTGTATTAGTCTTATTATTAGTTAACATGAACAAATAATGAACTGCACTTGTACAGCATTTATTAATCTTTGTTAATGTTAATTTCAACATTTACTAATACATTATTAAAATCTTGTTAACATTAGTTAATGCACTGTGAACTAACATGAACAAACAATGAACAGCTGTATTTTCATTAACTAATGTTAACAAAGATTAGTAAATACAGTAACAAATGTATTGCTCATGGTTAGTTCATGTTAGTTAATATATTAACTAATGTTTAACAAATGAACCTTATTGTAAAGTGTTACCAAATCAGTAGTAATCACCAGCAGTAAAAGTCGTCATCTTTTGTATTCATGTCCGGATAGTTTTATTTGTTTTGACAACATTTTTGGATGTACATCAGGATGTTTTGCATGTAGACCGATACCGCTCTAGGGGCGAGGCAGGGCGGGAGTGGTACTAAGTAGAAGGAAAGTTAATTTAGATTTAGAATAACTAATGGGGTGATAACTTGTTGCTATAAATTAATTAATTAATTCAATTAAAAATTAAATCTATCTCTTTCTTGCTGTCCTGACTGTGCTGCTGCCCTAGGCAGCTTGCCTACTTCACCTATAGAGTGGCACAGGTGTGACATCACTTTATTGGGCAAAACCCGGAAACAAGTTAGAATTTTAGCACTTCCGGTTCCATCGTCCCAAAGTCAATGGGTTTTTTTGAATGGGATTTTGGTTAAATGGCAGAAATAAGGTCTGTGGTTAACATAAGCTCAAGATACTTTCACGTTGTATTCTATGACAAAAAATACATCAGTATTACCCCACTGTATTCTATGAAAAAAATACATCAGTATTACCCCACTCAGGTTTTTTTAAGCTCTTTCGTGTCTTGAAAAAGGTGGTTGCTAACAAGTGGCTAAAAGGGACTACAGAGGCAGGCGGGAACATTAAATGTCATCATGTTATATTAACTAATATAAATTACATATGAAACTCAATACCTAAAAAGTAAAGATTACCTACGTACCTTATTCAGTTTCACTGAAAACAGTGTTGTTGATCACCCTTTTTTGCCAGCGCATCAGTCTGGTGTCAGTTTTGTTGAGGCAACTCTCAGGACCGATCTCAGATGATCATCAGTTAACTGGGATCTGTGGCGTGCTTTGTTTATGTTCATCACGTTGAACATCTGCTCACACACGTAGGTAGAGCCAAACAACACCAGCATCTTCTGTGCCAACTGTCGGATGTTTGAAAATTTGGTTTCATTTAGTAAAGCATAAAACTTATCCACTTTCAGGGAGTCGAACCTCTCCTTAAAGACGGAGTCACACTACAGATCTATCAGTTAATTGCAACTCCTGTGGCACTGGTTCAGAGTCGAGTGACAGAAGACATGACACCAGCTGAAGTGACTTCTCAATTTTTTCAAAATCAGAGAATCGACGGCAAAATTCTCCATGCAGGTCGTCAAGTGATTTGTTGTTTAAAATTTGCCTTGAGAATAAAATCAATTTGGCTTTGAAGGCTTTCACATTTGTATGCATGTCATGCACAAATTGATCTTTCCCTTGTAGCTTCTCGTTCAGCACATTCATGTGTGCCAATATGTCCACAGTAAACGCAAAATCACAAAGCCAGTCTGTGTCACTCAGCTCAGGCAAATAGACAGCCTTCCCCATTAACTCCAAAAATGAGCTTATCTCCCATTTGAGCTCCCACACTCGCTGATATGCTTTCTCTAAACTTAACCAACAGACATTAGAGTGGTACAGTAAGTCCTGGTGATCAGCATCAGTTTCTTCAAGGAATTTAATGAACTTAAGTCCTCTTGCTTGTATGAAGTTAATAAGCTTTACGACTACCTTCACTAAATTTCACTACACGGATCAAGCTGCAATAACAGACTTGTACAGGACTTCCTAGTGGATTATGCAGTGTAGGAAAATTACATCCAACTCAGGTTTTCCTCTTTCACCTTATCCTGGATTCTTTTCAGCAGCCCGATAATTTTTCCTGTTAAATTTGGCGATCCATCTGTGGTGACATTCACAAGTTTACACCATGGTAACTTCAGCCTCTCGGTGACACCAGTCAAGCTGTCATACAAGTCCACTCCTCGTGTTGTCCCCTTTATGGACTCCATGGCCAAAAACTCCTCTGTGATCTCAAAATTATCATCAATCCCTCTGATAAAAATTAAGAGCTGCGCGGTGTCTTTTATGTCGTTACTTTCATCCAGTGCTAATAAATAGAACTTAAATGACTTTTTTGTTCAAGTCGCTTGTCAAATCTTCATCAATCAGTTGTATACAGTGAGTCACTTTTCTGCATGATGAACTAATTTGTTCAAATTTGTTTTTGCTCTCTGGACACAAGAGACTCTATCATGCATTCTTTCAAAAACTCCCCTTCTGAGAAAGGCTTGCTGGCCTTTACTAATCTGAATGCCAGCAAATAACTTGCCTTGGTGCTTGACTCCTGAAGAGTAGCTTGTTGAAGAAAAACATTTTGCAGAGCCTGTAAATTGGCTGCTAACCTCTGAGCAGTAGCCGTCCTTGCTCTGACTGGTTGTTAACATAGTTAGCATGCTTGGTGGAAAAGTGGCGGCTGATATTATATTCTTTGAAAACCGCAACGGTTTCTTGGCAAATGAGACATACGGCCTTTGATCGGACTTCAGTGAAAAAATATTTAGCTGTCCACTCCTTATTAAAATATCGGCACTCACTGTCCACTTTTCTTTGGTCCACTCATTATTAAAGAAGGGTTTAATACAACGGCAAATGTGAAAAATAAATATCTATGTGTACAGACGGTTTAGCAAAGGTCGGTGGTAGTGTTTGGAGTGTGCCATCTAGTGGAATCAACTGAAACGCAAAATATTGCAGGAAAAAGGCGAAATGAATGCGGTCTTTATGACAATTTTTTAAATACTCAACGGAAAAATACGTTGTAAATAGAAAAACCTGGTTATATTAGTTTTGACGCTCAATCACGAGCACAATCACCAAATCTGTTTATGTTTATCAGTTTATGATCAGACTGAGAGCATTAGCGAGAGTGCAGAATTCAGTCAGAATTCAGAATTCAGTTCGCGCAGAACGCCTCTGATTGGCCATTGCATCAACATATACAACATATATAAGCTCAACAGAATTGTGCTCTCTCTACACTGAGGAAGAAGCACGGATGATCTGAAAACACAGACAAGTAAACTGGAGTTCAGCAATCTTCATTTGAGATTTTCTACTTAAATTAAAGTGTCATTCAGTCGGTCTGTGTTTTGTCACGAGCTGCTTGCGCTGTTTGCTGCGACTAAATCTGCGATCAAAGTGCAGGCTGATATCCTCCAGCAGTGGCTCTTAAACTGGGTTAAACTGCCGTGGTGCGGCCTCTTTTGCGGTGTCAAACCCCCGTTTATGGAGCCACCCAGCTGCCGGGGACGAGGATGATGTTGGCTTTCTCGATGGCTCGGAAGATGAGGATGCCATCCTGTCATCTGTGACGCCTCAGATGAATGCTCCTGCTGCTTTCGGTCTTCTTTGTGGTTTGTGAGCGAGCGGGCACTCGCCTCAACATCGAATGGCCGGCCCTTCAAAGTTCCTCTGACCAAGAGCGGGACGTCTATGACAGAAAACTCCTGGGACCCCCTCCCGACCCAAGGAATAGTTTTTCCCCATCCTCCATGCGTGTGCTAAACACATTAAACATTGCTGGGAGTCCCGGTCGACCTCTAACACGGTCTTGCGGGTCTGGATGTTGAGGATGGCCTCTCTCGGTATGGCAGGGGGGTCACCCATCGAGCCCTCTATCGCCAGACACATTAACCCCTCTCAAGGTGGGCTGCTCGCCCCTCCCAAGCCTGTTCTCCTCAGCAAAATGGATCACGTTTCCGTGTCCATCCACCAGGCCTCTTATAAAGCCTTGGCCTTGGCTCTACGAGCCTGCAACGTCTCCGACCTGTTTTCCACTTACCAGACCGAGCTCCTGGTCGACAGGGGAGAGCAGCTGGAGATAGTGATGCGTGATCTCTAGAATGAGATTGTCTCTGTTTGTGGCCTTGTTGTCAAGCTGTCCAAGCTAGCGCGTGTTCTATGGCTCTCTCTGTGAAGAGAACCTGAACTGTGGCTTAGGGCTGCACAATTAATCGAATTTCTAATCGTGATTACGATTATGGATGCCACGATTTCGTAATCATTTAAAGGCGCGATTACAAGGAAAAATATCCACTTACATTATTCTGCATGTTTAAGAGGTGTGTTTAGAGCATGTTATGTTGCGAGAGGCGAATCACGACTACTTCAGAATGTAAAAGGTCTAACCTAGCACAAAAGGAGCTACCAGTGACACAGGTGTACGCTGATATGTCAAACGCACGCGAAAAACCAGCACCCGCCATTTTTGAAAAGCTGTGTACACAACCTATATATTTACTCCAAGAACTCTACAAACATGAAAAAACATTGATAGGATCTCTCAACCTTACGCTAAGGAGAAAATCCAGCACGACTTTGAGCAGACCAAGCGAAACATGATTATGTATTTCTGCTAAGCTAGCGACATTGAGTATCAACCACTCGGCAAAAGCTAATTCTTTTAGCATATACTGTCTACTTTCTTTGTATAACAGTTCTATCTAATAACATATTAGACAGGACTGTTAAACAGATCGTAAATTAATGAAGACAGAGAATGCGAGCACTGTGTGCTCAGGATCTGTCTGAGCTGTTCTCAGCGCCGTCAAAATAAAAGTCACAACAACAAGTGCAGTTTACGTCACTTCAGGCCCTGGGGGAACATTAGTTCTTGGGGAACCACACTGGTGGCTAGTTCCTATATCTAAGTTCCAAGAACCAGCCGATGCAAAAGCCCCTATTATTATAACACGCATATGTTGACTTTTTTTTATTATTATTTAAAGAAGAAACCAAACCAATGTATAGTTGACATTTGAGGTTTAATGCAATAGAAAAATAATAAAAAAATTCAGGAAGAGTTTTTTCAGCTTGTTTTTTATTTTTATACAAAAATATGGCATGCAGTTGCTTCAAACTATGGTATAATGCTATTCAATACATCATTCAATGTAAATTGTGATAATCGTAATTAATAATCGCAATTACAATTTCAAGGGAATAATCGACAATTATGATTTTTGTCATAATCGTGCAGCCCAACTGTGGCTTAATCTATCTGTTCTCCCCGATTTGGAAGAGCAGCGCATTGCAGGAGCACAGGTTGAGCCAGGCCAGGCCTTATTTGGTCCTGCTGTCACTTTAATGCAACAGTACTGCGATGTCAAGTATATGGAGAAAGAGGTGCCCTCTCTCTGTGTGGCCGCCTAAGATCCCCCTGCTATCAGACACCATTTCCATATGCAGGCAGGGCTATTAAGATCTGCAACAAGGCACCGGCTTAGCTTCGTATTCCCATTCAAAAGACGGAAGTTATCTGTCGGCGAGGTCAGCACCCCGCCTCGCCAGTGGGTGCCCACTTCAAGTGCACACAGGCTTCACTGTTCCCAGTGTTGCCCAGTGTGTTTTCCCCTTTTCAAAAAGGGAAATTGGTGAGAAAAAGTGCACAAGCAGTGTCACCACACTGCGCTCTACACACAGCTCTCACTAATTTAATAAAGGCTTTTGTCGCAGTGTTCCCCATAACACAAATCAAAAAAATTAAAACAAATAAATGAATTCGTTAATAAGAGAGAACAACTCTCAGCAACCCCACATGCCGCCCAGTTGTCCACTAGATGGCGCCATTGTATCACAAATGAATGATCAGGTTGAATTAGCAGCCCTAAGCAATTCTCCGGTGAGTTTGGGAACTCTTAGGAGTTCTACACACAGCTCTCACTAATTTAATAAAGGCTTTTGCCCCAGTGTTCCCCATAATACAAATCAAAAAAATAAAATGAATAATGAATTTGTTAAAGGTGCCCTAGAATTTAAAATTGAATTTACCTTGGCATAGTTGAATAATTAGAGTTCTGTACATGGAAATGACATACAGTGAGTCTCAAACACCATTGTTTCCTCCTTCTGATGCAAAAGTCCACTGAAAAACAGGCGAATCTCAACATAACACCAACTGTGACGCAACAGTCGGGATCATTAATATGTACGCCCCCAACTTTTGCATATACCAGCCCATGTTCAAGGCATTAGACAAGGCAGTATTAACGTCTGGAGCTGCACAGCCGAATCATCAGACGTTCTGCAGGTATTGTAAAGCAAGCAAGGACAATAGCGAAAATGGCAGATGGATAGATAATAGCTGTTCATGATTCATGATATCATGATATATTTAGTGATATTTGTAAATTGTCTTTCTAAATGTTTCGTTAGCATGTTGCTAATGTACTGTTAAATGTGGTTAAAGTTACCATTGTTTCTTACTGTATTCATGGAGACCAGCCATGTCATTATTTTCATTTTTTAAACGCTTGCACTCTGTATAATTCATAAACTCATATTCATTCTTTATAAATCTCTCCAACAGTGCAGCTTAGCTTTAGCCTCGTTAGCCGCAGCATACTATCAAACTCATTCAGAATCAAAATAAATACCATACTTACATGATCTGATATGCTGCATCACTAACACTTTGTAAAGATCCATTTTGAGGGTTATATTAGCTGTGTGAACTTTGTTTATGCAATGTATTATAGAGTTGCGAGCTTGGGGGCGGGGATCACGAGCACTGAATCGGCGCGTTTTTAATTACACCCCAAAATAGGCAGTTAAAACATTGTATAATAAAAAATATATGGGGTATTTTGAGCTGAAACTTCACAGACACATTCTGGGGACACCTTAGACTTATATTACACCTTGTGAAATTGGGTTCTAGGGCACCTTTAATAAGAGAGAACATCTCTCAGCAACCCCACATCATGCCGTCCCTAAGTTGTCCACTAGATGGCGCCATTGTATCACAAATTAATGATCCAGTTGAATTAGCAGCTCTAAGCAATTCTCCAGTGAGTTTGGGAACTCTCAGGAGTCATGTGACAGTCTGGCTGTCTGTGAATGGGTGATTCAAACGATTATGAAGTGGTACAGACTTCAGTTTGCCAGAAAACCCCACTTTCAGCTGTGTTTTCTTTTCTCACACAGAAGAGAGCTCCGCTCACATTCTGAAAGACGAGATCTCTTCTCGAGAAAGGGGCGAGTAGTACCTCTGCATCTTTACTGTAACGAACTTAACGAATTAGCTCAAATTATGGGTGAAATATATATAATTAAATCATAACACGTTATGATCAATTATAATATAAATCGACCAAAAAGGGAATTATGCATATATTGTTAATTAATTACAATGGATTATAATTAACTACGTATATATATGGTTTAGAATTAGTTCTAGTTTTAAAGTTAATTTACAAAGACTGGTCTAGTTTTGTCCAGCAAATCTATCAGTCCGATTTTCCTTATCAACTCTTAAAAAGGAAATTATTCTTCTGGCCATGAAGAATAATGTAACGAACAGAGGAAATGATAGACTCACTTAAACAGGTTAGTTTTCTTTATTAAGGAGAGCACCTGTTTGGCCGATGCTCCTGCTTCACAGACAGTGAACAAACTTCCGGAACATTTTCCCCAGAACCCCGCCCACACATCACCACGCAGGCTCTTCCTTCAGAAGAACCTCCCATCCCTTAAAGCCCCACACAATCCGAACACATAACACAGGAAAAGAACATACATGCACTTAGATTTTATCTGAATAGAACATAAAACACTCTTTAGACTTGCTAACTTGCTCCCCCTTCACAAAGTTCCTCGACCTCGAGGGAACGAACAAAGTCCCTGAACCGTCTTGGCGGCCTCCTGACTCTCTGAGGCCGCAGCTGGCCTTCTTGGGTAACTGAAGAAGTGCTATTCGAATGCAAGGTTTGCAGCTCAAGAATTGATGTGGCTACATGTGGGTCTGCCAGAGGACTGGAAGAGCTTGACTGGGATCCTGACCCGCCCTCTGGGGTAGGCGCAACTGTAGAGGAGGCCGGAGCTGGGGCCGCGGCGGCACTTCCTCTATAAGGTGCCAATCTGTCTCGGTGTATGGCCTTCGGAGGCAACTGAACTCAGTAAACAACTTCTCCGATTCTCTCCAGAACACTGCATGGCCCAACCCACTGGGAGTCAAGTTTAGGGCACCTGCCCTTCTTTCTCTGAGGGCTGTACACCCACACCAGCTCTCCTGCTGTGAAATGCTGCCCTTTTGCCTTGAGGTCGTAATTTCTTTTTTGCCGGGTCTCTGATTTTAATAACTGCTTCCTTGCAAAATTATGAGCAGCTTCCAATGAGTCCTGAAGTTTTCTAGCATACTCAGGGCCCGGTGGCACATCAGGAGCCTCAGGTGGCCTCCCAAAAGCCATTTCCCCTGGTGTTCTGATCTCCCGTCCCAACATCAAAAGGGCGGGTGTGCAAGAGGTTGAGTCTTGCACGGTGGATCGGCACGCCAATAGGATAAATGGCAAGTGCGTATCCCAATCTCGCTGATGCTTGGCAGACACAATGGCCAGCTGTTCCGCCAGCATCCTATTAAACCTCTCAACGAGGCCATCACTTTGGGGATGCAAAGGGGTGGTCCTTGTTTTGTGGATCCCTAATTTTTCACACATCACAGAGAAGACACGTGACTCAAAATTCCGGCCTTGGTCGCTGTGTATGGATTCTGCGACCCAGAACCGGCTGAACATGCCATCTACCAATGCGTTCACCACTGTCTCGGCTTCTTGGTCAGGCAGTGCGTAAGCTTCTGGCCATTTAGTGAAATAATCCATAGCCGTCAGCACAAACCTGTTACCCCTCTCAGAACGTGGGAAAGGACCCATTACATCCACCCCCACTCTCTCCATTGGGCCCCCTACGGGGAACTGTTGCAGTGGAGCGAGGGACTGGCCTTGCGGGCAGTGCAACCATCACACCGCTGACAAAAATCCTCCACATCTCTCCTCACAAGCCCCCAGTAAAAACTCTGTCTGACACATTTGAGTGTTTTTGAAACCCCAAAGTGTCCAGACCCCACTGTCCCGTGGGCAGCCCTAATCACCCCCCTCCCGCAGTGACCTCGGGACCACCATTTGCCACCTCCCCTCCCCAGTGACGGGGTCTTTCCACTCCCTCTCTAACACCCCGTCTCGCAGGCACAGTTCCTTGAATTTGGCCCATAAATTTTTCATGGACAAAGAGAGAATGGCCACTTCCTCCCACAGAGGTCGCTGCTGAGTTTGGACCCACTGGATTACTGGCTGCAGGTCCACATCTTCCTCTTGCAGCCACCTCCAGTCTTCTACTACCACTGTCCCCACGGTCAAACATGCCGGCGTATCGCCATGCTTACAAACCACAGAAGCACCACTGGCATCCGGGTTCTCCAGCTCTCTGTCCCTGGCCTCCCTTTTGTCACAGTACCTACACTGGTCGGCTAAGCATGGCCGACGAGAAAGAGCGTCTGCGTTTGCATGGCCTGACCCTGGGCGGTGTACTACCCTCATTTTGTATGCCTAAAGTTCAATATTACTGTACACACTAGCGCCCCTGAAATCCTTGCCAAATATAATGCCTCCATTTCCAACGCCCTTGATATACACGCTCCTCTTAAATGTAGACTTGTACTTTTCTACACATACATCTCCCTGGTTTACACCTGCACTTCGCAAACTGAAAACTACTGGTCGCCGTCTTGAACGCCTTTACAGAAAAACCAGTTTGAATGTGCATCTTATTGCCTACAAGGAACATATACAGTTACACAAATCCGCTCTAAATACTGCACACTCCAGCTACTACTCTACCCTCATTACTAATGCATCCTTTCGTCCTAAAACACTGTTTTCTGTGGTCAATAAACTCACCAACCCTCCTGCACCTGTCATGAGTAACTCAGCGGACCTCTGTGAGTCATTCTTACACTTCTTCCAAAATAAAATAAATCGCATATATGATCTCTTTCCACCTACTAACTCCTCTCACCCCTTGCATGACTTCCCCTCTGATTTTGTACCTGGTACTTTTACTGACTTTAACCCTCCTACTACCCCTGCTTATATCTCTGAGCTAATCAAGAAATCAAATGCATCTTTCTGTCGTCTTGATCCTGCTCCTACTGCTTTACTTAAAAACTGTGCGCCTGACATCTCACTGCCTATTTCACTTCTCATTTCTCAACTACTCAGTACTGGTGTTGTTCCTCTGGAATTAAAAACTGCAGCTGTCACACCTGTCTTAAAAAAACCTGGTCTTGATCCTTCTGACATGGTCAATTACCGACCAATCTCGAATCTTCTGTTTCTTTCAAAGCTGCTTGAAAAAGTTGTTGCTGCTCAACTTCAATGGTATTTGTCATCTCACAACCTTTACGAATGTTTCCAATCCGGCTTTCACATTCACCACAGCACTGAGACAGCACTTCTCAAGGTTGTCAATGACCTCCTTATGGCCACTGACTCTGGCTCCATTAGCATTTTAATTCTGTTAGACCTTTCCTCTGCTTTTGACACAATCTCTCATAGTATTCTCATTTCACGACTCTCTGCTCTTGGTATTTCTGGTACTACTCTATCCTGGTTCATTTCTTACCTGTCTGAACGTCATCATTACATCTCTATTCGCCAAGCCAAGTCCACTACTGCCCCTGTTTCTCATGGTGTTCCCCAGGGTTCTGTTCTTGGACCTTTACTGTTCATCATCTACATGCTCCCTTTAGGTAACATTATCCGTCATCATGGTTTCAACTTCCAACTCTGTATTAGTTTTCAACACAACTCTCCTTCTCTCATCAACTCCATATCTGCTTGTATTAATGATATAAATTCTTGGATGACCAGTAACTTTCTCAAACTCAACACAGATAAAACAGATCTACTAATTGTTGGTTCACCGAAATCTGTATCTCGTTTCTGTCTTGACAGTGTTAACATTGCAGGAGTCTTAGTTCAACCTTCCACCTCCGTTAAAAACCTAGGTATAATCTTTGACTCATCACTCTCCTTCCTTCCACACATCTCTTTACTCACTAAGTCTGCCTTCTTTCACCTCCGTAATATTGCACGTTTACGTCCCTTCTTACATACTAATGATGCTGAGACACTGGTTCACGCCTTCATTACTTCCCGACTCGACTATTGTAATTCTCTTTTCTATGGTTTACCAAACACAACAATTAAGCTCCAATACATTCAAAACTCTGCAGCTAGGGTTCTCACTTATTCAAAGAAATCTTCTCATATTACTCCCATTCTACACAGACTCCATTGGCTACCTGATCCTTTTTCGAATTCAATACAAAATACTCCTCATCACATTCAAAGCACTTCATGGTCTTGCCCCCAGTATATTTCTGATCAAACCTACTCTCCTGTTGTTGATTTCACATCACAAACTAGCATCATTTGGTGGTCGGGCATTTTACATCTCTGCCCCCACACTCTGGAACTCCATTCCCAAGCACATTTGAGATCTCTCATCATTACTTGATTTCAAAGCCCACCTTAAAACTTATCTTCTTGCTTCTCTGACCTCTGACTGTATGATGTTATGTGTTATGCCTTTTATGTTTTCATATTGTTTTCCTGTCTGCTGTCATTTATGTGTTATAATATTGTAAAGCGACCTTGTCTGCCACCTGATGTCACCTGATGGAGTTTGGGTTCCTTGCCGCTGTCGCCTTTGGCTTGCTTAGTTGGGGACACTTGACATTTGACTTGACATTTGATATTCAACAGTGCTTTGATCTACCTGCATTGACACTATTCTTTAAGAGCTGCTGTGCAGCCAAATAATGTACCAGTTATCAGTGTAAAGCTGCTTTGACACAATCTACATTGTAAAAAGCGCTATATAAATAAAGGTGACCTGACCTGACCTTGAGTTGGCAGAAAGGCGCTATATAAAATAACGCATACGCAGTTCACCTAATAAAGATCTTCATCACTGGCAAAGAATAGGATGCATTTGAACAAATCATTCAAACTGATTCGCGAACCAATTTACTCAGTTTTACCAACTTGTTTGATCAAGTCTTTGAACATAATCGACTCAAAAGAGCGATTCATTTTTGAATGGGGCATCGTTCATGAAAAAAAGAGAGAGCGCGCTTGGAATAAACCACGCATTTCTTAACATGTACAGTATTGCATTAAAATAAAGTAACGAGAGGAATGTTGCCCAACGTAGCAAAGTAAAAGTACAGATTTTTCATTACAAAGGTACTCAAGTTAAAGTAAAAGTACCCACATTTAAATCTACTCTAAAAAGTAGAAATTTTCCAAAAAAACTACTCAAGTAAATGTAACGAAGTAAATGTACTTCGTTACTACCCACCTCTGCTCGAGGGTGACTCTAAAGGGGACTGTGTGGCCACACCGGAGAAGATGTCAGCTGGGGTGTGGGGTAAGGGAGTGGGGGACACATCTACTTGTGGTGGACTGGCGTCAGCACTGGGGTGGGTTCGCAAGAGCAGTATGTGTTGCTCCAAACTAGAGTCCTCAGGAGAAGCTGCTGCATCCAGCAGACCTGTAAAAGACATATCAACGTTACTCTCAGTGGACATGACAACCTCAGGACCCCCTTCAAAACGGAGCAGGCCCTCTCTCAGGTCTAACTGGCAAACTGCACTTCTGAGGAAATCCAGACCAAGAATACAAGGGTCTTGGACTGCAGCCACCCACAATGAATGACATAATGTCTTTCCCCCTACAGTCAGTGCAACCACGCCTTTACCCTTCATTGGTGCCAGTTCACCCGTCACTGTGCGTAGTCGAACCATGGTGGGTTCCAGACTGGCATTGGCTGAAACTACCTCTGGTCTTATAACTGTGACAGTTAATCCCGTATCCACCAATGCTAAACATGGAACCCCCTCTACCAAAATTGGCATATGACAAAAATCACTAACACATGTTCGTCCCACCACAACCACAGACTCTTTTGGGCCACATTCACCCTCCCCCAACAGTCTTTGATCGCCTTCCCCTTGCCCATCTCTTGAGACTCCAGCTGGTGATGACTCATATTGGGTTTGAGTGTTGGGGGTCCGCACGGCCCCGATCATGCGGACCCCATCCCGTTTCCCTGGTTACGAGCTAGCTTCGGACACTGACGAACTAAATGTCCAGTCTGCCCACAACCCCAACAAAGCCTTGGTCGTGTGCGGGGCCGTTGATCAGGTTGCAGTGCCACAGCTCGAATCAATTCAGTTATTTCGGAAACCCAGGCTGGTCTTTCGCTTAGCCCTTTCCCCACGTCAGTAGACTTCACCGATACAGTATCCCGCTGTCTCTCAACCGGAATGCAAGTTCCCCAAATAATCTCTCTCTTCAACGACATCTCCAAGGCATCCTGCAGGGTTTGAGGGTGGGCCAGTTGTGTCTGTCTACGGAGCTCCACAGGGGTAAGGGCCTGAATGAATTGGTCTCTCACAAGCTAACCTTGAACCGACGGTGGCATGTGGGCATATGCTCGCCTAGTCAAACTTTCAATATCATTAGCCAGGACTCTCAATTGCTCTCCTGGCTGTCTGCGTCTATTACATAGTCCAGAACGCAGGAGCCCTGGCTGCTCAAATTCGTCCAAAACGCCATCTCAGTGCTCCGACAAGTGCATTATAATCATGTCTCTCTTCAGGTTTAAGCAGTAATAAGCAGTTCAGAGCATCATCTGTAAGACACATAGCCAATTCGAGAGCTTTGCGGTCCTCTGACCAGTTTCCAGCATGAGCCAGCCGTTCAAACTGTGCATGAAAAGCTTCCCAATCAGCTTTACCTGAGAATATGGGGGGTTTAACTGCCATCGTAGGCGCCATATTCGCCATCGCCATATTCATTCACATCTGAAAGCAGCGCAGCTCCGAGGCCTAAACACTTATCGTTTCACTTCAGAAGACATTGATTCATCCATTGGGGTCGTATGGATTACTGTAGTTATTACTGTATGTGCTGTTTGATGCTTTGACTTTTAGGAACACATGAGCTTGCATTATAAAGCATTCCCAGAGATTATTTATTTTTCTAAAAACCTTTGTTTGTGTTCATCTAAAGAAGAAAAGTCATATACATCTCGGATGGCATGAGGGTAAAAGATGAGTAAATGGTGAGGACATTTCTGGGTGTACTGTATTTTCTTATAATACATACAGAATTTAAAGAAAGAAAAAGTAGAAGAGGAACAGGAGGAGGAGGAAGCCAAGCAAGAGAAACGAAGAAGTGTTGTAAATCTGTTTTGAAATAAGTTGTTTTTCAAATAAAGGTTTCCAAGTGATATCAGATTGTGTATACATGTGTTTTTATTGTACTTACCCTGTAACTACATGAAACAAGAGGGTAACAAGCACTACTTTAATTTACAGCCTGCAATGTCATACTTACCCTGTAACTACATGAAACAAGAGTATACTTACCCAGTATTAAAAAAAATGCAATATTGTAGTTTTACTTGCCTTGAAATAACTCAATCAGTGCACTTTTGCAATAAAAACAAAATACTGTATAAGTGCACTGATATGTAGCCTACCCTGTACATTTTTAAAAAGCCTTTATATATTTGTACACTATTATTACAAAAAGGTGTGCAGTGTATGTTCTCGCTAAATTGCTCCCAAGTAAGATTGTTGTCTATCATAATAGTATAAGTACCCCTTAGTTCTAAAATACTTACAGTATAATTAATTTGTTATTTTCCTGGTTGTTACCCCTTTATTCCCCAGACTTTAACATATTGTTCCCCTATACTTACACATACTTACTTTATAGGTACACTATAATTACTGTAAGTTACGCTGTAAATACGTTGTAATTACACAGTACTTTCCGGTTTGTAATCTACAGCGTTACCGCATTTATCCGCCACACAGAAAGTTTCTTCGTTTCGCCTATCCAGGCACATGTTATGAATTCACAATTCTTCCTCTCGGCTCTCACTCGGCCCTCGGACTTGTCTGTGTGCGGAGGCGGGCTTAGCTCCCCTGAGAATGTCAGGTCTGCGGATTTTGACATAGACGACTGGCTTATCATAGCCGAGTCGAAGGAGAAAGTGTTGCAGGACACCTGCCGTGTGCTCATACACATCACATCTCTCATGTTCATGATGAATGTGAACAACAGCAATTTTACACCCAGAGTGTGATTTTCCTGGGCTTGGAGCTGAACTCAGTCTCCATGTGAGTGTGTCTCTCTCAAGAGTGTGTTCTCTCTCTAATGAACTGTGTGTCACAGTTCAGAGAGGGAGCAAAAGTGCAATATCGCACATGTCTCAGACTGCAGGTTTTGCCTCTGGGACTTCTGAGAATGAGAGCATTCATGAAATGGGTTTTGTCACTACATTTCAGCCCGTTATGTGATCTCTGCCGCTCTCTGTATGTTACGCGCGCCTGCACGGCAGCTCTGCGCCACTGGAGGATCACAGACTTTTACGCACAGGGAATCAGTGAGGGAATCAGAGCACAGTGGTGTGATGGGCGTGGTCTCACATCATATCAGTGCTCAGTTCCTGATATTTTGTGTTTCTAACAAGACCTTATGGATAAAGGCAGGTCTTTTTCCACTATTAAGGTCTACCTCACGGCTATTTCTGCCTGTCATGTGGGCTTTGAGGGCTCAACAGTCGGGCAGCATCCTCTAATCCACAGATTTATGTCGTTCTTTGCCAGTCATCAGGAGAACCGTTCCTGAATGGGACCTCTCCATGGTGCTGGAGGCTCTGTCTCAATACCCTTTTGAGCCCCTGGGAAGTATTTCCCTGAAGCTGCTGTCCTTCAAGACGGCTTTGCTCTTGGCCTTGGCTTCAGCTAATCATGTCAGTGAGTTACATGCACTCTCGGTTCATTCCTCGTGCACTAAATTCTCTCTTAGTGGAGATACGGTTTTTCTTAAGCCTAACCCGGCTTTTATGCCTAAGTGCTTCCCTGCGTTCACATCAGAGGTGTTGGAGCTGTCCGCTTTTCACCCTCCACCTTTTTCCCTTCGCAGAGGATCAGAGGCTGAATGCTCTGTGTCCTGTCTGTGCATTACAGACGTATATAGCCAGGACCAGTGCTTTCCGGAAGAGTGACCTGCTCTTTAATAATAAGGTTTCATAGACAACTGGAAAAGTTTTTGGGGCAGACCTGACCTGTTGAAAAGAGATGCTATTCATCCCTCCTGGGATGGTGCTGCTCTTCTCTCTAGTAATATGGCACATAGTCTTAGAGCTGAAACATGACAAACTGGGGCCCAGGTCAGGAAGCAGACAGACCGGCTAAACCGACCGTCTGCTAGCTGTCTCAAGTCACAGAAGTCAGATAAATCCCAACACACAGAAACTCTTTCACCTAGATATTATATCACATAGAGACTGTGTCTGTACCCCGAATTAGTAAATACAAAAAACTTCCAAACCCATTTAATGGTAAAAAAAAAAAAAAAAAAAAAAAAGAGATAATACTGATAAACAAATGATAAAACTTGGGTTGCTGAATATTAGATCTTTTTCTTCAAAAGCGCTTATTGTAAATGATATTATCACAGACAATAATCTAGATGTGCTGTGTTTGACAGAAACCTGGTTAAAACCAGACGATTACATTACTTTAAATGAGTCTAGCCCTCAAGGTTTCAATTATCGACACAATCCTCGTCAGAAAGGCAAAGGGGGAGGTGTTGCTGTAATTTATAGTAATATTTACAGTATTACTCAAAAGTCTTTCAAATATAATTCCTTCGAAGTGATGGTGCTTTATGTAACATTATGTAAGTTGACATTTATGCTGGCTACTGGATACAGGCCACCAGGACACCATACAGACTTTATCAAAGAATTTGCTGATTTTCTATCGGAGTTAGTACTAGCTGCGGATAAAGTCCTTGTTGGTGATTTTAATATCCATGTAGATAATGATAAAGATGCATTGGGATTGGCATTTACAGACATTCTAAACTCTATTGGAGATAGACAACACGTGTCAGGACCCACTCATTGTCGTAATCATACTTTAGATCTAATATTGTCACGTGGAATCGATATTGATGCCGTTGAAATTCTGCAGCAGAGTGACGACATCTCAGATCATTATCTAGTCTCGTGTATACTACATTTAGTCAAGGCTGCTAAACTGCCTCCCTGCCACAAATATGGTAGATCCATCACTTCTACCACTAAAGATTGCTTTATAAATAATCTTCCTGATCAGTTTCATCGTTTTAGCATACCAGACAGCTTAGAAGACCTCGATGTTGCAACAGAAACTATTGACTCTGTCTTTTCCAGCACATTAGACTCAGTTGCTCCTTTGCGCTTAAAAAGGATTAAGGAAATTAGTCCAACGCCGTGGTACAACGAGCACACTCGGGCCCTTAAGGGAGCAGCCAGAAAAATGGAGCGCAGCTGGAAGAAAATAAAACTAGAAGTTTTTCGCATTTCGTGGAGAGAATGAATGAGTACAGAAAGGCCTTAAAAACTGCTTATTTTTCAAATCTTTTAGAAGAAAATAAACACAACCCTAGGTATTTATTTGACACAGTGGCTAAATTAACAAGAAATAAAGCTTCAACTTCTGATGTTTCCAAACAGCACAGCAGTAATGACTTTATGAACTTCTTTACTTGCAAGATTGACAATATTAGAGAGAAAATTATAACCATGCAACCGTCTACTACAGTATCGTGTCAGACAGTGCATTGTAGTGTCCCTGAGGAAAAATTCAATTCATTCGCTGCTTTAGGAGAGGAAGAATTGTCTAAACTTGTTAAATCATCAAAATCAACAACATGTATGTTAGACCCTATACCGACTAAGCTATTGAAAGAGATGCTTCCAGAGATCATAGATCCTCTTCTTAATATCGTTAATTCATCTTTATCACTAGGATACGTACCAAAAACTTTTAAGCTGGCTATTATTAAACCTCTTATTAAAAAAACCACAACTTGATCCTAGAGAATTAGTCAATTACAGGCCGATCTCAAATCTTCCTTTTCTATCAAAAATACCAGAAAAGGCAGTATCATCACAACTATGTTCCTTTTTAGAAAGAAATGGTATCTGTGAGGATTTCCAGTCAGGATTTAGACCATACCATAGTACTGAGACTGCTCTCATTAGAGTTACTAATGATTTGCTGTTATCATCAGATCGTGGTTGTATCTCTCTATTAGTGTTACTGGATCTTAGTGCTGCATTTGACACTATCGATCACAACATTCTTTTAAATAGACTCGAAAATTATGTTGGCATTAGTGGAATTGCACTGTCATGGTTCAAATCATACTTATCTGACCGTTATCAGTTTGTAGTAGTAAACGAAGAAATGTCATATCGATCACAAGTTCAATATGGAGTACCGCAAGGCTCAGTACTAGGACCGTTGCTTTTCACTCTGTACATGCTACCCTTGGGAGATATCATTAGGAAGCATGGCGTTAGTTTTCACTGTTACGCTGATGATGCTCAGCTCTATATTTCTTCGCAGATCAAAGCACTGTTGAATATCAAATGTCAGTGCCAGGTTCCTAACGTCAGTTAGGAACCTGGGTTTGCTCTTTGATACCAATCTTTCATTTGAAAGCCATGTTTCTAGCATCTGTAAAACCGCATTCTTCCATCTTAAAAATATATCTAAACTACGACATATGCTCTCAATGACAAATGCAGAACAGTTAGTTCATGTGTTCATGACCTCAAGGCTAGATTACTGTAACGCTCTACTGGGTGGTTGCCCTGCTCGCTTGATAAATTAACTACAGCTCGTACAAAATGCAGCAGCTAGAGTTCTTACTAGAACTAGGAAGTATGACCATATTAGCCCGGTTCTGTCAACACTGCATTGGCTTCCTGTTAAACATCGTATAGATTTTAAAATCTTGCTAATTACTTACAAAGCACTAAATGGTTTAGCTCCCCAGTACCTGAGCGAGCTCTTGCATTATAGTCCTTCACGTCTATTGCGATCTCAGAATTCAGGCCAGTTGAGAATACCTAGAATATCAAAATCAACCGCAGGCAGTAGATCCTTCTCCTATTTGGCACCTAAACTCTGGAGCAATCTTCCTAGCATTGTTCAGGTAGAAGACACACTCTGTCAGTTTAAATCTAGACTAAAAACGCATACACATAACACATTATCAATTTATGTTTTCAAATCCGTTAAAGGATTGTTAGGCTGCATAAATTAGGTCAGCCGGAACCAGTAACACTTCCTATAACACCAGATGTACTCGTTACATCAGAAGAAGAATGGCATCTATGCTAATATTAGTGTTTTAATCTGCCTGCATTGACACCATTGTATGCGAACTGAACTGAGCTGGGTGATGACATCACTGTTTACTCCAGTGCTGATATAGATAAATTAACTAAATATATAACTATTGATTCTTATATCGGAATGAATCAATACTGAATTTACTTAAGATGGATAATTTCTTTAAGAGCTGCTGCGCAGCCAAAATTATATACCAGTTATTACTGTAAAGCTGCTTTGACACAATCTGCATCATTAAAAGCGCTATATAGATAAAGGTGACTTGACTTGACTTTATTTCATGGGCGCCCCCTCACAAGGGAAGTCCCATATCTAAACAACGCCTCTCACATTGGCTTGTGGAAGCTATAGCTGTGGCATATGAATCGATGGGAGTGCAGCCCCCAGGAAACATCAGAGCTCATTCCATGAGGGGCTTAGCCGCCTCTTGGGCCTTGTTCAGGGGTGTGTCACTGCAGGACATCTGCACTGCTGGCAGCTGGGCTTCTCCTTATACGTTTGTGCGTTACTACCTACTGGATGTCACCAGAACCTCAGTAACACATTCTGTTTTAGGGGTGGGGTCTTCATAGCCCCTCCTTGTTATCTTCCTTTCTCCCTTCCTATTTACACATTGTAATAAACGAACAAGGGGGGAATGGGCCGGCAGGCCACGTACATTCATGTCACCTAGCATGCATTTACATTCCTGCCTGGGTGTGCATATATGTGTTGCTGGGTTTATTTACATGTGGGGGCCTCATACATGTTTCATGTCCAGCCTGTGCACAGCAGTCATGTGTGTGCATCAGGGTTGCCAGGTGCATGATTATGGGACTTGTCAGGCACCGCCCCCTTGGGGTGACCGTCCTTCTCTGGCTTACAGAACCTCACTGTGAGTGTATTGGGCAATCAGGGAGCTGTCCATGTCTCTCCCATAGGGGATCTCGAACACGAGATGATGAAAGAGAACAATAGAGAACAAAAGAGAACAATAGGTTACTGTCATAACCCCGGTTACGATCCACCAGCTTTGCCCCTGCTTGCTGCACGAGAACCGAATATACTTACTGGAGAATAGCAGCGCGTGCAGGCCAGATATGCTCTCAGGTAAGGGGGTGGGGCCTTACCTGGCATTGGCTGCACGCTTCTGTCTGTCTAGCCAGACTTGGTGCAATTGGATGCTTCTGCAGAGGTCAGGTACGGATGCCCTTCCCATAGGTTGATCTCTCCACTTGATGTTTCAGAGAACCGGGGTTACGACAGTAACCTATTGTTTTGCCATTCATTTAATTCTACTCCACCTTAAAATAACATTAAAACTGAGCATGTATTTCTAGCAGGTAAAATGCCGTAAATACATGACATTCAATAAAATTACCTCATCTTTCGTGGTCAAAACTGACTGCATCCACACAAGCTAGCAAATCGCACTACACTAGTGCTGTTCTCGACAGTATACCTTTGTAAAAGTGGGGATTTAGCACTTACTAGCATGAAGAACATAGAGCCTAGACACAGACTGCATAGAGATTTAAGATTAAAACTCTCTTCGATACAAAAACATAGGCTTTACATAGGGAAAATAGTTTCCCGAATATCCACACGATTTCAAATGTGACATTGATTTTATACAACAGTTAAACAAACAAAACGGTAATTATAAAGTGATGTACATTTTAAACAGTGTTGTCAGTATTTTTGCTCTATTTTGCTACGAAAGCCACAGCAGAACTGCAGCGCACAAGCTGTTTCGTGAATCTGCGGCTTTGAACGAATCGTCTATGATTCAATGACCCATTCATAAATATAGCTATTCTGTCCCTGCTGCAAGTAGGTTGCACCTCGACAGATAGTTAAACAGGATGAGGGCTGAAGAAAAAGTCGAAACCAGAGGAGTTCTCTTTCAGTGTTTTACTTGAAATCTTCAGTTGCCAATATCGTTTTTTGTGAAACTAAAATGCAAACATAAAGCATATATTAAGTATCAAGTATGAATAAATGTAACTTTTAAGAGAAAAACTGAATCCAGCGTTAATATATATGAAAGAGAGAAAACAGCAATCTTCTTTGTTGAATGTTCAACAAATTATTTTAAATGGCATGAAATACTACTTTTTTAACATAAATGAAAATCAATGAACAGTTAAACTTACAGATGATGGCCTCTTTGGCATGAAATGATAAGAATATAGCTTTTATCAGGGAGACATCTGCTGCTGCATCACTGCTATTGTGAAGTGAAAACTAAGATGGCTGACGTGACCTCTAACCTAAGTCACATGATGTATCTTAGCCAATGAAATAAACCCAAAATTACTTAAATGGTCAGAACAACAGCCACTTGCTTTGATTCTGAATAAATGAATGACTCTATGATTCATTCATAAAGACAGTGACTTACTGCCACCTACTGGCGGTTTTAATTCAGTATTTAAAAGTATCACTTCGTTTTTATCATCATTGTATTTATTTAACATTTTTTTTATTTGAAGCATTATTTATTTTGTAAACGTGTTTATAAACGTAAAAAATGCACTGGAAAAATCGATTTAAGAGGGCAAATATTGTCCCTTAATGGAAAAGGTGTAACTGCAGTAAATGGAAAAGATAGGGTACGCAGAAGGATGTTAAAGGGTTAGTTCACCCAAAAATGAAAATTATCCCATGATTTACTCACCCTCAAGTCATCCTAGGTGTATATGACTATCTTTTTTCAGACGAACACAACCAGAGATATATTTAAAAATATCCTTAGTCCTCCAAGGTTTATAATGGTTGTGAATGGCAGCCTAAATTTTGAAGACAAAAAAATGCATCCATCCATAAAATAAATGAATCCATACGACTCCAGGGTGTTACAGTTTTTCTCCACTGGTTTGGCTCATTTCTTGAAACAGAAATTACATTCTCAAAACTCTAAGATCATTTGGCAAAACAGTCTTACAGTTCAGCACAACACTATAGCTCACTTGCAAAAGCTCATATCTCTCCCAAAACTGTTCACTCATGCTTCAAAACTAAATTCCTTTCCCATATAAAGAGTCAGTGCCATAGAAATGGCAAAGATCCTTCTCAATTGCTTTGGCTCATTTCTCGAAACAGACCGGACATTCTCAACACTCTTGGTGCTTTTGCCAAAATAACGTGGATGGTTCGGCACAACACCATGGTTCACCTGCAAAAGCTCATACCTCTCCCAAAACAGTTCACTCATGTGTCAAAACTAAATTTCCTTCTCATTTAAACAGTCAGTGCCCCCAAAATGCTTTGTCCCTTTGGCATTGTGTAAGCACTGCAAGTCAAAATGTTTAGATGTTTTGTCACTATGGCAGAGGACCATTGAAATATCCCTCATGTCCACCTTTCAGTCTTAGCCCAGTCCTTCATTGACAATGGTTACTGTACTGTTTTTGTCTAGCTAACAGAATACAATTGTGTATAAAGCTGAAAAAAAGAAATAGGATTTTAGGGTAAGAGTAGCCTCCAAGGTTTGACATCACACATTGCACTCATATTGCCAAGGAAATTGTAACCATTATCATTCACACACATAAAGTAACTTCCATACATCAGAGTAAAAAGAAAATGTATACAGCATAATATACTGTAATATAAACACACAAACAAAAAACAATGAAAATTATATGCAGCCTACAGTGCTGTAAATAAAGCTGGAGTTTCACAACTAACAGTTCTTCACTGGTCGCTGTCCTCACCCTCCCTCTCCTGGCCACCGTCCTCACCCTCCTGGCCATCCACACGCTGCTGTCTGTCTGGCCACAGATTCTCGTCCACATCACAGCGTATATTCTCCCTTGCGATGCAACGAGGGAAGAAATGGCGTGCATGTCGCAACCATCCCCTACAATGATCTCCTGTAATATCCTCACACGCAGCGTCCATTGCATGGAGCAGGGACCTCTGATCTTGAGCCCGATGCTCATACACTCTCCACCTCCAAGCGGAGAAAAACTCCTCAATAGGATTGAGGAAAGGAGAGTAAGGTGGTAGGAACACCATGACCATCCTTGGATGAGTAGTGAACCAGGCCCTGATGAGCGGGCCACGGTGGAAATTCACATTGTCCCATACAATGACATATTTTGGTAGGTGAGGCCCTACGAGACCTCTCTCATTTTCAGGGATCAAATCAAAATGAAGGTGGTCCAAGAAGATGAGGAGCTTCTCTGTATTGTATGGGCCAAGACTGGGGATGTGAGTGGCCACACCATTCTCAGATATGGCAGCACACATAGTTATATTGCCCCCTCACTGGCCTGGGACATCCACCGTGGCCCGGTGGCCAATAATATTACGGCCACGTCTTCGGCCCTTGGCCAGGTTGAAGCTTCATCCACAAACACGAGGATGTGAGGGGTCTCGTTTCCTTCCAATGCCATTATTCTATAATAGCGTAAAAAAAGAAAACATCAAATCAGTCATACAGAAGCGTCATACACTACAGTTACAGACAATTACATAGGAATGTTCTATGTTCTCCACAAGTTCAATATACTACTAGCCACTACTCCAGTGGTTCCAAACCTGGGGTACATGTACCCCTATGCAGAGGTACTACGGGGGTATTTGACAGAAAGGGGAGGGGGAAAATCATCAATGACTAGACTTACTGAAATGTTACAGTAAAACCCACAGTATTAGATAGATTTACATGGGAGGCACTAATTGCAGCTCTTTGACCCTTTTTCTTATTGTATGTTATATTCTTCAAAATAAGGATTATAATGATAATTGCATCATACAGTAAGCTGCAGTTTTTAGGCAAAATGTTGAAGTCAGATAAATCAAATACTTTCATACCTGGATTACCTGGATACACAAATCAGGTAAAGTGGGTACTGAAGCCAAAAAAGTTTGGGAACCACTGCTTAATTGTAAAAAGGTTATAATGATGGACAATCAGTAACTGACTTACATGTACATACTGGTACCGCAGCTCTTTCACTCTATCAGAGTTCCTCTCAAATGGTACCCTGTAAATTTGCTTCATTGTCATCTGATGCTTCTTCAATATCTGGTCTATTGTGGAGATGCTTATAGAGTTGACATTTTGGAATATGGCATTGTCTTGTAGGATTGCAGCGCAGATCTGTCTCAATGTGATGGCATTATTTGCCATCACCATGTTACAGATCTCTTGTTCTTGTTGTTCATTGAGAAGTTTTCCTCTGCCACCCGTGCAAGGTTGTCATCCAATCCTAGACATAGAATTCAAAGGACAACACTCCATTCATAAAGTATACCTTATGTATTCCTTACAGAATGAGTTACCTATGTAATTGTATTGTTGTTTTACTTACAGTAACTTTACCACAATTCTAATGCATCACTGCACAGTGACTGTAATACTACTGTAAACTGTATCATCAATACTGTAGAAAATAAACTATTCCATAGTTTATTTTCTCCAATGTTTTTCTTGTCATTTTTAGTATCATAACATCCCATTGAGGTAAGATGTTACTGTAGGCTTATCACACACACACACACACACACACTAAATGAATAGGTAAATGTGTAAATAAATATATTTCTTGCTCTATGCACAGTGTCCTGTCCTATACAACAAATAATTCCATCATTGACTGACTACATACCTGTTTTCCCTGCGAAAGGTTTGAATGATGGAGGAGACTGTAGAGCGAGGCACATTAGGCTGCACTCGGCGACCTGCCTCCACCATTGTGAGGCCATGGTTGATGACATGGTCTATAATTGTGGCCCGAATTTCATCCGGGACAGCATGGTGTCTTCGTGCTCCTCGGCCTCTTCCCCCTATTCCACCACCACGCACTCTTACTCCTCCTCCTCCTCCTCCTCCTCCTCCTCTTCTTCTTCCTCTTCCTCTTCCTCGAGCAGGCAGCTGCCCTTGTTCATTTACTTGGCCAGGTGCCTCCATGTTCAGAAATTATACTGGTCCTGCATGGTCAAGCTCTTTACATACATGTTTGGCAGCATTCACAGTCATGGACAGCACCTGTCAGGTAACTAAACATACTGTTTGATTGGTCATCTGAGATGTGTGAAACTCCTCCTTCATTAGTCAAGTTCTAGTTTCACCTGACTGTCAATTGCTGTAATAAATTTATCAAATGTTCCAAGGATTCATATATGGTATTCATGGTATTATGTTCTTGACTAATTTTGACAATTGAACAGACTATTGTGCATGTGATGACTTATACAATGAAATGACGCTGACACGTTTTGGAGCGAACAACCATTAGACTGAGAATCAACAATCAGTTTAGATCAACAAGATCTATTCACTTGGAAATTGTGCTAAATGTAGGCTACCTGTACTTAATCATTTGCAAAGATGTACTGAGACATTGAGACATGTACTTAGACATTTGCAATTTGATGAAATGAATGAGAAAATCAATTCTGTTGTGAACAATTGCCAAGTGGTTTGGAGGTTTGTCCATGTTGTTTTGAGAATGTAATTTCTGTTTCAAGAAATGAGCCAAACCAATGGAGAAAAACTGTAATTAAGACCTTCTGAAGCGAATCGATGCATTTGTTTAAGACAAATATCCTTATTTAAAACTTTATAAAGTAAAATAACGAGCTTCCGGCGGGACAGCCATGCGCATTCGACGTACGCCCAAAAAGTGAACTTCCGCGACGTAGTACACAATGACATGACGTTCTACACTGTGCCATGACGTACTACGCTAGTACGTCATGTCATTGTGTACCATGTCGCGGAAGTTAACGCTTTTTGGACTAATGCGTATGTCTGTCCCGCCAGAAGCTCGTTATTTTACTTTATAAAGTTTTAAATAAGGATATTTGTCTTAAACAAATGGTCTAATTTTTTGTAGTGAGTATACTGTGATTTTTCCCTCACAGCGTCATACTCACCTGTCCCAGATCGACACCCCATAAGCACCACCACACTCACTAATGCATATAGTATGGATCTGATCTAAGCTACATGTAATTGAGAGCATTCTGAAAGAATGCTTATGTGTATGTTATCAACATGTCAATTTATTACAAGCAACACAAAACTTTAATAGCCAATGACATGTACAGCTGGGGAGACTGGACTGATTTTCTACTGTTTAGTGTCAATCACCATCTAACTCAGCCATAAGATCTACATTTAGCCTTAGATGTTATATGAATATGGTCCCTGGAGCATAGGCTTTATCAGCTGGCAATTTTCAATGCACATTTAGGAGTGCAAGTTGCAACTATTATTAACAATAGAAAGATGAGGCTTGTCAGTATGTCACAATATCACCCGGTTTGGACTATGTTTTCTGTTTTGCACCATTTCCTGCCAGTCTGTCATCATAGTTATGCATTTTGATTCACAAGCTTGCAATTCAATTCGATATCAGTTATTTTGGATATACTGTATATCAGGTACAGTACATGGCAAATTTTCTCAAGAAAAAAAAAAATCTCTCAACTAATGCTGTATAATATACATGGGAATCAGTTGGTACTACATTAATATTGAAGGTTAAAATTAACTGATTTGTATACAAACTTAAATTACACTTAAGGAAATTTTTATAATAATAAAGTTATAATAGGCCTACTAACTTTAAAATTATTTCTACTCCAATTCGTTTTTTGAAATATAAACATTTAAATCGTGGCTGTCAACTTGATGGATTTATTCAAACATGCATTATATAGGCTATTAAAGAACATTAAAAATTATAATTATATGTAATATGGTGCATATATTTAGCGAAATGCTCCTCTTTAGAGTTAATTTTTCTAGCTGACTAATGAGGTTATGGTCACTGAATATGTTTGTTCTGAGGTAAATGTGTATGGAGCCAAAATAGAATCAATAATAATTCATGCAAAAAACATGATTCACACATGCGTAGCCAATTTCACATGCATGAAAACCTAATTCACGTGCACAAGAAAACAATTCATGTGCGCGAAAAAAAAAATACATTCACAAAAAGCAATTCACATGCACAAAATAAAATTATATATTCATAAAATACATTACACAAACGCAAAACACAATTCATAGAAATACAACCTGTTCACAAAAAGTTTTGAATGTTTAAAACTTACGTGTTGTAAGCTTGGATGTGACATCCCAGACACCACCTATTCCTCTGTGCACCAATTATATCACATATTTAGGCATTAATGTTTCCCCCAGGCTGTCAGAGCTGTTTGGACTCAACTTCACTCCATTACTTCAAACAATAGATGATGACCTTCAACGCTGGATGAATTTACCTTAATTTACATTATGGGCAGAATATCTGTAATTAATGACTATACTCCCTAAATTAAACTATTTATTTACAATGACTCCAACACAACCCACCCTTACCTGGTTTAAATCGCTAGATTCAATCATTACCAAATTCTACTGGAAAAATGAGACCCCAAGAATTAAACTGACTACACTACAGAAATCAAAAACACAAGGAGGACTGCATGGAAGCACCACATTTCTACCTGCATGGCCAATCAGGTCCAAAATATATACAAATGGATTCATCCTAACCCATCAGAAAGCACATGGCTAGATGTTGAACAATCAATTTGTAAGGACATTAACATTTCAGATTTACCCTTCTATAATCAGACAATCAAAAAGCATCACTGTTTTAAAACACAGACAATAGCAGCAGCTCTAACAGCCTGGTGGAAATTTCATCAAATCACAAACACCCCTCTAAATACACCCCGATCTGGAATAACCCAGATTTTATAGTTAACAAGAAGCCACTCAATTTACGCACATGGGCAGATAAGGGCATCACACAACTTCAACATATCCTTCATAATAATAACCTGGCACCATTTTCCCACTTGGTCCAGAAATACGGCATTGGGAGTAATTGTTTTTTGGAATACTTACAAATCAAATCATCTATTCAATCAAAAATCAACACTCAGACAATTAATCTAGACCTTTCCCCTCCAATCTCAGAGCTAATTAATACATCCTCCTCAAAAAAACTACTCTCCAAAATATATAAAATAACATCAAAATCAGACAACACATTAAGCCTACCAAATGCTAAATGGGAATCAGACTTATCCATTACTCCTGATGCCGCTTTCTGGACACAAATCTGCAAAAATATCTACTTCATGACATAAAATGCCAACTTGCAATTTATACAGTATAAAGTACTTCATAGATTTCACCTAACTGGACGGAAATTATTTAAAATGGGTTTTACTTCAGAAACATGCTCACATTGCACACAAGACACACCAGACACCTATTTTCACGCCATTTGGCATTGCACCTCAATTAAAAAATTCTGGGAAAATATTACTGACTCACTATCCAACCTTATGGGATGTCACATCCCGCTGTCTCCCTCCCTCTGTATATTAGGTGACATATCCATAATCAATTTAAACAATACAAACAGTCAATTACTCCTAGTGGCTCTAACTATCGCCAAGAAAACTATCCTCATGAACTGGAAATCAAGGAACACCATACATATTACAACTTGGAAAAACTTACTAATAGAGTACATCTCCATGGAAAACCTGACTACTTCCATTCAAAATAATACATTAGAATTATATCCCTCTTGGTCATCTCTCATTAACTTCCAACAGTCATGAATCCACTGACCTTCTTTGTCTGAAGCCATCCTCAATGACACACCTTCATCAATATCCACACATGACTGGGGGGAGGGGGGTTAGGAAGAGGTAGCAACACTGACTAATATCAAACACAATTAAATAATTATAAAAGATAAGATTAATTACTTTTATATTCTCTCTCTCTCTCTCGGTGTGACTGTGGAGCGTGAGTAAACGGAGTGGAGTGGAGTGGAGTGTTGTGAGTGTGGGTGAGTGTTTCTTTTCTCTCTTTTCTTGCTGTGCTTTTCTGGTATCTTTTGGGTTTTTTTTCCCTTTCTGTTGGTAGTTGGGCCGTGTGCTGCCTGTGTTATCAGGGAAGCACGACGGCCCCAAGTGTGCAGAGTTTGGCCTCGTTAACGCGACGCCATGCGATTAAAGTGGTGTCCACGGCAAGCGTTGAGGAATGCTGTATGGCTGTTGGAGAAGTTGTGGGGCATGATGGTATTTTATCCGCCTCTAGAATGAATAATGCCATGGTGATTTTTCTTAACAGTATTGAAAAGGTTAATGAACTAGTTGAGCATGGAGTTGTGATTAGCGGTGAGTTTGTTTCTGTTCTCCCTCTCTCATTGCCCTCAAAGAGAGTTACTTTATCTAACGTTCCTCCGTTTCTCAGTGATGATATATTAACTCAGGCGTTATCGCGTTACGGAAAATTGGTATCTCCAATTAAGAAGATTCCGATTAGCAGTGAATCTCCTCTTTTAAAACACATCGTGTCTTTTAGGCGTTTTGCATATATGATAGTACAGGATGATGCCGAGCTAGACTTGTCACTCAGTTTTAGAGTTGATGGGTTTGAGTACGTAATTTTTGTTACAACGGCGAAAACAAAATGTTTCGGTTGTGGGAAAGTAGGGCATTTAATTCGAAAGTGTCCTGATAAATTGAAAGAAAACGAAGTTATCGGGGAAAGGAATGCTGTTTCTGTTCCTAGTACGAGTGACGCAATTGAGACCGATTTGGTGACTTCAGAGTCACCGGGGGTGAGTCGGGTTGAGGCGGGGTCGGTCACGGGGGAGGTTGCCCCCGGCAAGAGACCGGAGGCCGCTGGTGTTGCTGAGGCTGGTTCAGCCTCGTCGGATCGGGGGTGTTCAAGTGCGACTCATGCTGTAAAGTCTGTTAATGATTCTGTGGATGGGGTACAGATTTCTGGGAACCCCGAAAAGGAGCAGGTATGTGACGCTGTAGAGAATTCTGTCTTACCGATTTTGCGGAATGTATGTGAGGTGGATTGTGTCGATACAGAGATGGAGCAGAATATGTTCAAAGTTCCCCAGAAAAGGAAAAATAGTGATAAACCTCAAATTGTAAAAATTCCCAAAAAAACTGATTTGCAAGGTAGTGATGATCATGACACAGGAAGTGATAGTGAATTGTCAGACTCCAGCGTAGCGCTCTCTCAGGGTGATTTAGTCAAAGTTATGATGTCGACGACATAAAGTTGTTTCTCAAATCAACTAAAAATAAGAGAGGTGTTTGTGTTCAGGAATATTTTCCTGATATCAAGCAATTTGTTGAAAAAAACAAGAAGTCTAATGGCAGAAGGCTGTTTTACTAATAAATTTACTAATTTACTATTTACTAATAAAGAAGTTTATCGTTTAAAGAAAATTGTGAGGAATTTAGGCAAAGAATTGAATAATGATGCTTAGAAAATTAAGGGATATTCCTGATCCGTTGTGTGTTGGTGGGCTGTTGGTTTTGTTGTTTATTTTTGCCATGAGTGAGGTACGTTTGGCTACTTTGAATGTGAATGGTGCCAGGGATATGAAGAAAAGAGCCATGTTAAATGAAGTAATTACAGTTTTTTACAGCCGCTAGGACACATTTCTCAATACTTAGGTCACTTTTGCAAAACTCTTCACACAGTTCTCCTAACCAACTTTCAGCTTGGCAAAGCAGTTCATTTCACATTCAAAATGCACTACAACTACCAAAACACTTTATTCAGGTCTCAAATCAACTCATTCTTCCAGAACACTAGCAAAGGTTGACAGCCGACAAACACACTTTGTCACCCACAAAACAATGACCTAAAAAACACTAACAACATGTAGCATTATACAATGTTTTCTTGTGTAAAACAAGGACACATCTCTATTTATAATTCACTGCAATATATGTTACTGGAATGAATCAGACATGATGCAGAATTTGTCAATATTTTATGTCGTTTATTTATTTTTATTTTTTTGCACTGAGTAATTCCAAAATACAAGAATTTGTATACACACCATCCACTGATACAGATACAATAGTAATGCTAATCTACTCGGTCTTCTCCATTTGGCCACAGGTTCTCATCCACATCACATCTTATGTCATCTAGGGCAATACACCTAGGAAAGAATCTTCTGGCATGCCTGATCCATCCCTGGCAATCTTCTGCTGATATGTCCAGGCATCCAGCATTCTTTGCGTCCAGGAGGGACATTTGATCATATGGAGGTGGAAGGTTTATGACCACCATCCACGAGGAAAAGAATTCCTCTATGGGGTTGAGGAATGGAGAGTAAGGTGGGAGGAAAAGTGATTCCATTCTGGGATGGGCTGCAAACCACTCGGTGACTGCACGGGAGTGGTGAAATGCCACATTGTCCCATACAATTATAAATGTTGGATGGTTCCTTCTCTCTGCATCCCTTTCCTCACCTTGCACAACCCTTCCATAGAGATCATGCAGGAACGCAAGGAGACGTTCAGTGTTGTATGGCCCAATTAGTGGTTTGTGTAACAGCAGTTCATCAGTGGATATTGCTGCGCACATTGTGATGTTGGCACCCCTCTGGCCCGGGACATTCACTGTGGCTCTCTTCCCAATCACATTCCTCCCTCGTCGCCGTGTTTTGGCCAAGTTGAAACCCGCCTCATCCACAAAGATGAAAATGTGGGGTGTTTGCCTGCCTTCAATCTCCATGACTCTCTAAAATAAATCCACAAGGCAACATAAGCTGTTACAGTAGTAAATTTGTAAAAATTGTCTTTGTGTGTGTTTGGTTTTGTTCAAAAACATTTCTGTATTTTATTGTGATCTTACCTGGACATATTGGTTCCTGAGTTGCTTGACATGTTCAGAGTTCCTCTCAAAAGGCACAGTGTACAACTGTTTCATCCTGACCTGATGTTTTTTCAGGACTCTAGAAATTGTTGTTATGCTTACACTGTGAATATTTGCAAAAGTAACATTGTCTGCCAAGACTCGGTCTCGAATCTCAGTGAGTTTTATCCCATTGTTTCTGATGACCATATCAACAATGGCAGTTTCCTGCACATCAGTGAGCATCCTTCCTCTCCCACCTGTGTGAGGTAACCGTTGAGTCCTAAGCAGAAATGCAAAAACAATTACACACAAGTTTATTTACTTCTGTAATGTGCAACTCAGTCAAATGCCCTTGCAGAATACAAGTTACCTGTTGGTTTGCCGGAAAACTCTAACAATAGATGCCACTGTAGAGCGTTGCAGATTTGGCTGCACTCTCTGACCAGCCTCTCTCATTGAGAGACCATGATTTACTACATGATCAATTACAGTAGCTCTGATCTCATCTGAGACTACAGCTCTTGATCTTCCTCTTATTCTTCTTCCACCACGCATACATATTCCTCGCCCCCTCCCAGCCACTCTTCTTCCTCTTTCAGCCACTTCTCTATTTCTGGCTGGGTCCATGTTTACATCACAATACAAAACTATTCAGCAGTTGTCTCCTTTTGTAATGAAATTGAAAGTGTAACACCTGTGTAGATGTTCATCTACAATGAGAATCAGCTGTGGCTGGTCCAATTGTCCAATTGTTTTTATAGCATTTAATTTTAAGATTTAAAATATATTTCATTAAAATATTACTGTAGGAATGTAGCAAATTTCTGTCTTATTCAGTTTTGTATTATGTTATTGTTTTGAACATACGTTTAACAGTTTTGAAAACAGTATGTAAGCATGTGCAAATTGGCCTGTACGTACAAAGAGTTTTGGCAGTTGTTGTGTCTGAGTGAGAAAAGAATTCATGAAATTTGAGAGATGTAGTCATTGAATGCATTTTGTGCCAAAGCAATGATAATTGATCCTCAGTTTAGCCCACATAGACTTCTGTTGTGCTCACTGTGTGAAGAGTTTTGCAAAAGTGACCTAAGTATTGAGAAATGTGTCCTAGTGTCTGTAAAAAACTGTAAACAAAAGAACCTTGATGTTATAATGTTGCAAGAAACACACAGTGATGGAGAAAATGCTGCTGACTGGGCAAGGGAGTTTGAGGGGATCTCAGTTTTGAGTCATCATACTTCAACAAGTGCTGGAGTTGCTATTTTTTTGCAAAGAGTTTTAGTCCAATTTCTTTTGATTTTGACGAAATTGTTAAAGGCAGACTTTTAAAAGTGAGAGCTGTTTTTGAAAGTAATGTGTTTGTTTTTATTTGTGTTTATGCTCCAACTGCTGCAGTTGAAAGAATGTTGTTTTTAGATTTATTATGCTCTACTTTACAAAATTGTTCCTCTGAAGAGTTTTTATTTTTGGGTGGTGATTTTAATTGTACTGAACATATGATTGATAGGATTCACATTGAACCTCATTTGCCTTCCCAAAAACGACTCATTCATATAATTAAAAAGCATGAATTGTGTGATATCTGGAGGCAGTTGAATGGGAGTGAAAGACAATACACATGGGTTCATACGAGGGATAATGTAATATCTTTTGCTAGACTAGATAGGTTTTACGGGTTTAAACATCGGCTCAACTTTTTTAATAGTTCTTCAATTACTCCAATAGGTTTCTCAGACCATGCTATGGTGCAGTGTGTTTTTGTTTTAGGTTCTGTTAAACCTAGAAGTGCTTATTGGCATTTTAACATTTCATTGTTGAGTGATAATTTATTTAGGGAGTCTTTTAAGTTTTTTTTGGGAGAACTACAGGAAAACTAAACCTGAGTTTCAAATTTTACAACGGTGGTGGGACTTTGGCAAGGTCCAGATTAGGCAGTTCTGTCAGCAGTACACTCACAATGTAACTAGAGAGCTACAACGATCTTTGGAGAATTTGGAAAATGAAATAAATAAATGTCAACAGCTAGCTGAATCTACTGGTGATAATTATTACTTAGAAGTTTCTTTAAGGAAAAAGGCTCGGTTAGGTGATCTACTAGGCTATAAAACACACGGGGCACTGGTCCGGTCGAGATTTCAAAGTATAGTCCAGATGGATGCACCATCTAAATTTTTCTTTAGCCTTGAGAAAAAGAGTGGGCAGAGGTGGTTAATTCAGGCCTTACGCTCTGAAGATGGGCAGTTGTTACTAGATCCTGTGGATATTCGAAGGAGAGCGGTTAGTTTTTACAAAAATCTTTACAGAAGTGAGTTAAAGTCTGGGTTTGAAGAAGAAAGTGCTTTTTTTGCCTCCCTACCGCAGATGTCCGAAGAGGGTAATGCAGCTCTCTCAGGTGCTCTGAGCTTGGAAGAGCTGTATAAGGCCCTGCAGGGCATGGAGTCTGGGAGGGCTCCTGGGATTGATGGGCTCCCAGTTGATTTTTACAAATCTTTCTGGACAGAGCTCAGAGTGGATTTGTTGCAGGTACTGAATGACAGCTTGTCTAAAGGTATGATGCCGGTGAGTTGCCGCAGAACAATAATCACCCTCTTACCTAAAAAAGGAGACCTGTTTGATATAAAGAGCTGGCGCCCAGTCTCACTTCTTTGCAGCGATTATAAACTGCTCTCCAAGGCTCTAGCTAACAGGTTATCTGGAGTGTTGGATCAGGTCATACACCTGGACCAGTCCTATTGTGTTCCTCGTAGGTCCATTTTTGATAATGTTTCCTTGATTCGGGATTTGTTAGAAGTTTCAAAATTGTTAAATTTAGATTTTGGCCTGATTTCTCTGGATCAGGAAAAAGCTTTTGACCGAGTTGAGCACTCTTATTTATGGAGAACTTTAAAAGCTTTCGGTTTTTGTCAAGAGTTTATAGAAATGGTCAAGGTACTCTATAGCGAAGTTGAGAGTGTACTGAAGATTAATGGCGGTTTATGCGCTCCATTCCAGGTTGGAAGGGGTATAAGACAGGGGTGTTCTCTATCTGGAATGTTATATTCTTTGACTATTGAACCGTTGTTACAGCAGATAAGACTAAAAGTTGTATGGGTTATGCTTACCTAATTGTAAAAATAATATTTGTTTGTCTGCCTATGCTGATGATGTTATGGTTTTTATTAGTGGACAAAATGATGTGCAGATTTTACTTAAATAAATTGATGATTTTACTCTTTTGTCTTCTGCCAGAGTGAATTGAAAAAAATGTGAGACACTTTTGGTTGGGCGGTGGGCCGATGGCAACCGAACCTTCCCGATGGGTTAATTTGGGGTACAGGTGGTATAAAATATCTAGGAGTTTTTTTTGGGTGATGACTTGATTCAACAGAAGAACTGGGAAGGGGTTGTTGAGAAGATTAAGGGTCGTCTGGAAAAGTAGAAATGGTTGATTCCTAATATGTCTTACAGAGGACGTACTCTTGTTGTAAACAATCTGGTTGCATCTTCCCTATGGCACAGGCTGGCCTGTGTGGATCCTCCACCTGAACTTTTAATGAGAATTCAAGCTGTTCTTGTAGACTTCTTCTGGGACAAACTACACTGGGTACAACAGAGTGTTTTGTACTTGCCAAAGGAAGAAGGGGGGCAAGGACTGATACATCTACAAAGCAGAACTGGCGCATTTCGTTTGCAGTTTTTACAGAGACTTTTTGATGGTGCATCCGATGTTAGCTGGAGGGCAGTTGCCAGTACCATACTGCGAAACGTTGGGGCTTTTGGACTGGACAAACAGCTGTTTTTGCTGAACCCTTTGAAAATGGACTTGTCAAAGTTACCATCTTTCTACAGAAATCTTTTTAAAGTGTGGAGTTTATTCCGCTTTCAGAAGGCTGAAAACTCATACTCTCTTTATTGGCTTTTGGAGGAACCTTTGATACTTGGAGCTCGTTTGGATATAACTGACAATTGCAACTTATCTGGATGTGGTTCTGTGCTTTTGAAATCAAAGACTGTCACCTTAGGTCAGATGTTGAATTTGGCTGGCTCAAGCTTGGAGAATGCAGAGATGGTATCCTGGAATCTGGGTATCAGGTCTGTTCGCCTTGTATCCCTTTTTTTGTCTAAACTGAGGTCAGCTCTCACAGCTGAGGAGATTCAAATGTTAAAAGACTACTATTCTGGGGTGAGCTCTCCTAATACTCAGGATTTTTTCCCCTGCCTTATGATTTCACCTAATCTTGATGGGTGCACAGGCTTTTTTTTTTTTAAAGTCTTGGGAATCCTTATGGTTGGACTTATTGTCAACTAAAGGGAATGTTTTGTACAGAGCCTGTGTTATGGTTTTTAATAAGAAAAATTTTGATGGAAAGGTTGACACACCATGGCGCTCTTTTTTTTGGGCTGGGAGAAAATGTAAAACCTGAGTGGAGATCTTTGTATAAACCGCCACTGTCTAAAAGGGGAGGTGATATACAGTGGAGAATCCTTCATGGTATTATTGCCATCAATTCTTTTATCTCTGTACTAAATCCAGAAGTTAGCTCTGAATGCCCTTTTTGTTGTCAAAGGGAAACAATGTTTCATGCTTTTTCACAATGTTCTAGATTGGAACCTCTATTTATGTTTTTGAAAGGATTCTTCAGCTGTTTTGATGAATTTTTCTCAGTTAAGACTTTTATCTTGGGGTTCAAGTATAGCCGGAACAAGAGGCATGTTTGCCAGTTGTTGTATTTCATGTTGGGACAAGCAAAATTGGCAATATATATCAGTAGGAGGAACAAAATTGAGCAAAAACCTTACCAAAGTGTCATCGGAGTCTTTTTAAGTTTGGTTAAATCAAGAGTGTTGGTTGATTTTAAGTTTTATAAAACTATGGATGATTTGCCAACTTTTGAGATGATTTGGTGCAGCAATGGAGCATTGTGTGTTGTTTCTGAAGGTGTTCTGTTTTTTTCTTTGTAATTTTTTTTTTTTTTTCTTCTTTTTTCTGATATTTTTGGGGTGTTTTTTGAGTGTGTGTGTGTGTGTGTGTGTAGAATCATTGTGAATAAAGTTTCTCAAAATTCATCTCTCTCTCATATTAAAATATAAAATACACACCCCGGTTGGCCGCTGTCAGGGACACAGACGGAGACAGGCAGGTAAGTGATAACAGGTAGTTTATTGAAAACAGAGGCATGGAAACTGGCAGATGGAGAATGCAGGTGAGTAATGGCACAAGCGCATATGAACAGTCACTTAGCTGGAGAATAATTGAGGAATGTCCCTTTGCAGGTATGGCGCGAAGCAGATGGGAGAACAGATGAAGGAAGACGGGAGGAGGAAGATCCGGATGGCTTGGGTAAGTAGTCCAGGAACGTGTAACGTAGTGCTTTCCATTGACGAGACCAGACCACTGTGGTGAGGAAGGTGACTGCATAAATAGGGAGTGCTGATGAGTGTTGATGACTTGCAGGTGCAGGAGATTAGTGAGTGAGTGCAGGTGAGGAACCAGGGGGATGCTGGGAAATGGAGTGCAAGTGCTGGTGGCTGTGACAGCCACGGCATCCCAGTCCCTGCCCTGTGTGGTTCGGATTAGTTGTGGGTGGGTGTGATGTGGGGCCAGGGACCTTGGGCTTCTGCCCTCCAGCTTGTACCTTCGCCTTGGATTTCTTGCCTCTGGCTGGTTCAGCACTACATGTCTCGCTTTTTTAATGCTTCACATATTAGATGAGGTGCATACACATTTATTGGGAGGTTAAACAAGTAAAAACAAAACAAAAAAACAAAACAAAAAAATCATCACACACACAGGGTATATAAGTTTTTTTTTTTTGAGTGGTTTATGGCCTAACTTGCATGCTTTTTATTTTATCTTATGTATTAGTTTATTATCTTTTATCTTTTGTGTAAAATTGTACAGCACTTTGGTACAACACGTTGTTTTTAAATGTGCTTTATAAATAAACGTGAACTTGAACTTGAACTTGAACAGGGTAAATGTGGTGTAGGCGTGGTGGCCTGGGCTTTGCACTGGGCTGGTTCCACGCTGCATGCCATGCTTTTTTAATGCATCACACACTAGTTGACATACACATACTGTACATCTATCATGAGTTTAACAATGAATGCAGCAAAAAAACAAAATCAAAAAAAAAAACTTACGAGTTTATCCTCACATTCGCGTGTGAATCACCTTGGATTTGTGTGTGTGTATTTCTGAGACTCTCCTGGCACCACACACCTCCCACACGGGTCATTCGTACTCTTTAGCCAATCAGATTGAAGCTTATCAATCGACCAATCATTATCACGTGAGGGCGTAACTACCTGGGTGTTACGTCATCAGCTGTCGAACAGTTGAAGTCATTTTGAGAGGTATGTACAGTTTGATCAGTTCATCTGTGTTTACTGAAGTAAACAAAGTTAGAGATCAGTTGAAACTATAGTTTATTAACGATTAACAGATATAAGCAACTTTGTCCAAAATGAAGAGGAAATTATGCTTGTTTTGTTGTATTTTAGCTGCAGGTAAAGAACCCCTCAGATAGATTGCAAAACAGTCATCTAGGTGGCCAGTATCCACCCTAGCTCCCACTTAGCACTGGTCTCATTGAGATCAGCTTTCATGTTCTTGAGCAATACATTTGTTACAGTATTTATTAATCTTTGTTAATGTTACTTAATAAAAATACAGCTGTTCATTGTTCATTCACAGTGCATTAACTAATGTTAACAAATACAACTTTTGATTTTAATTATGTATTAGTAAATGATGGAATCAACATTAACAAATATTAATAAATGCTGCCTGGTAAAAAAAACAAACAAACAAAAAAAAAACAGTTTTATGCTGTTCAGACAAAGACATGTTGATCATAGAGATGCAACATCAAATATGTAACATCATGCAACTAAGATTTCTCAGTAAACTCAGTAAACAATTATTTTACCATAACTTAATCTTCTGCTTCCTGCTCTTCCTCTGTTTGCACCTCTTGTACTAGGTGCTGACTACTTTAAATATCAGACCAAAATCTGATATGTCCTGACAGAGAGAGAAGACTGGATTGAACACATTTATACGTTAAATTTTTACCTGATGTATTGCACTTATATTTATCATTTGGCCATAAAGATTTATCTACTTTAAAAGAAAAGAAGACTCTGACTGGAACAATACCATCGTCCCTGACCAGCCATGCAGTGGAATTGTGGTTCCAGTAGAATGGCCTTTGACTGCAGAACTTGTAGCCCAGCTTCAAATTGTTAGTCAGCCAATCTCACAAATATGGAAGAGACATATATTTCTCTGTACTGAATGTTGTGCTCCTTCATACTTGAGATTGCAGTTCATGATCTTCATATGTAACAGGTACAATATAATTAATCATGGCCAAGTCATTTTATACAGATTTTATTCCCAAAGGATTTAGAAACTTTCAAATTAATAAAACGTATTCATCAACTGTAGCAAATGTCTTTGAATCTTTTAATTCTGACATAAAACAAGAACTTTTAATAATGCATTGCAGGGCTTTCCTTGAGCGTGTATAGTCAGTAGGATACAAATTAATAGTAACAATGCATGACTTTCAACCTCTTGTTGAAGCAACTGTCAAAGTGATGGCTTGCAACATGACTGTTTTGTAAGAATTGGTAAAGTCAGGGTACTGGTTGTCTCTGCGACTTCATTTATCATCTGCCTCGGAAATCTGAAACAATAAAGCTACATATATATGCAGCTTAAAACAAAAAAAGATGAAACGTAAATGTTCTCCAATGTGCACATCATTACATACATTATCATCAGTTTAATGTGTGGTGGACATGACATGCAGTACAGGTACAAACACACTGCTGTGACTAGGGGTGTGCGATATTGGCTAAAATATATCTCAATATTTTCTGAGATTTTATCGATAACGATAATTAAATGATATTTTGCTGAGTGTGTTACTGTGCTGGTACCTTGGCAGGTTTGGGACTGTCGTGGACAGCTGACTCAGGACAGTTTTTAATATTCTTCATATTCTGTGTGATAGTCAGTTCACAGCAGTAACAAATTATTTTTTCCAATAAGTTTAAATTGATTTTTACCTTTTTTATGGGCATTTTTACCTTTATGAATCCATTTTTTAAACCAAATTATACATGCGAAATCTTTTGTCAATTTCATAAATTTAATCAAATTCAATTATAATAATAAGACACAATAGGACTGTTGCCAATCAAATTAAATATCAACAAAATTCATCTTTGCAATAGAGGAAACAGAAGCTGCATTTGAAGTGGCATTTAGATGCATTTACACAGACTGTTTAATACAGCTCTGAGGTGACAACTGAATAACCTGCAGTTACAAATGCATAAATAATGTTTTGATATTTTAAAAATAAAACGTTGAATACTGATATTTGAAATGATTTAAAACATGAAAAGATACAAAACCGCCACTAGGTGGCAGCAAGTCATCGTTAATGAGTGAGTCATTGAAATTCAACCGATTCATTCAAACGGCTGATTCATTCGGGAACGAAGCGTTTGACTATCATAATCTTAGTCACTGAATCATTGATTCAACTGATTCGTTCAAAAAGCTGATTCGTTCAGTAAGCAGTAACCGCTGTGTGTCGCTCAGAGATGCAATTACAGTGCTGTGGCTTTGTTTTGAACTATTTTCATTGACGAAATAGAGCAAAAACAGGCAATATGGTGTCTAAAATGCAAGTCACTTAATATTAACTTGTTTATTAAACTTGTAAAAAATCAATGTCACATTTGTTATCATGCTGATATCTGGATCTGGAGAAAAACTGCACTCTTCGTGTGATACTTATTAACTATATTAAAATGATATAAATACTAAATCTTGCAGTGAAAGCACGCACTCTAAATGTACACGCGCACTAGCCTACAAGACTACAAGACTACATAGTGTATACGTGCACAGCACTCTGGGTGTGTGTGTGAGGGATATACTTGATAATGTCAGATCGCACATTGTTAAAACAACAATTACTATATTATCGCAGACGATATTTATCGCACACCCCTAGCTGTGACTGCACTTTCCTATCCTCAATAAACAAATAAATAAACATTATTTTCATAATCGTCTATTTAAATACAACATTTCTCATCAGTCAAACCATTGTTATGCTTTCTATGGAGTTTATTAATCTAAAATCCTAATGTTGTATGGTATGCACATGAATAAATCTTTATGAAGTAAACATAAGAATCCATCAATACTTACTAAACAGAAGTTAATAAACTATAGCTTCAACTGATCTTCAGTAAACAAATGAAATGAATGATCAAACTGTACACACCTCTCTGCATGACTTGAACTGGTCGACAGCTGATGACGTAACACCCAGGTAGGCATGCCCTCACGTGATAATGATTGGTCAATTGATAAGCTTCAATCCGATTGGCTAAAGAGTACGAATGACCCGTGTGGAAGGTGTGTGGTGCCAGGAGAGTCTCAGAAATACACACACACAAATCCAAGGTGATTCACTCACAAAAGTGAGGATAAACTTGTAAGTTTTAAACATTCGAAACTTTTTGCGCACAGTTGTATATCTATGAATTGTGTTTTGCATTTGTGAAATGTATTTTATGAATATATAATTTTATTTTGTGCACGTGAATTGCTTTTTGTGAATGTATTTTTTTTTCACGCACATGAATTGTTTTTAGTGCACGTGAATTAGGTTTTATGCATGTGAAATTGGCTACGCATGTGTGAATCATGTTTTTTGCGTGAATTATTATTGATTCTATTTCGGCTCCATAAATGTGACGTTACATTTGTTTGTTTACAAGCTTTTTATTAACGTCTTTCTGCGGTTGAAACACTGATTGAGCGATTACACAAGACATGATACGGATTTTGGTAAGTTGTACTGTATCTTTTAACATATCTTCAGATTTTCATTCATGTTTATTTCATCCTTTAACTGGTATTTAAGTGGAGGAGAGGACCAGTTCACGTGTGCTTCAGGCTGCCGCTTCTCTTGAATTGAGGTGCTACAGCGATCTGTCACGCCACATTAAAGAGCGCCAAATCCGTATCCTCGGGCTTTTTTAAGTGGGTATACGGAAATCCTTGACCTTTCCTAGTGGGTATACGGCATATACCTGCGTATCATGTAGACTACACCAGTGGGAGGTCCCCCTTGGGAGAAATCACGGGGGCCCCTGTGATGGAATTTTAAAACTAATCATAATTAATTATGAACTAACATTTCTTTTTCCTACAGGCCTAACAAGTTAACTTTGAAAATAGAGAAATAGTCACAAGGACTGTGTGTTGTAACAGTGGAAAATTTTGCTGTGCTGGTACAGCATCCCTCCAGATATAAAAAGTCTATAAAAATTGTTTTGACCTATTGAGTAATCAGTGAACTATTAACCCGGTGATTTTTGATGATTCTATGATTCAGTTGTTCTAATCTAAATTTACTCTGCCAGTAAGCGTGGCAGAGGAAGTATGTTTTTTTGTTGTTGTTTTTTTTTTAATAAATCTGAACCAATCATATTAAGACTGATGATTATGAGTAATAGATCATGTTATACTGACTGTGTGATGTACCTGAAATCCTATAAAACCTGCTGTATTCTTTTGACTGGAGAGAGATTCTCTGGGATTGATGAGAACTCTCCCGGCCATGATTTGATTAAAGCATTCAAGGACAACTAGCCTACTGGAGGTTCTGGTTATTGAGCAGTGCTGCAGACTAGACACTAGAGAATCTTACTTTCATACTCAAATGATAGTGTTTAGTGGAGCACTAAAGATCTTATTACCAGGTGATAGTGCTCAAACAGGCCGAGACATTGGTCGACTCAAACAGATATTGAAGTGGGCTTAGTAGAGTATAAATTAATTAATTCAGGGACACTAGGTTAACTTAAGTCAGGTGCGTAGGGGAAAAATCTACCACACCCCCCAGGCCCACGGGGCCCCACGCAATTGCGTGGTGGGTAAACATGCTGCTGCACATAAAATAGCAACCAAAATTAATGTTGGTAACTGCAGTTTGACTAAAAGTTGACAAAAATGCAATGACTTTTCTTTGACTAAAACTAGACTAAAATATGAAAGACAAAAATGACAAAAATGTGACCTAAGACTAATAAGCATTTTTGTCTGAAGATGAAGACTAAGACTAAATAAAAAATGGCTGCCAAAATTAACACTGCGCTGTAGGCAGCCTTAAAGGACTTAATGTACTTACATTTATTTATGCCATTTTTAGTAAACTCAGATTCCAAGTTATTTTACATTTTAAGCCAATCATACATGTCAGGCCAAAAAGCACTGCTATTTGAACAGTCAAAAAATCAAACAAACAAATAACCTGTTTCAATTTCAGGTGCAAAAAAGATCACATTTTATTATTATTATTATTATTATTATTATTATTACAAAATCTCTGTAAACCACGGCTTAAAGCTTTTATAATAACATATGATAACATAAAGACACGACAAAAACATATAATTTATTAATAATGAATATTAGCTAATTCTTTTGCCATGCAATGTAGCTCTTCAACAATATTTAGCAAAATGGTTCCCACACAACAGAGCAGCAATGACATTTAAATAAATAGTTTATTTAGATAAGTGAGCAACACACAGACGCAGTGGTGGTGCAGTAATTCTGAAGTAATAAGGAAACAGGCATGTGTTTATAGAGTAATTTACAATGACTTAGGCTCAGACAATCATGATCAAGTTCTGAGGATGATAAATGTATTTAACCTTTGGAGAGACAATGAAAGAAATATACATGGTGCTTAATTTATTAATGATGCTCTTGGGAAAAAAAATGTCACCTTAAAATTTTGGGTCTTGGATCTTAGGTCAATAATCTTGGGACTTTTCTTATATAATAAAATCACCCCCATTTTATTTTTAAAGATGGTAAATGAAGTTACAGTCACATTGGGCACTGTATTGCTAGGAAACAAATTAAAAAGTCTTTGGAATATATTTCAAATGTTTTCCAAAAGAACTCGTGAACAAATATTAGCTATTAGCATACTATAAGTATAAAGCAGCATTGCACTTCAAAAGGGAGTAACTTCAGTAAACAAAAAAATATGTCAATGCATGAAAGTGGGCCAAGAAATTCTAAAAAAAACCCAGATTCCATCACGAACGTAACATCACTGTTTTTATAAAATATGCGTAATATTTGAAAGTACGGTGCAAAAAATCCACTCACTTTGATCGACCCAGATGGGACTCGAACCCACAATCCCCAGCTCCGGAGGCTGATGCCTTATCCATTAGGCCACTGGGTCAACACACCGTATTGAATGGAAACATAGTGTTTTGAAATATGATATTTACGGAGAAACATACGCCAACTATAAAGAAAAATGGCTGAATTACTGTGACAGTATTTATCTTTTTATGAAAACTGAAGCAAGGTGTGTTCTACTTCGGCTGGATTTAACGATCGGCGATTGCAGGCGGGGAAGGAGTTAAAAAACGGAAACGTGAAGTCGGACACTAGGCTCGTTTGAGATGCGTCTTGCCTCGCCTCAAAAGTACGAGCTCCCGCGCGGGGGCCGAAAATGTTTAAGCTTAATTTCCCTTAAGTTTTCCCTTCATTTTCTATGGTAGTGCTCAACACTACGAATGCAATATATTTGTGGCCACAGGTAGATTTCATGGCGCTCTCTGCGGAACAAAAAAGGGGCGTTTCCCCATTTTTGGGTGTTTTCAAACTTGGATGCGTTTTTAACCATCCAATCAAAAAAGTACGGAAGCCTTGAAAAGCCATACATCATTTTTTTCTTTCGCGTTATCTCGTGATCAATGTTTTATGTAGAAAAATAAAAAATAAAGAAATAAAAAAGAATGCTGCATGTCACGTTTTAAGAGTGCCTAAGTGTAGACGTATGGAAACGTTTTACTCATGGATACAACATTTTCTTTACGAATACTTAGCCTAAAGTAAATGTGTGACAGATAATTTTAAGCCCAGTCAAAACTCAAATCAGGTACTGCGAAAAGGGAAGGCAACTACATTTCAGTATCATTGTAATTCAGTCAAATAAAACGTGTATGTAAAAGGCTACAAACTATTTATTGGGACAAAATTAAAAAAAAAAAAAAAAAAAAAAAAAAAAAAAGATCATTCAGCATAGTCTATGCAAAGAAACTATGAAGTGATCTGTAAATATCTTTCATAAACCGTTTTTCAACCATGTCATAAAGCTACAGTACAAGTATTTTATAATAATTGTTGCACTTCAAATATTTAAATAGCACAGAAACAACAGCGAACGAGAGGAGTATGTATTTTATTTATATTAAGCAAATGCATGGCAAATTATTTCCTTTGTGTAAACCTTTGTCATAAAAGCTATAAAAGAAGTGTGACATAACTGCACTCATCACCAGACGACCACCATTAAAATCGAATATCAATTTAGATAGCGTTTTACATTTGGTGTATTATGTTATTTATAATTAACTTTATTATTGTAAGTGTATTTTTTATTTTTTTTTACATCAATATATACAAATACAGAAGCTATGATTGCATTGGTGTATCTTACCATATTTTTACAGAATGAGCTTTATATGTATTACTGATATTTAACTGATTTCGTAAAATGGATTATTATAAAGAAAATATGTTGACCTGAAATGATGACTCAGAAAACTTGAAACATTAGGATCACTTTATTGACCACATAGCCACAAACCGATAACACAAATAAAACAAATTATTTAAAATGCAATATTCGTAATAAAAACAGAAACTAAAAAGTAGAAAATAGAAATTCATATCCAAGAAATGAAAGTAGCAAAAAAACTAACAAAAAAAAACAAAAAAACAAAAAAAAAACCCTTTAGGATCACTTTATAGCCACAACCCAATTACAAAACTAAAACAAATCCTCATTTTAAGTGCAATATTCTCTAAAAGGCGTGTAATAAAAAAAAGAAACTAAAAATTAGAAGCTAATTTGAAACATTAGATGTTTCCTCCAGCCTCATAAAAACAGTAGCTTCCACAATATCCCTCGAAGTCATCAGAGGAGTAAAACCCTTGCAGCACGCCTCTTTGTCTTCTCCCTCTGTAGCCTGCACCATGATCCTTGTACAAACCCCATTTCCAGAAAATTTGGGACATTTTGTAAAATGCAGTAAAATCAAGAATCTGTGATTTGTTAATTCTCTCAAACCTCTATTTAACTGACAAAAGTACAAAGAAAAGATTTCCAATGTTTTTACTGAACAACTTTATTGTATTTTGTAAGTATAAACAAATTTTGATTTTTATGGCTGCAACACACTCCAAAAAAGTTGAGGCATGTTTACCACTGTCACATCACCTTTCCTTTTAATTACAATTTTTAATCATTTGGGAATTGAGGAGACCAATTGTTGCAATTTTACAAGTGGAATTTATACCCAATCTCGCCTGATACAAGACATCTGCTCAACAGTCTGTGGTCATCGTTGTCTGATTCTCCTTTTCATGATGGGCCATACATTTTCAATAAGAGTCAGATCTGGACTGTAGGCAGGCAGTCAGACAAATCCACTCTACAGTGTAGAGTGTCTAGAAACCACTAGATGTAGCATGTGCAGAATGAGGCCTAGCATTGTCTTGCTACCCAGGAAAGATGTTATCTTGATGGCAGTATTTGTCTCTGTATACAATCCCAATATATACCTCCACGTCAATGGTACCTTCACACATACACAATTCACGCATGCCGTTTGCACTGATGCACCCCCGTACCATGACAGATGTTTGCTTTTGCACCTGTCGCTAATGAAAGTCTGGATGGTCCCTTTTGTCTATGGGACTGAGAACTCGATGTCCGTTTTTTCCAAAAACAAGCTGAAACATGGACTCATCTACAGCACACATTTCCTCTGAAACGAGCTCGGGCCCAGAGAACTCGGCAGCATCTCTGCAAAGAACAGATGTGTATGTGATGGGATTAAAGTATTATTGAAATATTTATTTTTATATGAATGCATTATGATGTATAGAGCAGTGGTTCCCAAACCTGTCCTGGAGGATCCCCAGCCCTGGTTAAAATGAATGGAGCATATATCGTGTTTTTCCGTGGCTGCTCGAGCCCTCAGGATCGGCGCTTATGGTTTCATAAACAAGGCCCAGTTCTACGCTGGATTTACAGATCGTTTGAAACTGAAAGATGGAGTGGTCACAGCGATAATGATCCCGGTTATGAGTCAGAACCACAGGTGGTGAGTAAAACTGCTTCAAATGTCTGTTTTGTTGGCAATAGGCGCCTAAGTGCATATAATGTAAACAACATGAACGTAGTGAATTCATTATTTATCATTCATACGCTATATTCATTATAGTGATTCAAAAGTTATCCATGGATAATGCGATGGTGTATTGTGTGTTTAAATACAGTTGTTTAGCTGACCATTGATAGCTTGCAGACGATCTCTACACAAAAGCTGCGGGTTCTCGTGATAGCTTGTCACTCTAGCTCCACTTACAGGATACGCCTCCAGGCGCTTGGCTGTTTTCGGAAATACTCGGTACAGCATATGTATCTTTTATAAATATGATTAAACTAAAGACTTTTTGGAGATACGAAGGATGCACTACTACTCTATAGGTACTCAAGATTAACATGAGATTGACAGGAACTGTGTGTGATACGTTAAATACGCGTGAAAAATCAACGCGTTAAATATGTGTATTTGACGTGTATTTCAAGCGTGAAATACGCGTTAAAAATCTGTTTGAACGGGTCAGTGTCATTGGTTGCTGAAAATTTGGGTCAAACCATTTCTGTAAGCTTAAGGGGGTGTACCATTCATCTACTAGGATGCCACCATTTAACATGCTAGATCATCTTATTCAGCCTTTTTATTTAGTCTTTTTTGTATAACCTATAGAATTAATATATTTAAATTGCCGTTTTATGAAAAAATAGATTTAATTTTTCCACTTATGCTTTTGTTTATTTTTTTAATATATTTTTTTATTTTGACAATAAAATGCGGCATTATAAGCTCACTGAATCCGAGTATGCTCTCTCTCAGCCATATGACCTGCAAAGTTTTTTCTCTGGTGTGTGTTGGGGTGGGACACATAGACTAGCTGAAGAAGACTGGTGTGTGACTAGAGATGATAGACCTGCAAAGTTTTGTTCTAAAGAAATAGTGCAGGTTAGTCATACACAAATATAATTTTAAACTGATAATAATGTACGATGCTCTGTGTGTGTCTGTGTCAGAACATGGGAGCGGAGCGCAAGCTCAAACCTTTGTGACATGCTGGATCGAAAATATGTGAAATAAGTTATTTCTAGTCGACTAGTAGTAGTTCATTTAAGCCAATAGTTGACTAATCACATTTAAATTAATTTAATTTATTAAATACTGGAGAGAATAAACCATAATAATGAGCGTTTACGTAATATAGGCTATATAGCACTCAAGCTCATGCATAAAGCTTGCCATAAAAAAACGGATAAAGTAATGATTATGAATATGACAAAAAACAGCAAGGAGACATTTTAATTGTTTATTAATAAACTATTTTTTTCTGAATCAGTGTCGGCTGCAAAGATGTTGACATTGCTGACTCTCATCATCTCCGCAGAGATGCACATTTCATTCGGATTAGGCCTACATAATCAGAGAGTAGCCTATTTATTTTCGTTTTGAATTATTTCGTTTAAAAGTAGACATTTCACGCTTTCTATAGATATATTTCTCCTGTCTGCGAGGCAAGCAGCCTATACGCTGAGTTTCGGTTCATTTAGCCTATAAGACGCGCTCCAGTTCACGTGCAAGTGATCGCGCCCGCGCCTCTGTCATGAGTATATTGTCAGCTATATTTGCTTCTTATTTATTAAATCCAGGCAATTGGTTGATGAAACATTGATTAAAATTAAGATACAATTTTTACAAAACGAAATTCACTTTAAAGAAAGGCTTTCTACAAAACAAAACTTAATGAAGTGGTCAAAATCATGTCTGACCCACTCCATGTCTTCCGATATATTGTGCATCTAATGATGTTTTCTATCTTAGTCATGCAGTTCACTTTTCATAATCAAATAGATGAAATTAAAAAATAACATTATAATAGGCCTATTTAAACATAAAGAAAACGTATTTGGTTTCATTTTTAATGGCTACCAACACGTATACAGTACAGAGAAATTTCATGTCGTGAGCAAGAGCGGATCATGAGTCGAGTCGGATCGAGCATAATTTATTTTTAGACTTATCTGTTGGCCAGTTGTGGTCTGTGCAATAATTATTAAATGTTCTAAACCATCGATTGTGTTTAATTGTTCCACTATAGGCTAGTAACGATGTACAACGGAGCCCCGACCTTTGCAAAAATAAAAATATAGGCTACAGACTTTTAGTAGGCCTACATTTTACAGTTCCAGTATTTTTAGGACAATATAAATATAGCCTGCATGCCCTAACAAAGCCAAATTTTTAGCATTTTTACTGTGCCACTGCCAATGTTTTTTTTTCTTTTTCTTTCATGAACCATTAAACGTGGTATTATGACAATGCACACTGAGCCCATTTCCCAGCGCGATTTCTTGGCCGCTACAGAGGTGAATTCGTTAAAATGGACATAAGTCCGTAAATATGACGCACTGCCCTAACGAAAGCCACATTTTGAACACTTTTTACTGTATCAGCCTTTTTTTAACTTGGCAAAAAGGGCAATGCACACAGCCATTCATGTCGTCACAGAGAATGCTTAAAAGCGGACATAAGGTCGTGATATATACTGCTCTACGAAAGTCACATTTTCAGCAAATAGATCGTTATTAATTCATGCACATCCATACTCTCATTTTCTGCATAATTTTGAGTTGACGAAGCTCTCGTGTCTGCAGGACACGCCTTTGGAGAGAAATGCAACTTTCATAAGAACTAGTACACATTATCAGGGAGTATCTGTTTTCGATTTGAATTGGTTCTTTAAGATTAGAAATTTCGAGCTTTCAATAGATAGGCTATATTTGCTATGTTTGTGGGGCAAATATACGCTCAGTTTCGGTTCGTTTAGGCTTATAGTGGCGCGCTCAAGTTCACATGGAGACAGACGTCAGAAAGCGCATCCTGATTGCTTTATTTTACAAAAGCACGACATTTTGTTGTTATTGTGAGTATAGGCCTACACAAATAGTAGATATTTACAGGGGGTTTTTTTTATATATATTTTTTATACAGTTTTATGATGTATTACTCGTATCTGTATGACGGAGTATTTTAAGTTATAGGAGTTATTTTAAGTGATCGCACCGGTGCCTCCAAGTCTCGTAAAGCGCGCTAATTCTTTAACTTTCACCCTGAAGTTATCCGTGATCATTTGACAATGTGTGAATACTCATGTTTTGTTGTTCTGCTGTTTGCGCAAGCAAAAAAAAAAAAAAAAAAAAAAAGATGAAAAATGTTTGTATTGTCTGTCACAGACACTTGTCAATTCTATTTTTATTTAATCCTAATTTAACATTCAAATCTTATCAGTTAACAGTTAATGGTCGGTTAATGGTCGTTTTCTTTATGTTTAAATAGGCCTATTATAATGTTATTTTTTAATTTCATCTATTTGATTATGAAAAGTGAACTGCATGACTAAGATAGAAAACATCATAAGATGCGCAATATATCGGAAGACATGGAGTGGGTCAGACATGATTTTGACCACTTCATTAAGTTTTGTTTTGTAGAAAGCCTTTCTTTAAAGTGAATTTCGTTTTGTAAAAATTGTATCTTAATTTTAATCAATGTTTCATCAACCAATTGCCTGGATTTAATAAATAAGAAGCAAATATAGCTGACAATATTATCATGACATGAAGGCGCCGGCGCGAATACTTGCACGTGAACTGGAGCGCGTCTTATAGGCTAAATGAACCGAAACTCAGCGTATAGGCTGCTTGCCTCACAGACATGAGAAATATATGTATAGAAAGCGTGAAATGTCTACTTTTAAACGAAATAATTCAAAACGAAAATAAATAGGCTACTCTCTGATTATGTAGGCCTAATCCGAATGAAATGTGCATCTCTGCGGAGATGATGTATGAAGCCAGTACAATGAGAGTCAGCAATCTCAAATTCATCTTTGCAGCCGACACTGATTCAGAAAACAACAAAACTTCTATCATCTCTAGTCACACACCAATCTTCTTCAGCTAGCCTATGTGTCCCACCCCAACACACACCAGAGAAAAAACTTTGCAGGTCATATGGCTGAGAGAGAACACTGGGATTCAGTGAGCTTATAATGCCGCATTTTATTGTCAGTAAGGGTAAGGGCGTTGTAAAAAAAAAAAAAAAAAAAGAAAAAAAAAAAGAAAAAAAAAGGCATAAGTGGAAAAATTAAATCTATTTTTTCATAAAACGGCAATTTAAATATATTATAGGTTATACAAAAAAGACAAAATAAAAAGGCTGAATAAGCTAATCTAGCATGTTAAATGGTGGCATCCTAGTAAATGAATGGTACACCCCCTTAAGCTCAGAAATGGTTTGACCCAAGTTTTCAGCAGTCAATGACACTGACCCGTTCAAACAGATTTTTAAGGCGTATTTCACACGTATTTCACGCGTGAAATACATGTCAAATACATGTATTTAACACGTTGATTTTTCAAGCGTATTTCACGCATATTTAACGCGTATTTCACGCGTGAAATACACGTCAAATACACGTATTTAACGCGTTAAATACGCGTGAAATACACGTATTTAGCGTGTTGTTGAGGTGTTAAAATTCACGTGTTTTTGGCCCTTTTGGCCTTCCATAGCGCAGTTTACAGAGCTCGCGCCGCACTGACACGTCATCTGCCCGGTTCAATGGACTTGGACGTGCTTGCTTGCACCACTGAACAGACAGCGCGGCACGAACTAATCTCACCAGCGCGGCGCTGACCAATTAAATCAGCGCAGCGCGAATCACATTACTGTTCTGCAGAAGTTCAGCTGGTTTTCCCTTTACATAAGATAATGAAGATAAAGAGAATTAAATTATACATTTCTTTTGCTTATTATCTTTCATATTAATAGTAGACTACATGTAAACAAACTGTATTGTTCCTTAGACTACGACTGCATGCTTAAATAAGCCTATACACACCACGCATTTACACACATACCGTTCTAGTTTAAGATCGGTAAGATTTTTAAAATGTTTTTAAAAGAAGTCTCTTCTGCTCACCAAGGCTGCATTTATATGATCCAAAATACAGCGAAAACAGTAATATTTTTACATTATAAAATAGGCCTAACTGTTTTCTATTTGAGTATATTTTAAAATATTAATTATGATCAAAGCTGAATTTTCAGCATCATTACTCCAGTCTTCAGTGTCACATGATCCTTCAGAAATCATTCTAATATACTGATTTGCTGCTCAAGAAACATTTATTAATTTATTTTGAAAACAGATGTGTACAATTTTTTTTCAGGATTCTTTGATGAATAGAAAGTTCAAAAGAACAGCATTTATCTAGCTTTTGTAACATTATAAATGTCTGTAACTTGATCAATTTAATGCATCCTTGCTGAATAAAAGTATTCTTTAATTTTTCCCCCCAACTCCACCCCAAAAATTCTTACTGACCCGAAACTTTTGAACTGTATAATGTTACAAAAGTTTTCTATTGAATGCTGTTCTTTTGAACTTTCTGTTCATCAAAGATTCCTGAAAACGCATAGATATAAGCTAGGCTAAGCATATAGAAAACAGTGATTTTAAAATGTAAAAATATTTCTCAATATTACTGTTTTTGCTGTATTTTGGATCATATAAATGCAGCCTTGGTGAGCAGAATAGACTTATTTTAAAAACATTTTAAAAAAACTTACCGATCTTAAACTAGAACGGTATGTGTGTATATGAGTGGTGTGTATAGGCTTATTTAAGCATGCAATCGTAGTCTAAGGAACAATACAGTATGTTTACATGTACTCTACTACTAATATGAAAGATAATAAGCAAAAGAAATGTATAATTTCATTCTCTTTATCTTCATTATCTTGTGTAAAAGGGAAAACCAGCTGAACTTCTAAAGAGCAGTAATGTGATTCGCGCTGCGCTGTTTTAATTGGTCAGCGCTGCGCTGTCTGTTCAGTGGCGCAAGCAAGCACTTACAAGCTGCGCTGACGAGTCGGTCGCGCGGTGAGGTCCATTGAACCGCGCAGATGACCTGTCAGCGCGGCGCGAGCTCTGTAAACCGCGCTGCCTTGTCCCCCTTTTGGTGTGTTTGGCTTCCCATACTTCACTTACTTTCTCCTGAGATACCTTCATCTGATTGACTTTTGAAGGCAGCATAGATGTATCCTTCGCTGCCTTTGATATCCCACAATCCTATGCTTTCCATTCTGTGACAGTTGAGCTAGAAAAATAAAGATGGCGTCCGAAAGTTGCGTTTGCTGGTCAGTTTGTGTGTAAAAGTATGTTTTTGACCAAAATTTTCCACTTTTGATGTAACTTCTAGCGAGAAATTACTACTGTAGTAATTAAATATTTGTTTAGTTTTCACCAAAGCTCGCGCTATTTTGCTGTAGATCATTAAACTGTCATGCTGCCCCAGAATTATGTCCGAAATCAGTTTCGTGAGGTACCATCATGCACAAACGCTGCCTTACAAGTTGCCTGATAAGGCAGCGAGGCAGCAAGTCAGCTGCCTAGGTTTTCGGATGCAGCCGTTGAGTATGAACGCAATCCAGATATCATCCGCCATGTTGACGTTATCATGTGACCTACGACGTTATAGCAAGCGCAACAACTTAAAAGATAGAAGTGACAGGTTTAATTCATATATCTGTAAATGTCTTGATATTGATTAAACTTGCTCATTTTGTGGTCTTGTTGAAGAAACAGCTGCTAATTTATTTTGTGATTCACGAGTTCACACTTACAAATAATCAGATAGTAAATAGTATGCTTAGTAGGAGAGGGCTCTGAGCTCGGTATTTTGGCCCGAACCCGGAGTACTCCCCCCGTATTCTGGTTAGGAAAGTAACCAGGCAAGTGTGAGGAGACGGGGTGGTGGAGGGATGCTGTAAAACTGTCGAGGAATATGGGTGAGTCAATTGTGTCTACATATATGTTTTCACTCATGCTGATTGGGTAGATATGTTGATTACTGATTGCTAACAGCTGGTTGAGATGACGTGATTAGACAGATTATTTGAACGTTGCTCCTCCCGAATTTTGTTAATAAAACATCATTTCACGAGTTCACACTTACAAATAATCAGATAGTAAATAGTATGCTTAGTAGTATGCGTATTGGATTTGCTGTCCGAGGAGAGGGCTCTGAGCTCGGTATTTTGGCCCAAACCCAGAGTACTCCCCCCAAAAATTGCAAACCAATGCAGGACAGCCGCCGGAAACATTACTGATGACCCCCAAATATCGCATTGCTTAGGCTGAATGTGCTGTTTGGAGGGTTAGTTGAAAGGCCGGGAGAATTCTCGTCATAATGATGAAGACATTACTGCTGTGGCAGTGAAGGTGAGATTAGACAGGGCTGAGCTCCTGCGGGAGCCGAGGTGACATCACTGCTGCGGCAGTGGAAGAATTGGCCTGAAGAACTGAGCTCCTGCAGGAGCCGAGGTGACATCACTGCTGCGGCAGTGGAAGAATTGGCCTGAAGAACTGAGCTCCTGCGGGAGCCGAGGCGACATCACTGCTGCGGCAGTGGAGAAATTGGCCGGAAAACTGAGCTCCTGCGGGAGCCGAGGCGACATCACTGCTGCGGCAGTGGAGAAATTGGCCGGAAAACTGAGCTCCTGCGGGAGCCGAGGCGACATCACTGCTGCGGCAATGGAGAAATTGGCCGGAAAACAAACACTGATAAGTCTGAAATTGTGGGATGGATTTTTGGGTTGAAGCTGGACGTGATGGTGAGTTCTGAACATCTGAGAAAACCAGAAAAGGCCAGTATGAACATTGCGTCAAGAGTACGGGCTGTGTTGATGGAGTAGTAGCCTCGGTGGAGAGTGGAGATGCATTTGGTGAGGATGTCTAGGGTGATGGGTTTCCTGGTGTCTTGGCGTGTGGGTTGGGTTCTTTGGATGCCTTTGATGAGAAGGGATGTTTGTGAATTGGTTATTTCAGAAGATGGTGAGCCAAATATAAGTTTATGAAAAAACTGGAGTCCGCTTAGATAACCCTTAATGGAGCCGGCTTGGAGGTTCTTAATGCTGTCTAGATAAGATACGAATGAAGTAATTGTGAGAAGAGAAAAATCAGGAAAAGGTAGGCTGTAGGTGAGGTGAAATGACTTGAAGCATCTCCAAGCAGTCAAATAAGATTGTAGGGTTCTAGGGGAAACGGCTTGAAGAATGTAGTTGAAAGAGGTGTCGAGGAGTGTTTTCAGTGGATGGTTTATGGGAATATCAGCTCTGAATAATGAGGTACTGGGGTTGGGAAAGGGTCCGCCTCTGGTGCCAACAGCTTGAATTTCTGAAAACCAAAGCGAGAGAGAGAGTCAGCGATTTGATTTTTGGATCCAGGGACGTGTTTGGAAGTTATAATAAATTGATCGCATGCTGAAATCCAAATAAGGCACCTTAGGAGAGGCATCAGCGTGGGGGAGTGCGAACGGCCTTTATTAATGCAGTGTACTGTTGGTTCATTGTCACAGTAAACTATGATGCTGTTGGTAGACCAATCTTTCCCCCACAGGAAGGCTGCTACGACGAGAGGGTATAGTTCGAACAGCGCTGAGGAAGTTGCAGATGGCTGTACATCCAAAAGCTGAGGTGGCCACGTAGACGCGAACCAGCGGCCTTGGTAAAATCCCCCGAAAGCCGATAGAGGGAGCTGCGTCGGTATACAGATGAATATCGACGGGGAGAGAGAGCAGGTTATTGTAGAAAAAGGAAAGACCGTTCCACTGTTTAAGGAAAGTTATCCATAAACTAAGCTCATTGCAACACAAACTATTTAATGAGATTTGGTCTTCTAGTGCGTGAATTGAAGACGCGAGGGAGAGGAGATGAGATATGAAAGGGCGGCCCTGCAGGATTATGCGCATCGTGAAATTTAAATGTCCGAGCAAAGACAACAGTTCGCGTTTAGAACAGTTTGGACTGTCTAGGAGGGTGGATGCAATCAGAATAATTCTGTCAATTTTTTCCCTTGGCAGTGAGGCCTGGAAATGAACTGTATCCAAATTAATGCCCAGGAATTCAATGGACGTGGCTGGACCCAAGGTTTTATCTTGGGCGATTGGAATCCCGAGGTCAGCGAAAGCCTTTTGGACCGTGAGAAGATGTGCGGCTGGAATGGCTTCGGGAGGCGAGAAAATTAGGAAATCGTCAAGCAGGTGAATCACGTAAGGAAACCATGCTCGAGACCGGACAGTAAATACTCAGTAAAGTTAGTGTCAGGGTGGTGAGACAATTTGGCAGACAGACGAGAAATATTCACAGGAGTCGACAAGTAATTTTTTGAATTTTTATTTTGTGATCTTTTTACAGGGCATATGATGCGGGAATGAGCGCCGCCACAGTAATTGCAGATGTGCAGGAAGCGACACCGCTGTCGTGCGCATCCCCCCGAGTTGAAGTTAATGCAAACTTGATGTCACGAGTTGAACGTGATTTTCTTAAAATCCTTTGTTGAAGCGTCGAAATTTGCTGGTCGTGGGACGTAACTAGTCGATCTTTCCTGTGATGGAACTGGGCAAGGGGGAATTGAAGGACTAACCAGAGGACATGATATGGTTGAATGAGAGAGTGATCTGCAGACTGCACAAGTGATATTACAGCAGCCCAAGAATACTCGGTTGTGAAGCTCTGTGTCCAGAGCGCCCCAGTAAGGGCACTGGTTCCATTGGGAAACGCGCACAGCGCATTTAGCTGAAAACAGCTTGTGGTATGTATAGACATGAGAACCTCCGTAAGATAACGCGAGCTCAGCAATTATTGCGAGATAATCGCTCAGCTCTCGTCTCCTGTGGGGAAATACGCTGCAGATAATTTCGCTGTAGTGATTAAAAGCGATGGAGAATTCGGTGAAAGAAAGGAGACGAGATGGATTAACTGCAGAGTTCTTTAAGGTAACTGAAAAGTCACCCACTTCAATTTGGCGGTCTGAGACGGATGGAGGAAGTAGAGATAATAGGGAAGAAAGATCAACATCCGCACCTGAGAGAATCTGTGTCCTGATGTTGTTGGCAGTAGGTTCCAAAGCTGTTGCATTTGGTGGGATGGGCGAAAATGTGGGGGGAGGAGTGGGGAGGAAGAAAAATAAGGCGTCTGGGCCGGCGCCGTTAGCGGAGGCAGCCTCACGCTCGGGTCGGCCCCTGGAGCCCGTGGGGGAACGAAGATGTTAGAGAATGAGGTAGGCTGTGAAGGAAAATAGTGCGTCTGGGCCTGCGCTGCTAGCGGAGGCAGCCTCGTGCTAGGGTCTGATGATGGGGCTGCAGGCCACGGACAGGGTGGAGGATTAGAGACAGCGTGAGAAAAAGGTTGCGACGGCTGGGCCTGTGTTTAATACTCACGTTAAAGGAACTGCCTGCGGGCAGAGCAGAAGGAAGAGAATAGTTAGGCCTGGCAGCTGCGGAGTCTGGGGCGCGGCCCAAACTTGCTGAAGGCCTGCTGCTGCGGCCTGAAGCGCGACGAAGGGCCGGTCTTGAGAGCGAAGGAGACGGTGTTTTCTGTGGACGCAAAGACGGGGCTTTGCAACTCGTGTGCGCTTTAGCATTTTTGGAGGGAGAAGTGGATTTGGGAGAAGGAAAGTTAGATTGAAGCGACACATACAGATCGTGTAACTGTGCTTTAGTCATTCTCCTAGAGAAATGAACGTCTGTGCTGATGAGCGCTTGTCTTAGACTTACTACTGTCCATTTCTCTATTGCAGGAATTGTTGGATAGGCCGAGGCGTAAGAAGACGCTGGAGATGCTGGTTGTTGTCTTGTTGGTGGAGGCGAGGGTAATCCTCGGCGTCGTGGAGTGCGGGAAGTGGCCCGAATGGGCTGACGTCGACGTAGTGGCTCCGGGGATTCGGAAATGACGTCCGGTGGAGCGCGGGTACTCCTGACATGGGATGAATGAGGTGAAGATTCCTGGGAGATGAGGGACTCATCGTCGGAAGGGAAAAGTTGGATTTCGGACATTGCAACAATTTGGTAGACCAAATGCTGTAAAACTGTCGAGGAATATGTGTGAGTCAACTGTGTCTATATATATGCTTTCACTTATGCTGATTGGGTAGATATGTTGATTACTGATTGCTAACAGCTGGTTGAGATGACGTGATTAGACAGATTATTTGAACGTTGCTCCTCCCGAATTTTGTTAATAAAACATAATTTGTAGTACAACCAATAAATCTGGGGTTGATTTAAGTTCTTATATTTTTAACCCTATTACGAAAACACAAAATTGCAATCTCTTGAATCTTCATCAACAAGCAAAAGTGGCTTAAATCTCCTTTATGTTTTCCTCTTTTTTTTGTTGAATTTAACTCTCGTTTCATCCCTCAATCGTATAGATAACAAATAAATAAATGAATATTTTTTTGATGCTTTATGATGAATTATTCAAATAAATTTAACCTTGTCATTGTGCTTTTTTCTGTCTGTATAATCTTATACTATGATGTACACAAACCCATGATATTTATGTTTTTTGTCATCATGATTGTTCATTGTTAAAGATACAACCTTGTATGATATTATAGATCTTGTATGTAATTATAAGTTCTGCAATAAAAATAAAGATATGAGCAACAGGTACTAATACCTCATAGCACCAGAAACTTGACAACCCAACCTAGTGTGGTTTTCCTCAGCATTTGCAATGTCTGCACAAAGGAGACGTCAGGCAGCTGCTCGAAGATCTCGCCTTTGGAGAAGACTGTTGATTTTATACTCAAAAAATTTAAGTATTACTACTAAAAATAAGATTACCCCAGAATGAATTGCATTGAACCCACCCCTACACTTACACACAATAATAATGATAAATGCTGACCAATACTTAATTATATTTTTTTACTGAAAATTGTTTTAGTAAAACAAGCAAAATGCAATTTTTGTCATATAAGCTATGCATAAATACTCTAGGCAAATGCAACCAATGTGAATCAAGCAATGAATTAATACATGAATTAATAAAATAATTATATTTTATTTACTGACAACAATAGGAAACATGAATAAATAAGTAATAGAATGAATAAAAGTAACCATCACAATAAATAAATAGGCTACATATACAACACATGAAACAAAGCTTTATTCAAACTTAATGTTCGAACAATCACGTATTTACAGTCAGTGAACCCCACATACTACTGCCATCTCAACACAGCTGTGCCAATTCTGCAGCTTTATTTTGATGAAGCACCTGACCACTGTGAACACCTTCGCCTGCCATCGATCATATGCCTCATTGCTGCTCTTCTCAATGGGGACATTGTTGATCCAGAGGATGAGGAAGACCATGATGATGGACCCCTGAACCCCACAACATTGAAGCAAGAGTGGGAGATGTGCGGGACAATCTGGCTGCCACTGTGTCTGCTCCAAACATTCATGTGCTCTCCATCAGCACGACTACCTGTAAAACAATTAAACAGGCTAAAAAGTTTTACAATTCATGTCAGCATTCCGTTTCTTTCCATATTTCATTTAATATTTTTACATGCTAATTTTTGTTGTAGCTTTATTACTTTTGTACTGTTCTTTAATGACAAGAAGTATGTGTAAGTTTAAATTAGGCAGATAACTGCTCTTTGGTTAAAATAATTAAAATAATATTCAAATGTCATATATAGAATAAGCACTAGAGGGCAGCAAATATCTATTTTTAAACAGGGTTGAGAAGACAAGTACACTGTTTTTAGTTATAAAGGCTTTTGAGAAGACAAGTACTCTGTTTTTAGTTATAAAAGGCTTTAATTAGTATTATATTTTAATGTATATATTTAGAGATGATCAAAGACAAATTTCTGTTACAATATATATTTTATTCTTATTGTTTAAAATATTATTAAATCATCTGACTCAACTAACTGGTCAGGCTCCAACTGTTCTGCCTCTGTGTGTGTGTGTGTGCAGCGCACACAAGTTTGTTATAAACAGCCACTTTTATAAAATCATTTGAAATTTATGTAAATATGGGTTTTGAATAAATTAGAATTATATCAATAAATAATTAATTTAAAGACATATGCGTCATATGTGATGCTCGCAAACACAGCACATGACCTTCTGTAACGCTCATGTCTACAAAACACATACTCTCCTTTGTATAAAAAAAAAAAATTAGTCTTGTCTGAATCAATACACAAAATCACAGTTGTCGGGTAATAAGAATTGTAACTCAAATGTCATTTAGAAAAGTAGTCCTGTCCAAATAGTGATATAGTGTCATAGTTCAATTTTAAATGAGTGTGAAGTTATCATTTGCAATGTGTTTTTATATTTTAATTAACCTAATTATCAAACTAATAATATAATACTATGTTGTCAGTGGCCTACAAATAAACTGGCTTGATTAGCTGCTTCAGGTGTGTTTGATTAGAGTTGACACTAAACTCTGAAGGACAGTGAGTCTACAAGAAAAGGGTTAAAGAACTGATCAAGGGTGTAATACTGACACACACACACACACACACACACACACACACACACACACACACACACACACACAGTGACACACACACAGACAGAGACCCCCTCCCCCCACACACACAGAATGAGACTGAGGGAGTGAGGGGGGGCAAAGAGAGAGAGAGAGAGAGAGAGAGAGAGAGAGAGAGAGTGTGTGTGAAAAATCCACATTCAAACCAAAATATCTGACTTCCTGTTGGTTTGAGCTAATGACTGTAAATTAGAAAATTGTCTGGCTTAATGAGAACATTATGTTTACCGAGTTTGGTGACTGTAGTTAAAACTAACCCCCCCACTTTTGTCAAAAGGTGGCGCTGTAGAGCCCCTGCTCCCCGCCTGTTTCTAAGGCTTTGCCCATGTCTACTGGATGGCAATATTGATGTGTGTGTCGAGTTTCATGCAATTTGAAGCATGTTAAGAGGCTCAAAAATGCCCAAGAATATTATTAAAGTTTGACCTGTTGCCAGGGCAACAATATTTAAGATATCACAAATACATTCACAGGTCTACATCTGCCATGTTTTGACATTATTGTGATGAAGTTTGAAGCAAATCGGGTAAAAATAAGAGGGTGATCTCAAAGCATTTTGAAAGTGATACACTTCCTGCTGCCAGTTGGTGGCACTATAACTTTGACTCACAATAGTCACATCCATGTGATCGGACTCCTACAACCAACACACTGCTGAAGTTTCATAAAAATCAATGTATGCAGAAGTTATAACACACTTCCTGATTCCCTTTTCTCGCCGTAAATTCGTTGCCTCACCACGGCCAAACCGTTCGAGATATCAAAAATCCGCTGGCAATTTTTCATCATCAATGTCTTGACTTCATGCTGACCGAGTTTGGTGGTGATCGGATTAATCGCCTAGGAGGAGTATATCAAATTCCAGAGCATGCGTTTTTCAAACAACCCATAATAACTGACTTCCTGTTGAGCTGGCATATAACTTAGAGCACGAAAACTGTTAGGCCCGATGAGGTCTATATGTGTACCGAGTTTCATACTAATGAGTGCAAGCGTGTTTGATACATGAACCAATTTTCGGAGCCCATTCAAGGGGGCGCTGTCGAGCCCCCCTGCCACACCCGGGTACCAGCTTCTGCCCGGCCCTGATGGCCGCGGATTCCGATGTGTGTGCAAAGTTTCAAGAGTTTTCGAGCATGGTAAGGGCCCCACTTGTGCCTGAATAGTCGGAAAAAAAAAAAAAAAAATATATATATATATATATATATATATAGCTGCAAGCAGCGATGACGGGCCCAAGCCCGGTGGCACCGCCACCCCGGTGGCTTCAGGGCAACTGTGCACCGTGGGCAATGGGCATTTAAAACGGTTAAACATAAAAGGTCTATGTCAAATTCACACCACATTTACTGCAGCAGCTGGTGCCCATATGATCACAAACCACAACAGCCACATCCATGAGATCATTTAAATGTAGATGAATTTTATGTCATAGAATGTCATAAGTCAATTTCAAATGAGTGCAGAATACCGTCCTAATCTGCCATGTTTGCGTTTTTCTCAGACAACCACTATAAAAATTCTAGAGCAAACTACCTACTGTTATTTGTGCAAACTCAACAGTACTCTGAGAAATCTAATCCAGTGTAATGTGATTGTCTGTGATTGCTGATGTTGTATTACCCTAACACTTCTCCACGTGTTTTCTGACCTCCCTGAGCTGTTGTTTGCGCACCAATCTTATGCACCAAAATCATGCTTTCATTTAATTTCAGTATGGGTGGTATTTGATGTAAAAATAAAAATAATATAAAATTAATAAATAGAGCTAAGTCACGGAAATGGCAAAGACGATTTTAATATCTGTCATGGGTAAAAATAAGGTATGTGTCTAGATTTTTCTGCTTACTTATACAAGATTGTTATAAACAGCCACTTTTATAAAATCATGTGAAATTTATGTAAATATGGGTTTTGAATAAATTAGAATTATATCAATAAATAATTAATTTAAAGACATATGTGTGATACACACAAAGTATGTATACAATTGTGTTTTTTTATTTTTCCTTTTTCTCTGAAATCTGTATATTGTTATAAGTTCAATGATTACATTATTTTCTTATGCAGTGTGCAAATTAACCAAATGTATATTGATTTATATGGACAGGAAAAAAAAGGACTCTTATTTTTATATTCTGGCCCGGGAGTCGCGAACGGACTGGTGAACTGCGCATGCTCCCTCATATTAACAGAGGAGCTGTGAAAGAGCAGACGCAACTCTCCCGTTCTTTTCATTTTATCCTGTTTTTACAGGTAAAAACACGGAAATTATAAGAGAAACCGTTAAATATAGAACAGTGATTGCACTATTACGATGTATGATGAATATAAAGTGTTGAATGTGTTTTAGCTGATGATGTTTTGTTTTTCCTAATGTATGTTCTCTCTTTAATATGAGGAAAATGATCTAAATGTGCTCCAGTGATCACTATATCTAACTATAGAGTTTTATTAATTGTTTTTGGGTTATAAAATGTTTAATCGTTCAAGTTAATGTGTTAAAATAGAGCGTTAAATGTCTCTGGGAAGCTCATTCTGTGATCGCGTTTGGCGCGCTTGGTAGTCACGTGACCACGCACTGAGGGAAGAGTAGAAAGCCACTCAATCTGTGTTCTTCCATTATAAATACTCTCCTATGTGAGAAAAAAAATAGTAAATTGTGTTATACAGTATTTTTGAGAAGGAAGTGGTTTAAAATATACACTTTTACACTATATATATTGAGTAAAGCCAATTCTAAGTCATATTGTCTATAAATATTAGTATTGATGTGTATAAAATGTCTATGGAGTATTCAGGTGTCAACAAAAGAGTAAATTGAAGACATGAGGCAAGAAAAATGGTAAAAAGTGATTTATTGTGATAACAGTGACACTAAAGTGATGGAAAAAAAAGAAAGAGACAACAGAATGTGAAGCAAAGCTTTAAAAGCAATTGTATGTACCTGAAATTGATTTATGGAATTGAATGTGCACTAAATAAACATATTAACAGAGGAGCTGTGAAAGAGCAGACGCGACTCTCCCGTTCTTTTCATTTTATCCTGTTTTTACAGGTATAGTAATCTGTCTGACGGGTCTCCGGAGGCGGGGCCTGCAACAGATTCTTGGGGGCTCGTCCGGGATCCACTCCATGTGACGCTAGGAGGCGGATCCAAAGATTCCAGAACCGTTGGGACCAGGCGGCGTTGGGGCTAGAGGCCGGCGGCTGCTACATCCACGGAACAACGAGACAAGAGGGCGTGTGCCAGGCAATCTGTGGGCGCTGTCTTCATCCTGAGGTTGCGGCTACCACGGAAGGGACGACAGAGGGTGACATAATGGCGGATCGTGCAAGGAAGCAGCTGGTGTGGGACATCAAGAGAGAGTTAATTTACTTACCTGCTGACGAACTGTTCCGCATCGCCAAGGTTATTGGGTCAACACCTAGACATGGCACCAGTGAACTGGATCTGGAGGACAGTGGGGTTTGTTTTGACCATATCAACGCTTTCATGTCCAGTGAACTTTTGCTAGAGACTGAGAATCAAGGTATGAGTGAACTGTTGTCATTGCAAGATATGGTAAAATCAGCAAAACAGATTTGCACAACTACACCTGATGTTGATACAAACACTCACCTTACACGTGTTACATCCACCCACCACTGATGACACTTACCTGATACCACCACATGTTGCATCTGACTCAGGGGATGTTAAGGGGGCCATACCTGAAACAAACACAGACATACATAAAATGCTAGCAGAGTATGAAGAAATTGGCAGAAAAATCCACCAGTACATGACCCCGACCCAGAACACTAACTTGACTTGCACTTTAGCACAGGGGGGTGCCACTACAGCACACGTGAACCAGACTGAGCAGCCCAAACGTGTAGCTCCTGACTTTGCGTTCCCTGTGGGGGGGGGGTTTCATTATATCCAGCCCCGTGAGTTTAAGATACATGGAGGCCAGATTGGAGATCACTCGTCATACATCACGTGTGCAATGTGTGCAGGCAAATAGACAGCGGCCTAAAAGAGAACTTCAGCAATGTCGACATTGTCAGAGGTGTGCTGCGAATTATCAAGCCAGGCATTTTTAAAGGTATGCTGATGAACAAAGACGACATGACTGTAGCTGAGCTAAAAGGGTTCTTACAGTCACATTTGGGGGACCGAAATAGCACAGAGCTGTTCCAAGAACTGATGTGCACCAAGCAGAGTGAACACGAAACCCCTCAGCAGTTCCTATACAGAGTCATGGGGTTGAAACAAAAAATACTCTTTGCTGCGAAACAAGCTGACTCAGACAGGAAGTATAGTGCAGCTACTGTACAGGATGTGTTCTTACACACTGTCTACCAGGGACTAAGCCACCGGTGTAAAGATATTCGTAGCGAGCTGAAACCCTTGTTAGCCGATAGTGATGTAACTGACGATGCTATCCTCAAGCACGTTATGAAGATCACAAGTGATGAGAATGAGAGGCTGCGGCGACTGGGCCCACCAACCAGAGCAAAACCATCCATGGCTAGTAGTGCCCAAGTTAGCGGAGAAACAGATGGAGATGTGAAAGCTGCAAAAGGTTCTGCTGCACAAAAAGTTCAGAACGATCAGATTAAGCATCTTACTGCCAGGATTGATGCTCTAACCAGCATGGTAGACGCCATACAACATTCTATGCCAACACAAACTGAGGGTGGCTGCCAATGCTCTGCCAACCAACCATCCTTTCGCCGGGTGAGCCGTTTGCGATGCTGCCCACGATGTGCAGACGAAGGGCGACAGGACTGTGCACACAGTTTCATCTGTGGAGAGGATGGACACCGGGCAGTAGGGTGCCTACGACGACCTCAGCGGCAGGGAAACGGGAGCCGGCCACTGCAAAGGGGCGACCAGTGACCGCACAGCAAATGCCCCAGCCAGACATTACTCCCCCGAAGCCGGCCAGGCCTAGGCGGTGGAGTGTTAGGACAAGAATGCCTGTATCAGAGACAAACAAACAAATCAATAAATGAGATGAGGTCCATGAGTCAAGGAGCAAGCATTCTGGGTCCCTGTAAGACCAAAAACGACAACATAATCAAACTGATCGGAAGCAAGGCACTGACCCAGTGCAACTTGAATGGCTTGACAGTGAGGGCATTACTCGACACCGGCGCCCAAGTCAGCATGGTGGACCGTGTGTGGAAAGAGAAGCATCTGCCAAGTGTTGAGGCGAGGCCACTTCGGGAGCTTCTCGGATGTCTAGATGATCTGAAAGTCTATGCTGGAAATAAAGACGTTATCCCATTTGACGGCTGGGCAGTCATCACAGTCAACCTGCTAGGAAATGAGGACCCAAGTTTATCTATTAATGTCCCATTCCTGGTGAGTAAAATGCCAATTGAGAGACCACTACTGGGTTTCAACTTAATTGAAGAACTGATTCAGGGGCAGTCTAAGCAACTGATGCCAACACTTACCTCACTACGGGCTGGAGCCATTGATATTCCTCGTGAAAAGGCACAAACTTTATTCAAGGTGATCCAAGCTGTTGAAGAAGATGATGGAGATGGGCACTTGAAGATTGGTCCGAGAGGGGTAGTTATCCGGGCAGGACAGGTGGCTTGGGTGAAGTGCAGAATCCCTTTAAAGATAGCACAGTCTGACTCTGTGGTCTTGTTTGAGCCTCATGAAAATAGTGATCATTTAAGATTCTTGGACATGGGAGAGGGACTCTTAGAAATACAAACCCAAAGTGACCCTTGTGTTAACATACCCATTGGAAATAACAGTGGTTGATGTGACCCTGCCCCGTGGCACAGTGATTGGAACTTTACAACAGATTGAAAGGATATTAGTGGAGTCTGGAAAAACAAGTCAGCCGAGGCAGACAGCAATGATCCAAACTGCGACCACTCGAGAAGATGAGGCCAAAACATCATTGTGGCACCCACCTGTCAGCCTGGACCATCTGGAAGAAGGCCAGAGAGGTAGTTCAAAGAATGTTGTATGAGGAGTCTGGTGCTTTTAGCAGAGATGACAATGACATTGGATGCATACCCAGCTTGCAGATGCCAATCACACTTAAGGATGACATCCCAGTTAAGAGGGCGTATTCCTCAGTACCAAAACCCTTGTTTAACGAGATGAAGAGCTACATACAAGATCTTCTAGGAAAAGGATGGATTAGTCTGTGTCCTTAAGAAAGACGGCAAGCTGATGCTTTGTGTTGATTACCGTCTCCTGAACAGGAAAACCATCCCTGACCGTCATCCATTGCCTAGGATCCAGGATCTGATTGACACCCTAGGGGGGTACTCTTGGTTCAGCATTCTCGACCAAGGCAAAGCGTACCACCAGGGGAACATCGCAGAAGGATCCAGACACATGACAGCATTCATCACACCCTGGGGGCTTTATGAGTGGGTCCAAATCCCCTTTGGATTGTCCAATGCGCCTGCTGCCTTCCAACGCAGTATGGAAGAAATGCTTGATTCGCTCAGGGATGAGTGCTGTATCCTGTATTTAGATGACGTCTTATGCTATGCGAGGTCCTTTGAAGAGCATGTTGAGAGTATCCGTAGAGTGTTGAGGGCCCTCCAGCATCATGGTGTAAAGCTGAAACCTGAAAAGTGTGAAATGTTCCAGAGCGAAGTCAGGTACGTCGGACGGCTAGTGTCAGCTGAAGGAGTACGGATAGATCCTAAGGACCTGGGGGCTGTCAGATCCTTAACGACCAGGACTCCTCAGACAGTGGGTGATGTGAGGAGGCTACTCGGGTTCCTCAGCTACTACCATGCCTTCATTCAAGACTTCTCCAGGGTAGCAAAACCCTTGTACGAGCTGCTGCAGGCCAAGCCTGGAACAACACGGGACACTCACAGAAAGAAGAAAGCTAAAGGCCCACAAGTTCCCTCCAGATCCCCAGTAGAATGGACCAGGGACCACCAACAGATCCTGGAGGCACTAATTGGTATGTTAGCAAGCCCACTTATACTGGCATATCCGGACTTCAACTTACCCTTCACGCTCCACACTGACGCATACGAAAGGGGCCTAGGGGCCATCCTATATCAGCGACAAGATGGGAGGTTGAGAGTAATAGGATATGGGTCCAGAACATTGACAATGACAGAGAGGAACTACCGATTACACAGTGGTAAACTTGAGTTCCTGGCATTGAAGTGGGCAGTGTGCGAAAAGTTCCGGGACTACCTGTTTTACGCCTCACACTTCACAGTGTACACCGACAACAACCCCCTGACATACGTGATGAGCACAGCAAAGCTCAACGCAGTAGGCCATCAGTGGGTCGGGGAGCTGTCTGACTTCCGGTTCGACGTCAAGTACCGGCCAGGGAAAGTCAATATCGACGCAGATACCTTGTCTCGTCTTCCTCTGGACATCGAAGTATATGCATGTCTACAAAACACACACTCTCCTTTGTAAAAAAAAAAAAAGAAAAAAAAAAAAAGTCTTGTCTGAATCAATACATGAAATCACAGTTGACGGGTAAAAAGAACTGTAATTCAAGTGTAATTTAGAAAAGTAGTCCTGTCCAAATAGTGATATAGTGTCATAGTTCAATTTCAAATGAGTGTGAAGTTACCATTTGCAGTGTGTTTTTATATTTTAATTAACCTAATTATTAAACTAATAATATAATACTATGTTGTCAGTGGCCTACAAATAAACTGGCTTGATTAGCTGCTTCAGGTGTGTTTGATTAGGGTTGGCATTAAACTCTGAAGCACAGTGAGTCTGCAAGAAAAGGGTTAAAGAACTGATCAAGGGTGAAACTGACACACACACACCCCCAAGTGAACCTGAGGGAACAAGGGGGAGGGGAAGGAGAGAGAGAGAGGCTGCGTCCGAAACCTACTTTTCTACTATTTAGTAGGGGAAAAGCAGTAGGCGAGCGAATAAGTATGTCCGAAGCCTTAGTAGTCAAAAAAGAGTAGGCGAAAATTACCTGGGTGACGTACTAATTCTCGCGAGATTCGGACTTGCGTCTACTTAAAGTGCATCAGAAACCGCCTACTTACCTACTATATAGTAGGGGAAAAGCAGTAGGCGAGCGAATAAGTATGTCAGAAACCAGTAATCATAAATGAGTAGTCGAGAAGTTCCCGGATGGCCTACTGCTTCTGCCCAGATTCTGAAGTGTTCCTCGAACACTACTTTTCTTTTGTTTATTTAACATCTGACAGGAACATCTTCTTTAAGTATTATGACTTATGAGTGATGGATTATGATCTATGAGTGATGTGCGCTATTATGTAGAAGTCACTGTTGTCAACACTGCTTACATTACATGAATGTAAGTAAAGGCCGGAACACACCAAGCCGACACCGACGAACTAGTGGTGACGAAAGCAGACTGCGGGGTTGGCTCACGTCGGTAGCGTCTGGGTCCAAAGTTGGCCTGACACACCAAACCGACGCTCGACACCCGACAGCCAAGTAGCACGTCATTCTGCGCCTGCCCAAGATGAAATGCATTTCCGTACCAGCAGGTGGCAGTAGCTGAACGGCCAATCAGAATGATCAGATGGCCTGACGGACCAACGAGCTCCGACGCCGATTCAACATTTTGAATCGGCCGAAAAAAAGCCGACGAGGACCAACTTCAGCCGACGGTGCAGAACACACTGAGAAAACTTAGTCGGCCGACGGACAAAAACTGCCCGATGGCTGACCGTCAGCTTGGTGTGTTCCTGCCTTAATGTAAATAAACAAATGTACACTTAACTAGACATAAGTTATCTATTTTATTTGTCTGTTAGTACTGTTAATAAAATAAGGAACATTTGTATTGGATAAAAAGTGAGTTAACACATCATCAACATGTAAATGTAGTATTGAGCACATAAACCTCAGAGGAAACTTGAATCTTGTCTGGATTACAGGGACAGATGATCACGTGTGTTTATCCGGTGGAGAGAGGCTGATGAGGGAATGATGCCATCAAAGGCTTTGAGTGAGTATACTACAGAAATGAATACAAAGTCTATTTAAATCTTAAGTTGTAGTTTATTTTAATTATCGTAATTTAAACAGAGTTATTACAGCACTTTTCTGATTCTTGATTTCTGTGCATTTGCTGCAGAGCTTTTGTGGTGAAGCAGGAGGACCTGCAAGGAAAGGTGACGGCGGCATTTTCAAGATTGACAATATTAGAGAGAAAATTATAACCATGCAACTGTCTACTACAGTATCGCGTCAGACAGTGCATTGTAGTGTCCCTGAGGAAAAATTCAATTCATTCGCTGCTTTAGGAGAGGAAGAATTGTCTAAACTTGTTAAATCATCAAAATCAACAACATGTATGTTAGACCCTATACCGACTAAGCTATTGAAAGACATGCTTCCAGAGGTCATAGATCCTCTTCTTAATATCGTTAATTCATCTTTATCACTTGGATATGTACCAAAAACTTTTAAGCTGGCTATTATTAAACCTCTTATCAAAAAACCACAACTTGATCCTAGAGAATTAGTCAATTACAGTCCGATCTCAAATCTTTCTTTTCTGTCAAAAATACTAGAAAAGGCAGTATCATCACAACTATGTTCCTTTTTAGAAAGAAATGGTATCTTTGAGGATTTCCAGTCAGGATTTAGACCGTACCATAGTACTGAGACTGCTCTCATTAGAGTTACTAATGATTTGCTCTTATCATCAGATCGTGGTTGTATCTCTCTATTAGTGTTACTGGATCATAGTCCTGCATTTGACACTATCAATCACAACATTCCTTTAAATAGACTCGAAAATTATGTTGGCATTAGTGGAATTGCATTGTCATGGTTCAAATCATACTTACCTGACTGTTATCAGTTTGTAGTAGTAAATGAAGAGATGTCATATCGATCACAAGTTCAATATGGAGTACCGCAAGGCTCAGTACTAGGACCATTGCTTTTCACTCTGTACATGCTACCCTTGGGAGATATCATTAGGAAGTATGGCCATAGTTATAGCGTTTAGCGTTAGCTACGCTGATGATGCTTAGCTCTATATTTCTTCACGCCCTTACGAAACTTACGAATTCACAAAATTAATGGAATGCATAGCTGATATAAAAAATTGGATGACCAGTAATTTCCTACTACTAAATTCAGAAAAAACAGAGATTCTAATTTTTGGACCAGAAACTTCTTCACGTAATAACCTAGAATACTGTCTAACACTTGATGGCTGCTCTGTTAAGTCTTCGTCGTCACTTAGGAACCTGGGTGTGCTCTTTGATACCAATCTTTCATTTGAAAGCCATGTTTCTAGCATCTGTAAAACCGCATTCTTCCATCTTAAAAATATATCTAAACTACGACATATGCTCTCAATGAAAAATGCAGAACAGTTAGTTCATGCGTTCATGACCTCAAGGCTAGATTACCGTAACACTCTCCTGGGTGGTTGCCCTGCTCGCTTGATAAATAAACTACAGCTCGTACAAAATGCAGCAGCTAGAGTTCTTACTAGAACTAGGAAGTATGACCATATTAGCCCAGTTCTGTCAACACTGCATTGGCTTCCTGTTAAACATCGTATAGATTTTAAAATCTTGCTAATTACTTACAAAGCACTAAATGGTTTAGCTCCCCAGTACTTGAGCGAGCTCTTAATGCATTATAGTCCTTCATGTCTATTGCGATCTCAGAATTCAGGCCAGTTGATAATACCTAGAATATCAAAATCAACCGCAGGCGGTAGGTCCTTCTCCTATTTGACACTGAAACTCTGGAACACTCTGTCAGTTTAAATCTAGACTAAAAAAGCATATTTTTAACCTGGCATACACATAACACATTATCAATTTATGTTTTCAAATCCTTTAAAGGATTGTTAGGCTGCATAAATTAGGTCAGCCGGAACCGGGAACACTTCCTATAACACCAGATGTACTCGTTACATCAGAAGAAGAATGGCATCTACGCTAATATTAGTCTCTCTGTTTATCCCGAGGTTTACCGTAGTCAGCCGGATCCGGGCCGTATCCAGGTGAGATCGAGGACCTGCGCCTTGACACGACCACAACGCAGCCCTGAAGTGTCAGCAGAGATTGAGTCAACTAGATCATCCACTGTGAAGGCCTCATCAACACGACAGCCACAGTTCCTCAACAAACCGTACATATTGGCGTGATGAATACGATCCTCAACTGGATGGAACTGGAATAAATACTTTGCCTGTTGCGATCCCATTGGACTTATGATAGCTGCCTGAATCATAATAAAGCACTGTTTGCTGTTGGCCAGAGGAGAACTGGCCCCCCGACTGAGCCTGGTTTCTCCCAAGGTTTTTTTCTCCATTTTAACACCTGTTGGCCACCTGTTTCCCACCTGATGTCACCTGTTGGAGTTTGGGTTCCTTGCCGCTGTCGCCTTTGGCTTGCTTAGTTGGGGACGGTATGGACGGTTGTTGAGGAACTGTGTCGTGGCTGTCGTGTCGATGAGGCCCTCACAGTGGATGATCTAGTTGACTCAATCTCTGCTGATACTTCAGGGCTGCGTTGTGGTCGTGTCAAGGCGCAGGTCCTTGGTCTCACCTGGATACGGCCCGGATCCGGTTGACTACGGTGAACCTCGGGATAACGAGAAAGACTAATATTAGCGTAGATGCCATTCTTCTTCTGATGTAACGAGTACATCAGTGCTAATATAGACAAATTAACTAATTTAATAAATGTTGATTCTTACAACGGAATGAATCAATACTGAATTTACTTAAGATGGATAATGACACCATTTTCTTTAAGAGCTGCTGTGCAGCCATAATTATATACCAGTTAACACTGTAAAGCTGCTTTGACACAATCTGCATCGTTAAAAGCGCTATATAAATAAAGGTGACTTGACTTGTTAGACTAAAGTAGGTTTTAGTAACTATTTTTCAAAGATCAGTAACAGTAAATGGACTATTGTATTGTATTATATTACATCAAGTGTATTATAATTACGGCTGAATAATTACAGATGAGTGAATGATTTTCTGACCTCCTACCAGTTAACATATAATTTGTGATTTTATTATTTTAATTTAGTGATTTTAACTTTTGCTTTACAAAGCAACTTTTTTTTTTTTTTTTTTTTTTTTTCAATTGTAATGTTTATATTAAAACTTTTTGCACATTATGTACAGTCTAGCCTACATGGATACAGTCGCAATATTTGTTTTCATAACCTTCAATTTGTGCATTGTTTGGAGGACAACATTGGAGGACAAATAAAATTTGGCAAAATGTTTTCTGCCCTGAAAGAGAATGCTTTGCAAGGTTTATTTACCCATTGTGTTCTTTAAAAAAAAAAAAAATACTGAGATATTATTTTTGGTCTAGCCCAGCAATACATTTGATTACAAAAAATGTTCACATATTGGGGAAATTTGCCTCATGAAACTTAATGATGGGATTAGGAAAATCTTTGCCTTTCACTGTCACCTCTTTGTCTTTTACTGTCCCTCATTCAAGGGACAGTAAAATATGAAGATATCTTTAATGAAACCAAAGAGATTAAGCAAGTATGGTTGAGCTTCCTTGTTTACCATTTTTGAGCTCTTTGTATGTGCGTTGATCAATGTTTATAAGTGAATAAAAGCCTTAATTAAAACTGCTCAATATATAAAGCAATCACATCTCTTCAGTAGCCTTGGATTAAACTGCTTGACTTATATGGACTGTTCAATAATCTTTATAAATGTCATGATCCCAGTCTGTGTTCCCCTGTCTTGTAGATTTTTGTTGTATTTCATGCCATGTTTTGTAGTCCTTTTGTAGTTTTTCTTGTTAATTAGTTCTCTGATTGTTCCCAGGTGTTTCTTGTTTGCCAATCACCCCTTGTGTATATATACCCCAGTGTTTCTCATGTTCTTTGTCTGTGGCCTGTTGCACAAAGCCAGTTTTGGTTGCTAGTACCCAGGTAAGTTCAAGATTAGTTTGAGCAAACTCTGTTTTTTCAGGCTTATGAAGGTGGATTGGTTTTTAGCAGGTTTCATTGCTATGGTAACTTATGCTACACGGCTAACCTGCTCCGGAGCAGGTTTTATTCTGAGTTAGAGATCACAAACCCAAATTGGACCAATCAGCTGTGAGTAAAGTGACATGTATCTGATGCAATAAAGCCACTCCCCTGTATCTCTTGCTCCAAATTAAATCAGTTTATAGTGAAAACATCTTAGAGACAAAATTGCTCAACATTTGCTGTTAATTATTCATTATATTTATATAAATAAACTCAAATTATGAATAATTCATGACATTCATATAATTAGGCCTATTATATTAATTGACTATATTAAACTTTGCTTTTAAATTAAAATAAATATAATACATGCATAATATATAAAGCTTTTAAACAGATTAAGCTTACATGTATTCTTTTGAGCTCTTTGTGACACTATATTAATTTGGTCTATTTGTTTGATTCACATGCATTGATATAGTCAGATTTTTCATCAGCTGCCTTCTCAAACTTTCACTGCATCAGTGTTTATTCCTGCTTTGTAAATGCGTTTAATTTCATATTTTTCATAACGATCTCTTAATCTTCGGAAGAGACACGAATTGCACGGCTCTCTCGCGAGAAGTGAATCAAACTGATGTTCTCCTTGTTCCGTGTGATTGGCTGTTTGCCGCACGTGTCACACTTTCAGGTGCACGCGCTTTGCAAACTCTGGATTAAACCTGAGTTGACAGAGAAAGTTTACACCGAGCGTTGTGCAACAGTTGATCCTGATCTAAACCAGGTTGGATTTATCTGGATTTGTCAACTCCAAACCTACTCTGAAACTCAGAGTTTGTTCAACTAGCTTCATGCAACAAGCCACTGGTGTTGTCCTTAGTGGATGTATTAAATGAGTTGTGTTCAGTTCTGTTTTACCCCGGTTTGGATTTACTCTTGTTTTTGCCTGTTTCCTGTTGCTTGGATGTTTTGTGTTATTTTGTTAATAAACTGCTATACTGCACTTGGATCCTCCTCTTCCTCGTTTCTGAAACGCTCTGCATTATAAAACATTTTGAAATTTCAAGTTTTGGCTATATGAACTTCCAGTGGAAGGACAGAAATCTTTCTGGTTTGATTAAAAAGATATTTTCGAGTTTTGAAAATGAACTAAAGTTATGGGTTTTGAATGGGGCTGGGTATCAATACAGATGTCCCGATTTGATTCAATGAATTAAATTCAATTTTCACTGACCTCACCACAAAAAATTGTTTTTGACTGGTGCATCCTTGTATTGTAATAAATGAGGTTATGACACCAAAATATTAGATCTAGTAAAAATTTAACAACAAGAGCAGTAAGTGATTTTTGTCTTTTGTAGTTTGATTAACATTAATAAAACAGACGGCAGCAGGAAAATTAGGCTACTGTCACTTTAAGACTAATGCACGGATCCAATTTATTGAGACACATGTTGTCTTTCACTTAAGCCATAACCGACTAGGTTTACTAGGATACTTGCCAAGGCGAGCATTTAGAGAGAAATCTGTGTGAATTTGTCTGTTCAAGTGCAAGGAGACGGGAAAGAAAATTCATTTTATTATTTGCACGCTGTCTGAGATGCACAGCTTTCTGTTTGAGTGTGCCAGTTCTCTTTCGCGTCTCCTTCACTTTAATGCCTAAATTGGCAAGGCTTGAAAATGCATGCAAATGCTAAACTTTCGTGACCATGCAGCACCGGCCTGATCGGGACAGTGTCAGTTCCTTCAATTGTTTGGAACGTCTTTTACGCTTGAAGGCGCACCTGCATCCGCCATGTTGTTCACTGAATGAATGACAGGGTCCCCGCTGTCATGCAAGGTAAATAAGAGGATGACATCTAGTGGAGAAGACTAGTAATAAGATTAATGTCAATCAGATATTATGTTCAATGTTTACAGAAATAAATACGGAAAAATATTCTTGGCTTAATAGAAAAATCTTTTTCAGCCATTAGGCTCGAAACGTCACCTGTGGTGAGAACGCAAAATAAATATTTTTCTTAGAAAAATCTTAAGAGGTGTAAAGAGTACATGAAAACCATACTTAAGAAAAAGTAGAGATGCCTTACAGCGAAAATGACTCTAATTCCAATACTACTTGAGTAAAAATCTTAGAGTATCTGATTTTAACAGTACTTAAGTGTTTTAATCATGAATGCAGGCTCAAAGATGCACTAGTCCTCAACACCTAAACTGCCAGTAAAAACCAAGAAACGGTTGATTTGTGAGGAGAGCAATCACGTTTATTTTCTAAAATCAAAATAAAACTGAACACTTAAATATTGCAAGAAATTAAGGTCAACATAACAGCCTTTTAAGCGTCTACAAACACTCAAGTCTCTGTTAAGCTCAAGTGCTCAAAAAGGGCATAAGTAAACAAATATCCTTCAAAAAGGTTTCTTCATTAAAGCGGATAAATAAAATAATGTTAATTAAAATTAAATTGTCAAAGCCTACTTGCACTGGACAGGCTGCTTTCGGCCTTATCACCGTTTGCGGCCATGTCCTCATCTCATATGAAACACCTGCAATTCAGCAACTACCTGCTAATGCACTCAAATTCACGTAAAGCAGCCTTGTTGAAAAGTTTGCAAGGGCTGGCGCAAAAGCGGCATTGGCAGCAGCACTTCTGGTGGCATTTCCAGCTGGCAGGGACTTTGTCAGCTGCTCCTGTTTGTAGCACCTGCCGCTACAAACAGGAGCAGAGTATGCACCGTCACGGTTCGGTGCATACAGTCAGATGACGAATACAGTCAGTTACAAGCAATCCACACTCCAATCCAGAGTGTGGTAGCGTGGTAACGCAATGCTGTTTGCTAACCGACACAACAGGAAAAAGCGCAGAAGAAGAAGAAGAACAGACGATCTATGCATAGATATACTGTATACTCATCATATTTACTTTACCTGTTCAGGGCTCCATGGATCGCGGAACCAGGGGTGCCGCTCTGGCCTGTGCCCGGGTAACTTTTGAGGTCTGGTACAAATATGATAAACAAAAATACATAGGCTACAGGTCCATATGTATGCACGATTAATCATTAAAATATTGCAATCTCGGTTCAAACACACTCGCGATCTTATTCCTAAATGACAACAATTCCGCAGTCTATTAAACCTTTAAAGTTACGATCAGGCAAGAATATAAATTTAAACCTGCTTTCGCGCTGCCGCTGATGCAGAGAGCGCAGCGCTCATGTAAACCATGTCTGAAACAACTTCACAAACAGTGTTTTCAGCTGACAGTATTGCTATTCCTTTGTTGCAAACATAACAAAATATTGGGCTAAAAGTTTATAGTCCGGATATAAACACCAATATTGTGGCATCCGCAATCAAAATGAGTAAATAAATTACCTTTAAAACTAAGGGTGTACTCACACTAGGCTCTCTGAACCGTGCACGAGCGCGTTTGACCCCCAAAGCCCAGTTCGTTTGACAAGTGTGATCGCTTCGTTCCGTGCCCGGTGTTACGAGATTTTCGGTTTCCGAAGGCGGAGCATACATGAATATTCATGAGTTTCCCAGACATGCGCGATTGTACGTGCAACTGAGAATTTTAGTTCACATTGTATCTCAGCACATTAGTGGATTATTACATAAAGGTAACTATATTCTCAGCGTCGCGGCAGAATTATGCCTAAACTACAGTTGTTTACTTCTAGGTAACAGTTTATAATGTGCTCATTAGTATGCACGTTTTGTGCAGTCGTCTGTAACTGAATGACAGGCACTTCGTGTAACAGCAGAGCAACCTTCAGCTATCGTCTTTGTACCTTGCAATGTTTTAAAACTCGGTCTTTTATTAGTTGTTATCATTATACATCACTGCTTGTAACAACTGAAATAAACCTGTATAAATGTGTCTGTGGACTAATATCTATTCTGGTATTGTTCTTTAATTCTTGTTCATTTTGATATAGGCCTATAGGCTATTGCTGTTCCAAAAGTTTAATAAAATTCTTTGTTTAGGCTCACCAAGGCTGCATTTATTTATTCAAAATTAGGCAAAACAGTAATATTGTGATTTGTTTTCTATTTTAATATATTTTAAATGGCTGTTTATTCCTGTTACTCCAATCTTCAGTGTCACATGATCCTTCAGAAATCATTCTAGTATGCTTATTTGCTGCTCAAGAAACATTTCTTACTAATATCAGTGCTGAAAACAGTTGTGCTGCTGAATGAAAGTGGAAACTGTGCCTGTATTCAGGATTCACAGAACAGAAAGTTTGAAGAACAGTATTGAAATAAATCTTTTGTAACATTAGAAATGTCTTTTTTAAAATCAATTTAATTAATCCTTGTTGAATAAAATTCATCCTTGTGGAATTAATTTCTTAAAAAACAAACAAACAAACAAACAAACAAACAAAAAACTACAGTGATTCCAGTGATTGAATAGTATTTTAATGCAAATGCATTTATGCAAAAATTTGGGGGCCACTGTATGTAAAAAGATAATGTTTTGTGGTTGTTATAAAAAACAGTTTTAAATAAATAAAAAAATGTCATTAAATTCAAAGAGTGGTAAAAATGTCTTCTTTTTTTTATTTTTTATCTGAGAATAGCTTTCTTGTGTCATATTTCCATACATTAAGGGACTGCTAGCTAATTTTTGTTGTTGGCAAGTCCATGGCCCATCTTTTTGTACAAAAACAAAATTTCAGTACTGTCTCACACAATATCATATGTTCACTCCATCACACGTTATACCAAGCATCCAGTAATCAAAAGCAAATCAAGGCCATAATCGCATCTTTATTCCAGGATTTGTGATATGTTTTGATACAGATCCAACAGTTTAAAAACTTTTTTTTTTTTTTTTTCAAAATTTCACGAGGTCAAAGGTGCCCCTAATTAAAGCCCCATGAAGAACATGCAATAAATTGTCCATTTATATCAGTGATCATCATCGTATATCCAGGTACACAAGTGACACATGGTCAAAAGAACGGATGGCAGAGAATAACAAAAGGTTGCACAAATCTTTATTAGGCCACTGATTTTGGACATTTCTTTCATTTCCAGAGGGATGACCCAGTTTTAAATCTCCATAAGGTGAGGTAACAGAAGAACATAGCAATACATAATTGAAATGGCAGCTGCATGTATTTAACAATATTTTATTTTATTTATTTTTTCTGTTATATGAAATCAGCATAGGCTAATCTACTTGGACTCATTTAGGTGTTCTGGGATGCTGGTTTCCTGTGCAATTGAAAAATTAAACCTTGTGGTGTCAGTGTATCTTTCTTTAATATATATATATATATATATATATATATATATATATATATATATATATATATATATATATATAATAGGCTATAATTGGAAACCATGAAAAGACAATAGCCTATAGTTTCAGCAACATTTTCAGCATTTGTCACCAACAGGAAAACCAGAGAATGCACAGGTAAGCTAACAAATGTATCACATTAGTAGTCCATAGATTACAAAAATATTATGTCCACAGACACATTTATACACATTTATTAGTTGTTACATCACAAAGTACAAAGGAAGAGCACAACGAGCTGAACTCATTGTAGACGATAGCTGAAGGTTGTTCTGCTTTTACACGAAGTGCCTGTCATTCAGTTATAGACGACTGCACAAAACGTGCATACTAATGAGGACATTATAAACTGTTACCTAAAGTAAGTAAACAACTGTAGTTTAGGCATAATTCCGCCGCGACACTGAGAATATAGTTACCTTTATGGAATAATCCTCTAATGTGCTGAGATACAATGTGAACTAAAATTCTCAGTTGCACGTGCAATCGCGCATGTCTGGGAAACTCATGAACATTCATGTATGCTCCGCCTTCGAAAATCTCAGAAACCGAAAATCTCGTAGCACCAGGCGCGGTTCGTTTAGCCGTCCCTGGCCCGCTTGGAAGAGGTGGGCCAGGGCGCGGTTCGCATACAGTGTGAGCGCTAACCGTGCCTGACAGAACAGCTACTACTTTGTGTGCACTACTGTCATCATTACGACAGCAAACATCTTTATTACTACTTTGATAGTACACTTTTCAATTTATGTACTTAATTCGAGTGTATTTGGGTTTATAACGGGTCTGGCTCTCACCTTATTAATGAACAGGAATTGTAGTTTGCGAGTAAAGCTGCAAATTCCTCCATTAACGTCAGCTGCCTTCGTAGTTCGTAATAATCCTCTGATACGTGCAAGTGAAAATCGCCGCGCGGCATTATGATAAATCTATTAGGCAATATCCCAGCAAACACAATAACGTTGTAAAAACGTTTTTTTCACGTTGTGAAAAGGTCGTGATAACGTTTTAATCGGACGTATTTAATACGACAGATGTCGGGTTTTTTTCACGTTATACATTTTTTTCACAACGTTGCAGAAACGTCTTTATAACGTTTTTATCACGTCTGAATGTCTCCTTGCAACGTTTTAAAAACGTACTTACCACGTCCAAACTGGTACTTAACATGCTGCCATCAAAATGTTTTCTTTAGTGTTCTTTCCAAATAAAATGACTAAAACCATATAAAACAAGTATATAAAACAACATATAGTAAGATAAATACATTAAGTGGTGTATTTTATATTTCTTTATAATTCGTCATAAGCTATTATGTCAGTTTACAACATTTCTGTAAATCTGAATATTCAGCAGCACGTTTTTTACATTTCACCACCTTACCTGTAGCACGGACCTCTGGTTGTTGTCCATTGTATAAGCCTACATTATCATATATGTAGGCCTAATAATTTATACTACACACAAATTTTGTCACTCATATTTATTCACAAAAAAGTAACATGATATGAAAAAAATATAAATATGTAAATAAATAAAACACATGAAAATTATGCAATGACTGGCGAATTTAAATATGGGATCATTAACAAATTCCAAGAAATTTCAGAGCACAGATGTTATAACAGAAGAAAAAAACAACAACATTTCATTTGTAAATTGTAAAGTATTACATTTTAACTAGATACAAATTATTTTATTGCGATTATTATAATAATTATATTTTAATCTTATTACTTGTTTGCACTAAAACTAATGCTTATATTTTAAGGATTTTTTTCAACACAAATTACAGATATATAGGCATCGGAACTTAAATAGTATATATTATATAATATATAAGAAGTTTATAATGGCTATTATTGTTCAATAAATACCTGATTTTGAGAAAATGTATGTTTGCGATTTCTCGATTTTTCAGCGCTTTCATTGCAGGTTACACTGTTGTGCCAGTAGGTGGCAGCTAGGAACTGTCTTAATGAGATAGTAAACCCAAAAATGAAAATTATGTCATATTATTACTCACCCTCATGCCGTTCTACAATACTAAGACCCAATACTAATATTAGTAGACCCGCTGTACTGTTTTAAACATGTTTTAGTACCTCGGGCACTGAAAGTGTAAATTAAAGGATTAGTTCACTTCAGAATTAAAATTTCCTGATAATTTATTCACCCCCATGTCATCCAAGATGTTTATGTCTTTCTTTCTTCGGTCGAAAAGAAATTAAGGTTTTTGATGAAAACATTCCAGGATTATTCTCCTTATAGTGGACTTCAATGGCCTCCAAACAGTTGAAGGTCAAAATTACAGTTTCAGTGCAGCTTTAAACGATACCAGACGAGGAATAAGTGTCTTATCTAGCAAAACGATCGGTCATTTTTTTAAAAATACAACTGTATATGCTTTATAAACACAAATGATCGCCTTGCGAGTGTTTCCGTGTTCTGTATTCTTCAAAAAGTTTACGCTGTATGTCCTATGCCTTCCCTATTCTACTTACGGAACGAACGCAGCGCCAGTTCCGTTTTTTTCTGTAAGTAGAATAGGGAAGGCGTAGGATATACAGCGCAAGCTTTTTGAATAATACGGAACACGGAAACACTCGCAAGGCGATCATTTGTGTTTATAAAGCATATAGAGTTATTTTTTTTAAAAAATGGCAGATCGTTTACCTAGATAAGACCCTTATTCCTCGTCTGGTATAGTTTAAAGCTGCACTGAAACTGTAATTTTGACCTTCAACCATCTGGAGTCCACTGAAGTCCACTATAAGGAGAAAAATCCTGGAATGTTTTCATCAAAAACCTTAATTTCTTTTCTAACGAAGAAAGAAAGACATGAACATCTTGGATGACATGGGGGTGAGTAAATTATCAGGACATTGTCATTCAAAAAGTGAACTACTGCAATTCTTTAACTTGCTGGCAATGGAGGCCTCACTGAGCCATCGGATTTCAGCAAAAATATTTTAATTTGTGTTCCGAAGATCAATGAAGGTCTTACAGGTGTAGACTGACACGAGGGTGAGTAATTAATGATATTATTTTCATTTTTGGGTAAACTAACTCTTTAAGTGCTGATCCAAACAGTTATAATGCAGAATTCTGTAACCCACTAAATTATGTTACCCTAGTAGGTTATAAGGGTAGGTTATGGAAATTAACCATGGTTTTACCATGATTAAAAGCAAAAAAATATAGTCATTGTAGTAATTCCATGGTTACCACAAATGAACCATGGTTTTGCTACAAAAACAGTTTTAACTATGGTATTTGTGTGATTATACAAATGGTAATCAATACGCCAAAAAAAAACAAAAAAACAAAAAACACATGGTTTTACTATAAATATATAAAACCATGGTTAATTATCAAAAGGGTAGGATTAGGGTTGGGTTTAGTAAAAGGTCAGATTAGGTCAATGCAATGCCTATAGTCATATGATTTGGTGGGTCACAGAATTCGACACAACACCAGAAAGAAATAAGGTTATAAACAATTGTCTGCATGCACCTAATTCTGAAGCGAACAAATAATATGCTAGTAGACAGCAATCCATATGAGAAGTCTGGTGTTGAAGGTGGATCTGGAACCGATTTCTGTCCAGGTTGTCACAGCATCTCTTGTCTTCACAAACTGCCCTGAAATGCAATTCAAACATCAACAATGATTGTTATTAATATAACGTGAGGCTCTTACATTCACAATGCTCAGTACTTTTTTCATTATCATCTGTGTCTCATTTTGAATTATGTTGGCTGTAGATTGCTGACTGTATATCAAGTGTCCTCAATGCAGAGTTAAACAAGATGGCCATAGAGGACTCAAAAAATATATGATGGATTTTTTGAATACTTGATAAACTTTTGATCAAACTTTAACATGGAAGAATCTAGGAACATAAACAATTTGTCACAGGGCCAACAAAATGTAGTATTCAATGTCAGGTTTATTAAAATAAAAAAAATAGAATAGAGGTGAAATGCAGAAAAGAGAAAGAATAATATACATACATACATACATACATATATATATATGTGTGTGTGTGTGTGTGTGTGTAAAAAAAAAGTCTTAAGATGCCAGAATTTACATTTGTAGCTTTACTTATTTAGTATTCCTCATACAATGTCACTTAATTATGTTTGGACGTAATAAATATAAATTATACATACATCTGACGCTCCTGAAATCACAGTGCAATTTTAATCAATATTTATTTACCATGAAATATAAAATAACATTATATAAATATTTGAAATAACGTTAGTTTCACCCTATTTTCACGCTCCATATAAGTGACGTCACCGATTAACAGTACACCGCATACTTTTAAGTTATATTTCTAATCATCCATTGACAAATTGCCAGCAAATCATTTACAAAACTATCAAAACCTCTAATCTACACATAATATGTGATTAAAAGCCCAAACTTTCATAAATAAGAGCTCAAGTCAATTGTTAGCCTACATCTTATAGTTAGCCTAACGGTTGAGATGCTAACGATCTTTTTCCAAAGACAACAAACCTTTTCTATAAAGAAAATATTCAACAGAAGCTTGTCAATTACATGTATGAAAGTGTCAGGAACAGTTGTATGAATTATTTGTGTAATTTTAGGGCCTAAACTTACCTGAAAGCAGTGAAAATAACAGTGACAGACCGTGCTCCTGCTTGTCACTTGTCAGTTGGTTGAGTTGCCGCCCCGTTTCCATGGTGACTCCAATCCGATCGCTCATGCGACTCGAATGTTAAACGCGCACGCCGATTAAAACATGTCAAAAGTTAAGCAGCTAGTGTTTACATATGCATGTAAAGTTAAAACATTACATACTGATGGAGTCAATTACCAGAAAAAGGTCCTGAAACTTGATAACGTATTGTAGGCCTATAGTAGACCTATGTTGGACTACTATCAAACTGTGGAATGAGAATATGAAAGCTGTATTGAGATTGTAAAACAATGTTTGAAGTCAGTTTATATCAGGCTATAGTAATATAATATAGGCATAATATAATATAATATAATATAATAGCTTTAGAATACTTACGTTTTCTTTTTTTTTTTCTTTTTGAGTAAAGAAAACATGTTTTATATATACCAAAAATGATAAACGTGGTGTAGAAATAAAAGTAGGCTATTGGAAAAAAAAAAAAAAAAAAAAAAAAAAAAAACCACACAGAATGTACGCGTTTTGGCCCTAGCATAGTCTTTGTTTTGACATGGTTTTATTTTGGTACTGTCATGACGTTTTTTAAACGTCGTATTCCAACGTGCAGATCACGTTATTTTAACACCTGAATAAAACGTCTCCCAAAAGTTGCAATTTGGTATAGTTTCGTTTTCGTAGTAGACAAACGTGACATTAACGTTTTTTTTGACTACTTAAAGAAAACATACCAGCTTGGTATTTTCACAACGTTTTTAAAACGTGTTATTTTGGTTACATTATTTTTTTTATTTTAAAAAACGTTTTTAAAACGTTTTTAAAACGTTGTACTACAACATTACCTAATTGCAACCAAAATACAACGTTGTGAAAAGTTGTAAAAACGTTTTGTGTTTGCTGGGATCTTAGCGAAAGATTTCTTCCTGTTTTCTTCCATACAAAAAGTTGCAGCGTAAGTTCTTATACTCAACTGACAATCAGACTACGGAGAATTAGGGCTGGGCGATATATATATATTTTTTTATATACGATATGGAACGAGGCAATACCGTTTATATCGATATACAGTATACGAGCGCATCTGAAAAACAGTGGATGATGCAGAGTTCTGCTGCGGGTAAAATGCATAATACAATTTGTCCTAAACATAAGACATGCTTAATATTAAGGGCTTTAAAAATAACTCGTAATATAGTTAACACGTATTGTTTAAAGTGGCTTACCCCGTCAGATGCTCTGACAGATAGGCCTACATGTGCTGACAGATACTTGCGCTTCCCTTTCGATACTTCACTCATACTGCGTATGGGGAAAAACTCCTTTTTCCTCGACACTGAAGCCTTTTTCAATAACGCAGTGTAACTGCACGGCCATTGGTTCAAACTGGGAAACTTTTTTAACCAATGACGGCACGGTGGAGCTGCTCGAGCCTATGGCGATGCAGCGCGCTAAAGCCCGCCAAAATGGGCGGGGTGTCTGGCTATATAAGCGAGCATTTCGCCATAGGATTTCAGATCTATCTCCTTCAGCGACAACGACGCTTCTCTTCGACAACGAGACTGAACGCCTTCACCTTCTCTCGCCTGCTCACCGCGGATCGAGCTCGCTTCTCGCCGTTAAAGAGGCAACGCAGCAGACCAGCTGAGACTCGCCGACCACCTGCAGTGCCGGCGCCCTCACAGACTCCCCGCTCTTGAGCACCGCTCTCGAGCCGCCCGCTTCGCCACTTCCGGTTTCTCAGTGTTTCCCCTGCCGCCGTCCGGCAAGCGATCTAAGAGCTATTTCCAGCAGTCGTCCCAGGCCATGCGACACTTCTTGCCCAAGCGCTCCAGCTCAGCCACTGCCCCGAGTCGCCTCAAGTCTGCGCCGACTCAGCAGCAGAGCAAACCAGCACCCTCTGCCACCCAAACAGCGCCCCCCAAGGAGCAACGTCAGCGATCTTGCTCCTCTAAGTGCCCGCCCTTCCCGAGACATCAGGGACCCTGGCCTAGGATTACGCTGGACCCAACGCCTCCAAAGTCTTCCTGATCAGTCAGGAAGGAAGAGGATGGGGAAATGTACTGCTGCGGCCGGACCATCCCCAAAGCTGCCTCGTTTAGTTCCTCCACCACCCCGTTCACTTCTGGGTGTTGGAGACAAAATGTTTGTTGTGTGCGCTGGGCCCACAGTTGTTGCGCCCACGCCAACCACCGTTCTCATGGCGAGCAAAATAAAAAACATACATTTTCAAAGAGAGAGCAAATTTCCTCTTCCACCCACCACGGTGCACAGGCCCCAGCTCAGCGGCCTGTCAACCGACTTAATCCAGCCCCTTGCCACGCGGGCCGAGGCCTGGCAGGCCATCCCCGGAGTGTCAAGCTGGGTATCGGGGATAATAAATCGAGGTTACTCACTGCAGTTCGCCCGAAGACCCCCGAGAGCGAATCAGGTTTTTACAGCTGGTATTTCCTCGTCCCCAAGAAGGATGGTGGTCTCAGACCCATCCTCGACCTCAGACTCCTGAACCACTCCCTCAGGAGATGGAAGTTCAGGATGTTGACGTTGAAACAGATCCTCACGCAGATTTGCCCCGAGGACTGGTTCTTCTCGCTGGACCTGAAAAACGCATACTTTCACATCCAGATAGCCCCCCATCACAGACGATTCTTGAGATTTGCATTCGAGGGAGTGGCTTACCAGTATACAGTCCTTCCCTTCGGGCTGTCCCTAGCTCAGCACACTTTTACGAAGTGTATGGACGCAGCTCTTTCCCCTCTGAGACAGATGGGAATCCGTGTTTTGAATTACCTCGATGACTGGCTCATATTGGCCCAGTCTCAGGATGAGCTAGCACACCACAGATCCGTGATCCTCAGCCACTTGGAGTGCCTTGAACTCAGGGTCAATTTCGCCAAGAGCTCACTGCTCCCCAGCCAACGAATTTTGTTCCTGGGAGCTGTTTTCGACTCAGCCCAAATGAGGGTGACAGTCTCACCAGAGCGCGCTCTGGCCATTCAACAGCTCACGGCTTCTGTAAGGATCAGAGCTCGTCTTCCTCTGAAGTGTTTCCAAAGGATGCTAGAGCTGATGGTTTCCGCCTCCCCAGTCTTGGAGCTCGGCCTCCTACGAATGCGACCTCTGCAGTACTGGCTAAATCGTCGGGTCCCACCTCACGCTTGGCGGCATGGCCGCTTCCATGTCAGGGTGAATCAGGCCTGTTTAACAGCTCTGAACCCCTGGAAGGATCCTCAGTGGTTCAGCCATGGGGTTCCCCTAGGGGCGGTATCCAGAAGGATGGTGATCTCGACAGATGCGTCCAACATGAGTTGGGGCGCTCTGTGCGAGGGCAGACCAGCCTTCGGCTCATGGTCGAGCGAGGAAAGCCAACTACACATCAACTGCCTAGAGATGCTGGCAGTGTGTGGGGCCCTCCAATCCTTCCTATCGGTCCTGAGGGGACACCATGTCTTAGTCCGATCAGACAGCATGACAGTGGTGTCCTACATGAATCACCAAGGTGGTCTTTCATCCAGATGCCTTTATGCGCTGGCAAAGTAGCTCTTGGAATGGGCGCAGCTCCCGGTATGTGCGATCGCTGAGAGCATCGCACATACCGGGCAAAATGAACCTGGGAGCAGACATGTTGTCTCGGAGCAATGTCCCCTCAGACGAGTGGACGCTCCACCCCCAGACGGTTCTCAGAATCTGGGAGATCTTCAGGAAGGCAGAGGTCGACCTCTTCTCCACAGAAGACAACTCTCACTGCCCAATCTTCTTTTCGAAGGACAGAGATGCGCTGACCCACGACTGGCCCAGACTCCTCCTCTATGCTTTTCCCCCGGTTGCTCTGATCCCTCAGGTCATCAGACGAATCAGGGAGGACAAACACAAAGTTGTCCTGGTGGCCCCGCTCTGGAGGAACCAGCATTGGTCCTCAGAGCTGTTCAAGCTTTCAACGAAAGCCCGTGGCCAATCCCCCTGAGACGGGACCTCCTCTCTCAGGCAAACAGGACGATTTGGCACCCCCAGCCAGAGCTGTGGGCCCTGCATCTTTGGTCCCTCGATGGGAGCCTGTCGACATCCCCGAGGATGTGCTAAATACCATTTCCCAGGCCAGAGCCCCGTCTACTAGGCGCCTCTATGCCCAAAAATGGTCGGTCTTCGTTGACTGGTGTACAGCTCGAAATGAAGAACCGGTCGAGTGTGACATATCTCCGATATTGTCATTTCTCCAAGAGCGTCTGGACAAGGGTCTTACGCCTTCCACGCTTAAAGTATACGTGGCAGCCATTGCAGCATTTCATGCCCCTATTGCTGGCCAGTCGGTGGGGAGAAACAGCCTAGTAGTGCGTTTCTTGAGAGGTTCTAGGAGGCTAAATCCCCCTCGACCTCTCACAGTACCCACCTGGGACCTCTCCACGGTCCTCAGAGCACTCAAAGGACCTACCTTTGAACCGCTGTGGTCAGCTGACCTTTGGCCCCTATCGCTTAAGACCACTCTGCTATTGGCTCTAGCATCGGTCAAGCATGTAGGTGACCTGCAGGCCCTCTCCATGAGCCCTGCGTGCCTCGAATTTGGGCTTAATGACTCGAAGGTCGTCCTGAAACCCAGGCATGGCTACATTCCTAAGGTGCTCTCAACTCCGTTCAGAGCACAGGTAATTACTCTCTCAGCGCTACCTCCTCAGGGGACGAGCGTGAGCTGGACTTACTCTGCCCCATTAGGGCATTGAGGACTTACATCGAGCGCCTTTTCGGCAGTCGGACCAGCTCTTTGTGTGCTTTGGTGGCCGCACCAAGGGGCTTCCGGTCACAAAGCAAAGACTCTCACGTTGGATAGTGGACGCTATCGCTCTTTGTTACTCCTCTATGGGCCTGGATTGCCCCATAGGAGTACGAGCCCCCTCCACTAGAGGTATGGCCTCCTCGTGGGCCTGGTCTAGTGGTGTCTCCATTAAAGACATCTGTGAGGCACGCTTGCCACAGCTCCGCCGCGCCGCCATTGGTTCAAAAAGTTTCCCAGTTTGAACCAATGGCCGTGCAATTACACTGTGTTATTGAAAAAGGCTTCAGTGTCGAGGAAAAAGGAGTTTTTCCCCATACGCAGTACTCATTCCATATCTCAGGGAACCGAGGTTACGTACGTAACTGAGTACATTTTTAATGCTATGCGTTTGTGGTGTTTTCCTTAGTGTGTAACTTACATTTCACAGACATATTCTCCATCTGTAAATGTTAGAAAGTTATGCAAATATTTCCATTTTGCTGTCAGGAGTGGAGGAGCCTTATGCAAGCGAGTTAATTTCCGCTAAACTTCACACTTCAGTGAATGAGCGCCGCCGCGCGCATGCGCGTCAGACAGAGAGCAAAAGAATAGGACCGCCATAATTCTGTCTAAAATATACATTTTGCTAAAATATTTGTTGTTAATTTTAAACCTACAAGTAAGTGTATTTTTGTGATAGCAGTAACTGTAAAGTAACTTGTAATGGGGAAATCAAAATAAAAATATAGGCTAAATATAGGCCTTATGCGCCAGAGAAACAAGCGCGCCGCCATCTTTATAATATTGTCTTTGAACTTCCGTTTTTGCAGTAGCTCTGTATATTTCTATGGCATCACTGTCAAAGAATGTTTAGCTGGTGAAGTGGATTTACTTGTTGTAGAGTTAATAAAAGTTATCATGAGCATTGTAATGTTTAAAGCAGATGTCTTAACAAATGTCAGTAGAACAGGAAGATTTTAAAACGAGCAGTTCATTCATAAATACGTAAGATCGCTGTGGAAATACAAACCGGAAGACAAAAGACAATGAGCGCAGCCAAGTACAGGTCTCTGCAGGACAATAATGACCAGTGGGCGAGGCCATAAACAGAGGGGCATTTTTGAGAGCGTTACCTGATTTGCCCACGTGAGAGTGTGGGTAAGGTTTAGGGGTGGGGTCGGGTGAAGGGGATCATTTTCATTGCATGATATATAAACACCCACCAGTTTGAAAACACCCACAAATATAGAAACGCCCACTTTTGTTCCGCAGAGACCTCATACTTCAAGCAGTGCTGAAAAGGGGCGGGGCTACATAAGGTCTATAATTAGTCTGTGCTTTTGTTTTTAATTTGGGTGAATTTAGGTTGACATTTTTTCCCAGTCATCTCAATGGCAAAAAGTGTTCCAATCACCCTGAATTCACCCTATGTTCATTTTTAGTTTAGTGAATTTAATTTCTGCTTAAAAAAGCATTATTTTTATTTTTAGATTGTAATGTTACAATGTTAGAATGTAATGTGATCTGACCCTTTTTTGCACATATATAGCATAGTCTACAAGGTTACATTCACTATTCACTTGTTTTCATAGCCTTGAGCAGGATATGAAATACGATTTAAAAAACAAAAACAAATACAGAATTTTTTTTTCTAAATCCAAATAGAAATATGTGCAAATACCGAGATATATACCGTATATCGCTATTCAGCCAAAAAATACAGAGATAAGATTTTTTGGCCATATCGCCCAGCCCTACGGAGAATCTCGCTGCACTGGTTTGGTTCCGATCGGGCCAAAAACCTAGGACTAGTTTGCAAAAGTAGGTTTTTAAAAAAAATTCAAAATACCCGAAAATTTCACGACGATAAGACACTTGAGCACTATGCGTCCTTGATGTGCACTTCAGCTGAGCCCGCAAGTTCGCGAGCTACGCAGAGGACTTTACCCAGCAGTCAAAGCGTCATTACGTCACGAAAGTGCGGACTCAGAGGAAGACCGTGAGGGTTTAGGCAAAGCCACTGGAAGGCAAGCCTGCAACCTTTAGCCAAAAAAGCGTAACGGCTAATGCTAACGCTCCGGCTCTGGCGGTACGCATAGGCGGTACACAGGTAAGGAATTTTGAACGGCGGGCACTGATGTCACTGCCATTACACAATAGGCTGAGAGGTGCCGCACGTGATTAAGTTAGCCGTTACGCTTTCTCCAATGGTAAGAGATACAGACCCTCTTATCTCCCTATAATATACAATCTCTGGGTTTAGGGTGCCATTTGGGATTCAGCCATTGTTTCAAGTCTCTATGACTTAAGGTTTGGTCTGCCCGATCAGTTTTAGGGGAGAATGCTGTCCTGATCTTTGGAAAATTTAACAATTACAATAAGGGTTTCAGCGCTAAAAGCATGCCGAGAAAAGAACCTTAAATCATTCTTCGTCACATTTCACCCTGTTGCCATCTAAAATCTGACCAGCAGAGGAACAATAAATTGATAGCAGACTGCATTTGTGAATCCTACTATATTGAAGGTTTGACTAATAAGATTTTAATTAACTAACTCAGTACACCTATACAGAAAACATTAACGAGGAGAATGACTATTCAGAAGCACAACCTTCACCATAATCGTAATTCTGGCACCTGGAATCCGCACTTTATCACCCATCTGGCCTAAAATAAATCAAACAGATTATGTCTTAAGTGTCCAAATGCATTTGGGTTGATTATTTATTAGCAGTATTCTAGAATGGGTGGATGCAATAAAAGGATGAAATTCAAAAGTGGTTAACAAAAGTGTGGTATCTGATAATCATCTGAGAGAGGATTTTAATAGCTCGAAACACCACGATTTTATTCAGCGGTGTTTAGCTTACCCCTTGTCTCTGCCGCGATCTCTATCTGAATATCCAGGCATGTTGTAAATTGTAATGGCAAGTCATACAATATAAAAATAAAATGATTTTTTTTTGTTTTTTGAAAAAATGAATCCGATGTTGGTCGACAAAGCCGGGAGGATCACCGAAATGCCGCTTGATCGCATGCAAGAAATATCACTGAGCACTAGAACACTGGTTTTAGTTAGTATTTGATAATTTATTCATTTTTCTTTTCGTCAGATCCAGCATAACTAGGGTGACCATATGTGCCATTTTCCCAGGACGTGTCCTGTCCAGGATTTCTAAATTGCCTAAAATGGCTTGAGCCCTTGCCTCTTTAATCGTGAAAGTGGTCATATCGATGTGCCCCCGGAACGCGATTTCTACACGGAGGTCTGTGCAAGCCAATGTTCTTACTGACAGTCTTCATGCAATGCATTAAAATGTTGTCGTATTTGCAATGCTTTGACCGTTCTCTGTAGATCCAGCCTTCTCGCAAGCCACGATTAGTCGATTATGTATAATGCACGCTATTGGTCAAATTATTTTTCAGTCATTACCTTCCGCAAATATGAAAACAAAACCAAAACTGGGACATTTTATGCAACTTAGAAATCCTGGACAGGACGCATCTTGGGAAAATGGCACATATGGTCACCCTAAGCATAACGTACTAAATTAATAAAAACAAGATGTGAATATTGTATATTCTCTAAAAATACACAAGATACTTGCAGCTTGAGGAACCATTTTTCACTGATGCAGCACACGGGTGTAAGGATAAATAATAATTTAAGAGAGGTTGTTGGTCTTAATTACGTCAGCAACCAACTTTGTGCAAAAAAGACATGTATATTTAAACTCTAAAACAATGAGATATATATATATATATATATATATATATATTTATACACACGATGATGTTTGAAGAATTTTCAACATCCTTGCGTTTGTTTTGCATCCGCATACGTCACTAGAGTCTCAGCCAATTAGAGCGCGTTAAGGTTTTAAACCGCTGTTGCTGTTCCATTTCTTCAAACATCAGCTTTTAAATTTTTCTGATCAACTGAAGCGGTTTAGTCAGTGGACTGTGAATTAACATCTTGCCTTTAAGCGTAAATCTGCTCGATGGGACCTGAGGAGAGGGGTGAGTTTGTGTTGTTGATTTCAACCATTTGTTTGCGTTAGCTGCATGCTAGGTGGTTTGAAGTGCTACATCATTATTTACATGTTATGACTGTGTAATATAATGATCAAAACCATCTTCAAATAAAAACCTTTTCAAAAGGCAGTTCGTAAACTGTAATTTAGTATTAAACCCTTATGTTAGTGATGATAACTGATATTAGCCTGTCAAACTACAGGACATAGTTAAAATATGGGATATTTCTTTATACTTGTAATCGGATAAATGATGTTAAATCAGATCGTGTCTTGAAGTATAATCAGACATTGAAAACAAGCTTCTTTTAACTTCATCTTGATTTAACTGACGAGGCTGGACGGCGCGCTGTAGAGCGCTTAAAACAATCCTTTGTGTGTGTGTGTGTTTATAATATCTCTCTTTGTAGTCATGATATGTCTCTGTATTGATGCAGTAAACTCCTGCCTCTGGCCAAAAATTCCAAGATTTTTATTTTTTAAACCTAGAACCTTAAGTAAATTATATTATGCTGTATGCTTGTTTAAAGTGTTGATAAAACTATGTTTGAAATGTTTCATGTACTTTTTTTTGTATAGATTGGGTGGACGTGGCAAACAACATTTTGTTGAAATGTCACATTAACCTGAGGCTGGAACGGATCTCGGAGTGTGATGCAAATGTGTTTGTGGCTTTGTATGAGGCGATCTTGGGAGAGAAAGTACCAGGTATTCACGTTCCTTCAGTCCTATGCAAAAATGTGTCTGGTGTCAATGTGTCAAAAATGGCAGGTTTTGCGTTTTTGCCCTGCAGCAGTAAGTCTGAACCGATATCAGAGGCTAGTGTTGCATTAATTAATTATACCAGTGCTTCCCACAGGTTTGAAATATACTTGCGGTGGTAGCCACTAGCCAGGTGAAGAATCCTCCTATTACCCATGGCACAAAAATGGTCTACTACATGTGACAGACAACAATGTGATTTTTTTTTTTTAACAATATTTTTATTTATTGAAATTCATTTTAATTGCATAGGCTACTATTACATTTAACTACATACTAATATTATGCATGATTATGCAAAATTACAGAATTTAAATGGTTCTTGCTTTGTCGTATAGTGTGTCTCTCAGTGAATGGGACAAAAATTTAAGATAACTGGTATCAATCTCAGACAAAATAGTTTGCCAGGTCTACTTAGGTAAATGGAAACCCTACTTAGAGGTTGTTCCACATTATTAAGCAAGTCACAGTTCTCATGCAATATGGGGAGGAAGAAAGATCTTTCTGAAGATGAAAAGCCTGAAATTGTGCAAAAGGCATGAAAACAACTAATATTGTGTGAACTGAATGCAGATTATTGAAGTATCATAAGATTTGTGAGTGATTTAGAGCACAACAGAACTCGGTCAGATAAAGGCTTATTAAGGGAAGTTTCTGTCAAACAAGTTAATTGTATTAAAAGGGAAGCTATAAAAAAGCCAGTGTTGAGCAGCAAACAGGTATTTGAAGCTGCTGGTGTCTCTGGAGTCTTGAGAACCTCTCCATGCAGGCTGGCAGTTATGTGTAAAATTGCATTTTAGCCACCACTAACCAAACCTCACAAAGAGAAACATTTACAAGTGGGTGTAGAAATACATTTTCAAACAGTTTTATTGCTGTGGTGTTTTTTTTTTTTGCAGCATGGGATAGTGCATAGTGCATTGTATTTCAGAAGGTACTATCCTTCTTTTTATACCATAGCTGAAAATGGCCAGTTATGAACTCCACATTTCTTGATGAAGTCATTTTGACACCCTCAGAGACCCTAAAGGGACCTTCCATCTCACTTCCCAATATTCCAGCCCAAATCATCACCCACCAGCTCCCTGCTGACGTTGCAGTCTTGTTGGAACGTGGTGGCCATTCACCAACCATCCAGAAATCCATCCATTTAGACCATCCATTGTAGTACGGAATTCGTCAGTGAATACAACTATTTAAAAATGAGTCTTTATGTATTTCTAAACCCACTGTAAATGTTTCTCTTTGTAAGGTTTGGTTAGTGGTGGCTGAAATGCATCTTTACACACAACTGCCAGCCTGCATGGAGAGGTTCTTGAGACTCCAGAGACACCAGGAGCTTCAAATACCTTTTGCTGCTCAACACTGGCTTTTTTTATAGCTGCCCTTTTAATACAATTAATTTTTTTGACAGTAAATTTCCTTAATAAGCCTTTATCTGACTGAGTTCTGCTGTGCTCTAAATCACTCACAAATCTTATGATAATTCGATAATCTCCATTCGGTTTTCACACAATATTAGTTGTTTTCATGCCTTTTGCACAACATTGCACCAATTCATGCTTTTCATCTTCAGAAAGATCTTTCTTCCTCCCCATATTGCATGAGAACTGTGATTAGCTTAATGTGGAACAACCTCTAAGTAGGGTTTCCATTTACCTAAATAGACCTGGCAAATTATTTTGTCTGAGATTGATACCAGTTATCTAAAAAGACATGGATAAATAAACAAACAAACAAACACTTTCTTAGAAAAACTAAAATCTGAATGTTTATTGTACTGAAATCCTACTGATATGTCACTTGCATAATAATTTGGAACACAGTGTATATATATAATTTATATATATTTATATAATAATGTGTCAAATGTTCTTAGTCTTTTCTTCCTGTGGGGGAGCATTCCAGCCAGAGACTACAATAGTTTACTATGAATTAAATGGAAATCAAATTAAATACAATTTATTATGTAACCAAAATACCAGTAATGCCCAGGGTAGGGTTGCACCAGCCATTTGTAAGTTCTTTCTTAAATTGGAACATAAAGTCCACACTAGCGGCTTGGTAACTACTAGCTAGTTTGTAACTAACTCTGTACTTTATTTGGTTGCACCATTTGTTCTCAAGGCAGAACGTAGCTAGTTAGCTCATAAGGTCTCCGTAAAGTAATGTGTAGTCGCATAATATGACGTTTACGCTTAGTGATCCTTCAAATACGTGAGTAGAAGTTGTTGAAATGCCGTGAATTTCAGTTTATTCTTCATTCTGACTTATTTTGCCTCATGTAGATAACAGTAAAAATAAGTTTCCATTAAATACAATAGCCTACTACTTAATCATGAATATGTTTTTATATGTAAATAACATTCAGAAACTGTATTTGAAACGAAACTAATAAGGATCAATAAATACATACTGATACAAAAAAAATGACATTTATTGATTATGACTGATTTTATTTGACATGCACAACACAGAGGAATGGGACAGATGCACACAGCGGCGCGCTGTTTAGGACGGGTTCGTGTTGAAGAGTGGCTAACAAAGGAATCTTTTCACATAATGTTCTCTCAAAATGTAAGCGAGTGTAAATGTCAGCAGCATCATATACAGTATCTCACAGAAGTGAGTACACCCCTCACATTTTTTGTAAATATTTTATTATATCTTTTCATGTGACAACACTGAAGAAATGACACTTTGCTACAATGTAAAGTAGTGAGTGTACAGCTTGTATAACAGTGTAAATTTGCTGTCCCCTCAAAATAACTCAACACACAGCCAATAATGTCTAAACCGCTGACCACAAAGTGAGTACACCCCTATACCCCTAAATATATTTATATATATTTATATATAAATGTCCAAATTGGGCCCAAAGTGTCAATATTTTGTGTGGCCACCATTATTTTCCAGCACTGCCTTAACCCTCTTGGACATGGAGTTCACCAGAGGTTCACAGGTTGCCACTGGAGTCCTCTTTCACTCCTCCATGATGACATCACGGAGCTGGTGGATGTTGGAGACCTTGCACTTTTCCAACTTCCGTTTGAGGATGCCCCACAGATGCTCAATAGGGTTTAGGTACCCTCAGCTTCTTTAGCAAGGCAGTGGTCGTCTTGGAGGTGTGTTTTGGGTCATTATCATGTTGGAATACTGCCCTGCGGCCCAGTCTCCGAAGGGAGGGGATCATGCTCTGCTTCAGTATGTCACAGTACATGTTGGCATTCATGGTTCCCTCAATGAACTGTAGCTCCCCAGTGCCGGCAGCACTCATGCAGCCCCAGACCATGACACTCCCACCACCATGCTTGACTGTAGGCAAGACACACTTGTCTTTGTACACCTCACCTGGTTGCCGCCACACATGCTTGACACCATCTGAACCAAATAAGTTTATCTTGGTCTCATCGGACCACAGGACATGGTTCTAGTAATCCATGTCCTTAGTCTGCTTGTCTTCAGCAAACTGTTTGCGGGCTTTCTTGTGCATCATCTTTAGAAGAGGCTTCCTTCTGGGACGACAGCCATGCAGACCAATTTGATGCAGTGTGCGGCGTATGGTCTGAGCACTGACAGGCTGACCCCCCACCCCTTCAACCTCTGCAGCAATGCTGGCAGCACTCATACGTCTATTTCCCAAACACAACCTCTGGATATGACGCTGAGCATGTGTACTCAACTTCTTTGGTCAACCATGGCGAGGCCTGTTCTGAGTGGAACCTGTCCTGTTAAACCACTGTATGGTCTTGGCCACCGTGCTGCAGCTCAGTTTCAGGGTCTTGGCAATCTTCTTATAGCCTACTCCATCTTTATGTAGAGCAACAATACTTTTTTTCAGATCCTCAGAGAGTTCTTTGCCATGAGGTGCCATGTTGAACTTCCAGTGACCAGTATGAGAGAGTGAGAGCGATAACACCAAATTTAACACACCTGCACCCCATTCACACCTGAGACCTTGTAACACTAACGAGTCACATGACGTCGGGGAGAGAAAATGGCTAATTGGGCCCAATTTGGACATTTTCACTTAGGGGTGTACTCACTTTTGTGGCCAGCGGTTTAGACATTAATGGCTGTGTGAGTTATTTTGAGAGGACAGCAAATTTACACTGGTATACAAGCTGTACACTCAATACTTGACATTGTAGCAAAGTGTCATTTCTTCAGTGTTGTCACATAAAAAGATATAATAAAATATTTACAAAAATGTGAGGGGTGTACTCACTTCTGTGAGATACTGTATGTCTAAAGAATGAAGTCTGTCAAGTAAAACAAGAGCTTATTGATGCAGTTCAGTCAGTCTGATATTTTATTCCAACTGTTCCTCCTGATAGGAGGCTTCTGTAAATATTTAGTGTATACGTAGAGTTATGCTTCAACTAAGTTTAATGGTGCAACACAGAAATATTTAGTAGTGCGTAAGTTGTAACTTAGTGCCCATTTACGTCAAAACTAGGCTATGTTGTAACTTACGCACAGCTGGTGCAAACGGCCCCAGAAGAGAAAAAATCTTAGCGTGTGACTTTTAATTATAAACGAGCCCAAAATGCACAGGGACTCTTATTTTGAAATGCCTATACTATTGCGGGCTGATCCTTCAGATGAGAGAGATAAAATATGCATTCCTTCAACCGTCTCTAAAACATATTATATATAAGCCATAAAGTAGACATTGTCATAATTCATCAACTCAAGTTCATTAGCAGTCGCTTGGCATAAATGTGCGGTATTCAATTGATTGGGAATCACTTTGAAGCAGTCTGAAGCGCTGTTGCACGCGCCTGTAGAACATGCTCAACAGCGCTGCCTTTGTGACATCCACCGCGTCTCTGCAGCGTACGTGGGAATGTCAGCGGGAGTAAACAGTTCTCGCACACAGAACGAGCAGGTAAGAAACTCGTAGGGCGAGGGGAGATTTTCCACTAGTTATTCAATCACGGATGGTTTCATTATATAAAGTATAAAAGGATAAAAATGATAAAAGCAAAAATGTGTCTCCAAATATACTTGGGCGGCCGTTAATATGCCTGGGTGGCTCACCCAAGTAAAGTCTATGTGTGCCAAGCACTGTATACATTCGTCATATACGCTCTCTCTCTCTCGTCATAAAGTTATGTTATACAGTGGGTATAAAGTTAAAGTTACAGCTTTTTGAGATGTAAAATCATGTCATCTTTTTCCACCTTGAATTGAAACCAACTAAATTCATGTATCAAGCAAATAGAAACTTTTAAGGGAAAAAAAAAACAAAAAAAAAAAAACTAAAATTACTTTGTTACATGAAAATGTGCACACCCTTTATAATGGGGCATGATACTGTCGTGGAAATTCCCAATACTAATCTGACTTCACCACTGACAATTCAAACAACCTCCAGTTGTCAATATAATATAATACAATGCTATAGTACCAATACAGTACTACAGTACCTTCGAGGTAATTCCCGTCCCGAATATAATACAATACAATACTACAGTACCAATACAGTACAACAGTATCTTCGAGGTAATTCCCGTCCCGAATATAATACAATATAATACTACAGTATCTCGAGGTAATTCCCTCCTCGAATACTTATAATACATTTCCAATACTTCGAGGTAATTCCCCTCCTGAAGTAAGGTGACGGCGTCCCGTCAAGAAGTTACTATCACTACCTCAATCACACATGAGCACACAGGTCTTTAGCATCTATACACTCTCACCGTCCTTCTCAGGTGTATGCTGGTCCGACACAGGATCATTAATACTAACTCCGAGTATTACAGCCTCACCCCGAGGGCTGTAGTCTTCCAACACTATCACTGTCTCTGCTGTGGTCTTTTGAGCATAGAATCTTTAGTACTTCTATTCCTTAGCTGCGCAGCATATACCTGACACGACTTCCAAGTTGCTCTTTGCAGAAATGAAGTTTTATTTACAGCTGGGAGGTCACTCGTCACAACAACAGAGTGAGTCTCAATGAATAGAAAGATACATGCACATTTAAGTCTTACAGTTGAGTAAAAATCAATGTATTCTTCACTGTGATTTGTTCTGGTGATTGGTTTGTAATGATCTAAGCTAATCATATGACTGGTCTTTGACCTGAGCATCCTTAGTCTGCATTTTCTGTACATTTCATGTTGACATAAAATATTTCTATCACAGTACATTATTTGGAATTAACCAATCACATTCAAACTCTTACTGAAAAGTAGTTATTAATATCCTCTGGTCTTTTAAGTGATGCTACGTTAACCCTGAATAAAAATCAGCTCTTTTTTTTTGTAGCATTTTCTTCGGATCTTCTTGGTCGCATCTTATTGCTAAAGCCATGGTCCGCAAAAGGATTTGTTGGGACCATGTTGATGTATAAAAAAACAGCAATACTGTGAAATATTATTACAATTTGAAAAATGGTTTTCTATTTTAATACACTTTAAAATATAATGTATTTCTGTGATGCAAAGCGTCTAAACATTCATATGACCTCAATGGCATTTTATATATTATATTATATATTAGAGCCTAAATGTTAATGTGCAGTTTAATACGTTGCAACACATTTTATTTCAGTATTTATTACGTATTTCAGTCGATTTCACTCTTCTCAGTATAGCAATATAGTTTGGGAATAGTCAATATGGCAATTTACTAATGTAAGTTATGTGTAGTAAACGAAACCACGCATCGATCTGCCCCCATAATTCACACTGATACATACAAAACTTGCAGGATTCATATTTAAACACTCTTTTTGCGGTTTAATATTCACAGACACTATATTGGGATTAGAATAAAGGACTTAAGAATAAAAAAAAAAAAAAAAAAAAACTTGATCAAGTTGGTCCTCGATCGAAATGAAATTGAAAGTGCTCTTCCTCTGAGGCAAATTATTCCAGAATTATTCCCCACTGCTTTTCAAATCGATGTACATGAATCTGACTAAGCTTGATGCATTTTTCTGAGCTGATGCGGACGTTCACTCTCTGTTGGATGTATCACCTTGAAAGCTTACGTCTGAAAACTCTGTTTCGTGGGCGTGGCCGCATTAGTGGATAATGAGCTGACTCGCGAATGACTGACATCTCTCTCTTTTCAAACAGATTACATAAACAGAATATTTGTTTTCGATTTGACTTGCATGATTCAAAACCTGAGATGTCAACTAGTGGTTAAACGGATCATTGTTGATCCGTGATCCGTACGGACCAAGCCCCACGGTTCGGGACGCATGTGATTCGCGGATCAATTGCAAGTTTAACCGCAATAGAGTGAAAGATTATCATTTGCACGTATTTTGTCTTGCTAGTTTACACATTAAATAGATATAAAACCATTCCAGCGCTAGAAGAGGCAAAAGAGGATTTAATTCGGTTTTCTCTTTCACGTCCTCAATGCACTTGGATGGACACATACACGCATTATGTCAGTCAAAATACCCCTCTCGGCAAGTATTCTCGTAAACGCATTCAGTTATGTCTTAACTGAACGAGGTGAGAATTCGGATGTGTATCTATCCGATGTGTGCGTGCATGGGGTCTTACTTTTAAAGTGACAGCAACCTATAAATACCTGCTGTTGTCTGTCATGTAAATCAAACAACAAAACACAGCTGTAACAAAGATTAAACTATATAAAATTTATACAGTGAACAGTGTCATTTTACATTTAATTATTACATTTCTGTACACAAAAATTAATACTACAGTTAGACCTTATACTTTATTTGTAACTTTGTTGTATTTATCTATGCTTGTAATTGGTGTACAGTATTTGTTCTTTTTACAGTCTGTTCACTTGCCTTTAATAATGTATTAGTTAGGCTAGTAGTTTCTGCTGTGGTATCGGAGTAGTTAAAGTGGGCTAAGTCAAGTCACCTTTATTTATATAGCGCTTTTTACAATGCAGATTGTGTCAAAGCAGCTTTACAGTGATAATTGGTATATAATTTTGGCTGCACAGCAGCTCTTAAAGAAAATGGTGTCAGTGCAGGCAGATGCAAAGCACTGTTGAATATCAAATGTCAAGTGTCCCTAACTAAGCAAGCCAAAGGCGACAGCGGCAAGGAACCCAAACTCCAACAGGTGACATCAGGTGGCAGACAGGTGTTAAAATGGAGAAAAAAACCTTGGGAGAAACCAGGCTCAGTCGGGGGGCCAGTTCTCCTCTGGCGAACAGTGCTTTGTTACGATTCAGGTAGCTATCATAAGTCCCATGGGATCGTGACATTCAAAGTATTTATTCCAGTTCCATCCAGTTGAGGATCGTATTCATCACGTTGGTATGGACGGTTTGTTGAGGAACTGTGCCACTGGCTGTCGTATCGATGAGGCCTTCACAATGGATGATCTAGTTGACTCAATCTCTGCTGATACTTCAGGGCTGCGTTGTGGTCGTGTCAAGGCGCAGGTCCTCGTTCTCACCTGGATACGGCCCGGATCCGGTTGACTACGGTAAACCTCGGGATAAACAGAGAGACTAATATTAGCATAGATGCCATTCTTCTTCTGATGTAACGAATACATCTGGTGTTATAGGAAGTGTTCCCGGTTCCGGCTGACCTAATTTATGCAGCCTAATAATCCTTTAACGGATTTGAAAATATAAATTGATAATGTGTTATGTCTATGCCAGGTTAAAGAGATGCGTTTTTAGTCTAGATTTAAACTGACAGAGTGTGTCTGCTTCCCGAACAATGCTAGGAAGATTGTTCCAGAGTTTAGGTGCCAAATAGGAGAAGGATCTACCGCCTGCGGTTGATTTTGATATTCTAGGTATTATCAGCTGGCCTGAATTTTGAGATCGCAATAGACGTGAAGGACTATAATGCATTACGAGCTCGCTCAGGTACTGGGGAGCTAAACCATTTAGTGCTTTGTAAGTAATTAGCAAGATTTTAAAATCTATATGATGTTTAACAGGAAGCCAATGCAGTGTTGACAGAACTGGGCTAATATGGTCATACTTCCTAGTTCTAGTAAGAACTCTAGCTGCTGCATTTTGTACGAGCTGTAGTTTATTTATCAAGCGAGCGGAACAACCGCCCAGTAGAGCGTTTCAGTAATCTAGCCTTGAGGTCATGAACGCATGAACTAACTGTTCTGCATTTTTCATTGAGAGCATATGTCGTAGTTTAGATATATTTTTAAGATGGAAGAATGCGGTTTTACAGATGCTAGCACACCCAGGTACCTAACTGACGACGAAGACTTAACAGAGCAGCCATCAAGTGTTAGACAGTATTCTAGGTTATTACGTGAAGTTTTTTGTCCAAAAATTAGAATATCTGTTTTTTCTGAATTTAGTAGTAGGAAATTACTGGTCATCTAAATTTTTATATCAGCTATGCATTCCGTTAATTTTGTGAATTGGTAAGTTTCGTCAGGGTGCGAAGAAATATAGAGCTGAGTATCATCAGCGTAACAGTGAAAACTAACGCCATGCTTCCTAATGATATCTCCCAAGGGTAGCATGTACAGAGTGAAAAGCAATGGTCCTAGTACTGAGCCTTGCGGTACTCCATATTGAACTTGTGATCGATATGACATCTCTTCGTTTACTACTACAAACTTATAACGGTCAGATAAGTATGATTTGAACCATGACAATGCAATTCCACTAATGCCAACATAATTTTCGAGTCTATTTAAAAGAATGTTGTGATTGATAGTATCAAATGCAGCACTAAGATCCAGTAACACTAATAGAGAGATACAACCACGATCTGATGATAAGAGCAAATCATTAGTAACTCTAATGAGAGCAGTCTCAGTACTATGGTACGGTCTAAATCCTGACTGGAAATCCTCACAGATACTATTTCTTTCTAAAAAGGAACATAGTTGTGATGATACTGCCTGTTCTAGTATTTTTGACAGAAAAGTGAGATTTGAGATCGGCCTGTAATTGACTAATTCTCTAGGATCAAGTTGTGGTTTTTTTAATAAGAGGTTTAATAATAGCCAGCTTAAAACTTTTTGGTACGTATCCTAGTGATAAAGACGAATTAACGATATTAAGAAGAGGATCTATGACCTCTGGAAGCATCTCTTTCAATAGCTTAGTCGGTATAGGGTCTAACATACATGTTGTTGATTTTGATGATTTAACAAGTTTAGACAATTCTTCCTCTCCTAAAGCAGTGAATGAATTGAATTTTTCCTCAGGGACACTACAATGCACTATTTGACGCGATACTGTAGTAGACGGTTGCATGGTTATAATTTTCTCTCTAATGTCAATCTTGCAAGTAAAGAAGTTCATAAAGTCATTACTGCTGTGCTCTTTGGAAACATCAGAAGTTGAAGCTTTATTTCTTGTTAATTTAGCCACTGTATCAAATAAATACCTAGGGTTGTGTTTATTTTCTTCTAAAAGATTTGAAAAATAGGCAGATTTAGCAGTTTTTAAGGCCTTTCTGTACTCAATCATTCTCTCTCTCCACGAAATGCGAAAAACTTCTAGTTTTGTTTTCTTCCAGCTGCGCTCCATTTTTCTGGCTGCTCCCTTTAGGGCCCGAGTGTGCTCATTGTACCACGGCGTTGGATTAATTTCCTTAATCTTTTTTAAGCGCAAAGGAGCAACTGAGTCTAATGTGCTGGAAAAGACAGAGGCAATAGTTTCTGTTGCAACATCGAGGTCTTCTAAGCTTTCTGGTATGCTAAGGCGATGAAACTGATCTGGAAGATTATTTATAAAGCGATCTTTAGTGGTAGAAGTGATGGTTCTACCATATTTATGGCAGGGAGGCAGTTTTGCAGCCTTGTCTAAATGAAGTATACACGAGACTAGATAATGATCTGAGATGTCGTCACTCTGCTGCAGAATTTCAACGGCATCAATATCGATTCCATGTGACAATATTACATCTAAAGTATGATTACGACAATGAGTGGGTCCTGACACGTTGTCTAACTCCAATAGAGTTTAGAATGTCTGTAAATGCCAATCCCAATGTGTCTTTATCATTATCTACATGGATATTAAAATCACCAACAACAAGGACTTTATCTGCAGCTAGTACTAACTCTGATAGAAAATCAGCAAATTCTTTGATAAAGTCTGTATGGTGCCCTGGTGGCCTGTATACAGTAGCCAGCACAAATGTCAACTTACATAACGTTACATAAAGCACCATCACTTCGAAGGAATTATATTTGAAAGACTTTGGACTAATGCTGTAAATGTTACTATAAATTACAGCAACACCTCCCCCTTTGCCTTTCTGATGAGGATTGTGTCGATAATCGTAACCTTGAGGGCTAGACTCATTTAAAGTAATATAATCATCCGGTTTTAGCCAAGTTTCTGTCAAACACAGCAAATCTAGATTATTGTCTGTGATAATATCATTTATAATAAGTGCTTTTGAAGAAAGGGATCTAATATTTAACAACCCAACCTTTATCACTTGTTTATCAGTATTATCTCTATTTTTTATTTGTTGAACATCAATTAAATTTTTACCCTTAAATGGGTTTGGAAGTTTTTTGTTTTTACTAATTCGGGGTACAGACACAGTCTCTATGTGATAATATCTAGGTGGAAGAGTTTCTATGTGTTGGGAATTATCTGACTTCTGTAACGTGAGGCAGCTAGCAGACGGTCAGTTTAACCAGTATGTTTGCTTCCTGACCTGGGCCCCAGTTTGTCATGTTTCAGCTCTAAGCTTATGTGCCATATTACTAGAGAGAAGAGCAGCACCATCCCAGGAGGGATGAATACCATCTCTTTTCAACAGGTCAGGTCTGCCCCAAAAACTTTTCCAATTGTCTACGAAACCTATATTATTCTGTGGACACCACTTAGACAGCCAGCCATTGAGTGATGATAATCTGCTAACTATCTCATCACTCCGACGAACAGGAAGAGGACCAGAGCAAATTACTTTTTCTGACATTGTACTTGCGAGTTCACACACCTCCTTTAATGTTCATTTTAGTGATCTCCGACTGGCGAAGTCGAACATCATTAGTGCCAACGTGAATTATAATTTTAGAGTATTTACGATTAGCATTAGCCAGCACTTTTAAATTTGCTTTGATGTCAGGTGCTCTGGCTCCTGGCAAACATGTGACTATGGTGGCTGGTGTCTCTATTTTCACATTCCGTGTAATAGAGTCGCCAATAACTAGGGCACTTTCAACAGGATTCTCAGTGGGTGCGTCACTGAGTGGGGAGAACCTGTTTGATGTTCTAATCGGAACGGGTGAGCAATGTTCACTAAGCTAGTCGCATCCAAAACAGTATCTGAAGCCCTTGCATTCTTACTATCCTCGATTAAGGTTTGTATGCGTGTCTCTAATTCTGAGATTTTCTCTGTCAGCCTGACTATTTCCCTACATTTATGACATGTAAATCCCTCGTCGCTGACAGAGAAAGCTATACTGAACGTGACAAGCAGAGCAAGTAACAATAGAAGGAGAGGATGACATGACTCACCGTGTTTGTAGACTGATCCGACTTACCACAGCTGTTTGATGAACGCATAGAAAAAGAAAAGGTATATAATATGCAAAGTTACCCCCCACCCCCCAATTGTATTTTTATTTATTTTTTTTTTTTTTGTGCTGATCCGAAAAATGATCTGATCCGTGACTTAATAACAGTGATATGATCCGAACCGTGAGTTTTGTGATCTGTTGAACCACTAATGTCAACGTTTCTTTAGATATGTGTCTCATGTTTGTGTGACAAGTATTTACTAAGTTACAGTTCATTTTCTGAGGGCTATCAGAATGGACTTCATTCAGAGAAAAACTGCAGCTCGCGCTTCGTGTTAGTTTTCTTTATTTTGCAAAAAGCACAACATTTTGTTTTTACTGTGAGTGTACACAAATAAAAGAAGATATACTGTAGTTTCAAATGATGTATTACTTTTGTCTGTATGACTTAAAAATTATTTTAAGTTGATTTTGCTGCTATGTGAAAAAAATCCAGCAAAACGCGCCGGCGCGTTTCCCGACCTTTGAGTGTTAATGACAGAATTTTCATTTTTGGGTTAACTAACCCTTTAAGATGTGCCAAGTTGGTATACTCTTGTTCAAAAAGACTAGGTTGCTGTATTAAAAGCAAAAGGTGTGCACACTCATGCAACAGTGTTTTTTTTTTTTTTTTTTTAAGTCTTTTTTCACTTAAGTTTCTATTTGTTTGTTTGTTTGTTACAAGAATTTTAGTGGTTTCAATATTACATTAAAGATAGAAAAAGATCTGATCTGACATGATTTTACTTGGATAAGTTTTTTACACCCACTGTTATTGTATCTTTCCAGATGTTATTGCAAGTATTGCAAATTAAATGAAAAACTGAGTCTGCTGTACAGACAGAATTGGCTAGTTGCATATGGCAGCCATGTTGGATTTCTGGTCTAGTGAGTGTGTGCACAGACACTTCCGGTTTTGTCTGACGCCAATGCAGAGAGTCGGAGAAAGCCAAAAATTATTTTATAGATGTTACTAGGATTTACACAATATCACTTAAAATACTACTAAGATCTCAAGTCAAGTCACGCTTTACTTATAGTAGGGATGCTCATAATTAACTGGTTAAGAGACAGTAAGGATATTGACCGAGAATATATACCTGTATATAAAAGTTTTTTTTTGAGGGAGAACCCCCCCCCCCAGATAATTTGCATATACAGTTGTGGTCAGAATTATTGGCACCCTTGATAAATATGATCAAAGATGATTATAAAAATAAATCTGCATTGTTTATCCTTTTGATGTTTAATTCATAAATTTAGCAAAAATCTAACCTTTCACTGAAGGAAAAGAATTGAAAGTGGGGGGAAAATCACATTATGAAATAAATGTTTTTCTCCAAAACACGTTGGCCACAATTATTGGCACCCCTAGAATTTTTTATGAGTAAAATATCTCTGAAGTATATTCCCATTCATATTTACAATTTTTTAGCACACCAGGGTGATCATGAACATGAAATTGTCCAGCCATGACTTCCTGTTCCACAGGAGTATAAACATGAGGAAACACAAAGGCCAAATTCCCTTAGTCATTCATCACAATGAGTAAAACCAAAGAATATAGTTCTGATGTGCAGCAAAAGATTGTTGAGCTTCACAAAATAGAAAATGGCTGTAAGAAAATAGCTAAAGCATTGAAAATCCCCATTTCCACCATCAGGACAATAATTAAGAAGTTCCAATCAACTAAAGATGTTACAAATCTGCCTGGAAGAGGACGTGTGTCTAAATCATCCTAATGCGTGGTGAGGAGGAAAGTTTGAGTGGCCAAAGACTCTCCAAGGATCACAGCTGGAGAATTGCAGAGATTAGTTGAGTCTTGAGTCTCAGAAAGCCTAAAAAAAATATCAAACAGCACCTACATCCCCACAAGTTGTTTGGGAGGGTTTCAAGAAAAATCCTCTGCTCTCATCCAGAAACAATGTCCAGCATATTCAGTTGTCAGACAAGACTGGAATTTCAAACGGGACCTGCTTCTATGGTCAGATGAAACTAAAAAAAGAGCTTTTTGGCAGCAAACCCACCAGATGGGTTTGGTGCACACATGGATAAAAAATACCCCATGCCCACGGTTAAATATACTGCTGGATCTTTAATGTTGTGGGCCTATTTTTCTGCTGGAGGTCCTGGACATCTTGTTCAGATACATGGCATCATGGATTCTATCAAATACCAACAGATAAAAAATCAAAACCTGACCGCTTCTGCTAGAAATCCAATAATGGGCTGTGGTTGGATCTTCCATCAGGATAATGATCCAAAACAAACATCAAAACCAACACAAAAATGTGTCACTGAGCACAAAATGAAGCTTCTGCCATGGCCATCCCAGTCCCCTGACCTGAACCCTAAAGAAAATGAGTAGAATGAACTGGAGAGACGAAGGACCAACATGGAGCTGGAATCTGAAGGATCTGGAGAGATTCTGTATGAAGGAATGGTCTCTGATCTCTTGTCAGGTGTTCTCCAAACTCATCAGGCATTATAGGTGAAGACTCAGAGCTGTTATCTTGGCAAAAGGAGGTTGCAAAAAGTATTGAATAAAAGGGTGCCAATAATTGTGGCCAACGTGTTTTGGAGAAAAACATTTATTTCATAATGTGATTTTTTTCCCCCCCACTTTTAATTCTTTTCCTTCAATGAAAGGTTAGATTTTTGCTAATTTTATGAATTAAAGATCAAAAGGATAAACAATGCAGATTTATTTTTACAGTCATCTTTGATCATGTTTATCAAGGGTGCCAATAATTCTGACCACAACTGTATGTCTATGATTATGTGTACATGTCTAACAAAAGTCACCAGTGACCAGTGATTTCTGATATGTAATGATTCATGTAGGCCTACAGTCAGATGTTTTTGTCTCAAAATTGTTTGTCAGTAAATCATACCAGTGACTAAATGGTCATCTTCACATTGTTTCTCTTAGTAGGATTTTGGATTTAGGATTAGTTGATTTTGATGGCTGCAACACACTCCAAAAAAGTTGGGACAGAGGCATGTTTACCACTGTGTCATATCACCTTTCCTTTTAATCACAATTTTTAATCATTTGGGAATTGAGGATACTAATTGTTGCAATTTTATAAGTGGAATTTTTACCCAATCTCGCCTGATACAAGACATCTGCTCAACAGTCTGTGGTCATTCTTGTCTGATTCTCCTTTTCATGATGGGCCATACATTTTCAATAAGAGTCAGATCTGGACTGCAGTCAGACACATCCACTCTGCGGTGTAGTGTCTAGAAACCACTCTGATGTAGCACATGCAGAATGAGGCCTGGCATTGTCTTGCTACCCAGGAAAGATGTCATCTTGATGGCAATTTGTCTCTGTACAATCCAAATATATGCCTCCATCATGTCATGTCAACACAAATGCAAGTCACCCATGCCGTTTGCACTGATGCACCCCTATACCATGACAGCTGTTTGCTTTTGCACCTGTCGCTAATGAAAGTCTGGATGGTCCCTTTTGTCTTTGGGACTGAGAACTTGATGTCTGTTTTTTTCCAAAAACAAGCTGAAACATAGACTCATCTGACCACAGCACACATTTCCACTGTCTTTTAGACCATCTGAGATGAGCTCGGGCCCAGAGAACTTGGCAGCATCTCTGCATAGAACTCCTCTCCATAGAACTTTCTCCTTGTATAACAGAGATTCAAGTTGCATTTCTTGATGCAGCGTCAGACTGTTAAGTGACAACTGTTTTCCAAAGTACTCCCGAGTCCATGTGGCTATATTTGACATAGTAGCATGGTGGTTTCTAATGAAATGCCATCTGAAGGCTCAAAGGTCATGCAGATTCAACTGAGGTGTCCTACCTTGCCCTGTACAGACTGAGATTTCTCTGGATTCCCTGAATCTTTTTACAATATTATGTATGGTAGATGGAGAAAGACATAATTTCTTTGCAATCTTGCATTGAGAAATGTGATTTTTGAATTGTTTGACAATTCTCTCATGACATTTGGCACCAAATGGTGAGCCATGAGCCATCTTTTCTTGCAAAGACTGAGATGCTCTTTTACACCAAACACGATACCCTCACCTATTACCAATTCACCTGCTAATTGTGGACTGTTTTAAAACAGTGCAACTTGGATATTATATCTTTTCACTTTCACTTTTATTTTGCCTCTGTCCCAACTTTTTTGGAGTGTGTTGCAGCCATCAAAAATTAAAATTTGTTTATATTCACAGAATACAATTATGTTGGTCAGTAAAAACATTGGAAATCTTTTCTTTGTACTTTTGTCAGTTAAAAAAAGGTTAAAGAGAATTAACAAATATTTGCTCAAAAAGTTTTTCAAAACTTCAAATTCTACTGTGCTGCCATTTGTCTGTGGCTTCAAAGCACATAGAATATCTAACATACAGTATCTCACAAAAGTGAGTACACCCCTCACATTTCAGCAACCATTTTGTTATATGTTCTCAAGGGACAATACTATAGAAATGAAAATTGGATATACTTTAGAGTAGACAATGTGCAGCTTGTATAGCAGTACAGATTTACTGTCCTCTAAAAATAACTCGACATACAGCCATTATTGTCTAAATAACTGGCAACAAAAGTGAGTACACCCTAAGTGAACATGTCAAAGCTGTGTCCAAAGTGTCAATATTTTGTGTGAGCACCATTGTTATTTAGCACTGCCTTAATCCTCCTGGGCATGGAATTCACCAGAGCTGCACAGGTTGTTGCTGGGATCCTCTTCCACTTCTCCATAATGACATCACGGAGCTGCTGGATGTTAGACACATGGCGCTTCTCCACCTTCCGCTTGAGGATGCCCCACAGGTGCTCAATAGGGTTCAGGTCTGGAGACATACTTGGCCACTCCATCACCTTCACCTTCAGCTTCCTCAGCAAGGCAGTTGTCATCTTGGCGGTGTGTTTGGGGTCATTATCATGCCGTTCAGCCCAGTTTCTGAAGGGAAGGCATCATGTTCTGCTTCAGAATGTCACAGTACATGTTGGAATCCATGTTTCCCTCAATGAAGCAGAGCTCCCCAGTACCAGCAGCAATCATGCACCAAGAAAATTGTGTCTTGCCTACAGTCAAGCATGGTGGTGGTAGCATCATGGTCTGGGGAGACCATGATGCTACCACCACCATGCTTGACTGTAGGCAAGACACAATTTTCTTGGTACTCCTCACCAGGGCGTCGCCACACATGCTGGACACCATCTGAGCCAAACAAATTTATCTTAGTCTCATCAGACCACAGGACATGGTTCCAGTAATTCAGCTCTTGGACTTTCTTGTGAGCCAGCTTCAGAAGAGGCTTCCTTCTGGGACGACGGCCATGCAAACCGACTTGTTGCAGTGTGCGGCGTATGGTCTGAGCACTGACAAGCTGACCTTCCGCTTCTGCAACCTCTAAATCAATGCTGGCAGCACTCATGCATCTGTTTTTTGAAGCCAGCTTCTGCACCTGATGCACAGCACAAGGTCTCAACTTCTTTGATTCAACTTCTTTGGCCTGTTCCGAGTGGAACCCGTCTTGGAAAACCTCTCTCTATAGCCGCTTTTCCACCATCGGGCCGAACGGTTCTCATTGTGTAACCGTTCCATTCCATGCCGATTCGGGCCAGCTGGTACGGTCACGGTTTCATTTTCCACTGTGGGGCTGATAATGGCCGCTCTTTACAAAAGCGGCAGTTGTTGCCTTGGTAACGCAACGGTTTACTGATGATATTAGATGTAAATAACGACCGCGTTATGGAGGATCAGATATTTCTTTTAATTTTATTATTATTTTGTGTTTACGACGCTCAAATAGAGCGCCTAGCCAGCTACGGAGAACCTGATAGCCAGGCAACAGACAAGTGACCAATCCTGTGTGCCGACGTCAGTTCACGCATTCTACCAGCACGATTCAGCATGGTTAGACAACCGTGCCGAGAATTCTGGGCCGAGAACGGTTTGTAATCATGCCGTGCCGTACCAGGCTCCAGTGGAAACACAACTGGAACCGTTCCTTACCATTCTAAGAACCGTTCGGCCCGACGGTGGAAAAGCGGCTTATGACCCTGGCCACTGTGCTGTAACTCAGTTTCATGGTGTTACTGATCTTTTTATAGCCTAGGCCGTCTTTGTGGAGAGCAACAATTCTAATTCTCAAATCCTCAGAGAGTTCTTTGCCATGAGGTGCCATGTTGAACATCCAGCGATCAGTATGAGAGAATTGTACTCAAAGCACCAAATTTTAACTGCTCTAATACAAGATCCACACATTTGTATGGTCCTGTCAAGCAGACAAAAACATGAACATGATGAATAGGACATGTGGCTTTGCATGGTTAAACAAAATACAACTGTTATCACTGTACTCACTTTTGTTGCCAGCTATTTTGACAATAATGGCTGTATGTTAAGTTATTTTCAGAGGACAGTAATTCTATACTGCTATACAAGCTGCACACTGACTACTCTAAAATATATCCAAGTTTCATTTCTATAGTATTGTCCCTTGAGAAGATATACTAAAATGGTTGGTGAAATGTGAGGGGTGTACTCACTTTTGTGAGATACTGTACACGTGTGCAAGCCTAGGTCGTTGGGGGGTTTGGGTTTGCCAAATTTTCAACATTACTATTGGGCTGCCAATTGTAGAGCCTTAACTTACTGGCAGGACACATGCCCGGACAATCCTTCAGCTGATATCCCTTCATGGCTTGTGATTGAGCGCGGTGCTTCAAATTGGTCTCTCTCCTCATTGCTTTTTGCTGCCCCAGAGACATTTAAATCTTCAGCAGGATCCCACTTTATGATTAACAACTCTCTTAGGATATGGCTTCAGATTGTTAAGACATTTAAATTGCCAAATACCTACTTTTTTGCTCCTGTCTGTCGTAACCATGCCTTTAAACCTTCACTATTAGATCCAGTGTTCACAGGTTGGGCTAGAAAAGGAATCCTTACCTTGAGAGATTTATAATTGATAATAATTTCGCACAACTAACAGAGAAATATGACCTTCCTGCATCACACTTCTTCAAATACTTACAAATTAGAAATTATGTTCGTTCCACTGTGCCAAATTTCGAAATATTATCAGCCGATAATGAATTACATAAATTGCTTACTTGTGTTCCCAACACCCCAAAGTTAATTACAAAATTTGTTGACTTTTTCACAAGTCAGCTAGATATTTCCACTACCTGTCTGAAAAACAATTGGGAAGAGGAACTAGATATTCATATCTTTGAGGAGGACTGGGGAAAATGTCTTAAAAATATATACACCTGTTCTATTAATGCTAGGCACCAGCTTATTCAGTATAAGGTGTTGCATAGATTGCATTACTCTAGGGTTAAACTCAATACTTTCTATCCTACTATCTCTCCTCTCTGCAATAAATGTGAATCCGCGGAGGGCTCTTGGTCATCTTTTCTGGGCATGCCCAAAACTAGGTGAATTCTGGTCAGAGGTTTTTCAATTTCTTTCTGATGCTTATACATGTGAGCTTCCAGTAGATCCTGCGACTGCCATTCTTGGCTGGTCAGCTTCCCTCCAGTGCCTTAATCATGCTACCCGATTGCCTATACAGTATAGCATGATGATTGCCAAAAAAACTATACTCTGTGTGTGGAAGAAAAATTCGAAGCCACTATTCAAGATCTGGTTATCATAACTTTCCTCCACTCTGCACGTGGAAAGACTCAGATATAGTATCTCTGGTAATATAGATAAATTTGAAGCTTCTTGGAGGCCTCTTTTCAATCACCTGTTAAAAACCAATAATGATGAAACAATTTAAAATTTAATTTTTTTTATTGTCATTTTACTGTCATTTTCGTTAACTTGTGTCTTCAATTTGAAATCTAATTGTTCTCTTTTATTATTGTCACTCCCCTTAAATTCCACCAGCGTTTTCATGGTAAATTTGCCTGTTTTTTTTTTTTTGTTTTTTTTTTTTCTTTACATATTTTATATCTCATTTGGTCCATTTGTACAACTTCACCTTATCCATGCCATGCTGGGCAAAAATCTGTTTTGACTTCCCTTGCCTGTGTTTGGCATCATCGTTAACTGCAAACATTAATCTAAATGAAGGACTTTTTTGTGTGTGTGTGTGTGTGTTTGTTTGTGTTTGTTTGTTTCTGTCATGTGATTGTACTGTCCATCTGTCTGTAAATCTGAAAAAACTACTTGTGTGTGTGTATATATATATATAATATATATATAAAATTAACTAATCACAGATTGTGGTTTTTATTGCGTTTTACAAAATGACCCAACTTTTATGGAAATGGCGATATAACTTGCGTCATCACAAAGTGCACGGAGCATGATAGAAAAAATGCGGGTCAATAAATTCTATTTTTTATTAATTTGGTGCTATTATTTGCAGCAGAGTAAACTGTTTACTGTATGTGCAATTCGGTTTACTGTATGTGCGTCGCACGTAGACGGCTTTCTGCTGCTTGCAAACAGACTATTTTGAGGAGACAACTGATTGCCATTCATTTGCCGCTATAAATGCACTCGCAATGCGCAAATGCACTACAGGCTAACTCTCACTCGAATTTAAGATAAATTATCAACACTATCATCTCTTACATGTTTTATTTAAGTAAATACATTGTAATCGGCTAAAACGCATGCGCAGGTTACTTTACTTCCTGAACAAGTGCGCACCCGAGTCCGTGTTGCTTTCATATTCATGCAAACCGCGCCACAGTTCGAGTGCAACCGAACGCAGACCACCTCCTTTAGGTAGGCTCTGGTTCGGTACCCTGGTGGGCACCTGGGTTCGCGTGCCAGCTTTCACATTAGCGATTTTTTTATTTTTATTTATTTATTTATTTTTTTTATGCGTACCGTGCCCCGTTTCGAACTAAACTGCCAGTGTGAAAGCCACCTAAAAAGAAGGGTTACGATCAGGCAAGAGGTAGGACCTGCGTTAATATCGGAGAAGCTTTTCAGTGCAGGAGAGACCTTAAGAAGCGTAAAGGCCTGAAAACGGACGCTAAGGTTGCTTTATTTCTTCCCAATATGTGTCGTGAGTGGGTTTTGCTGTATTTCACAGAACTATATGCTGTCTTTTGCTTGAATAAACTCGTGTGTCATCTTTGTTTGTTTGTTCATTTGGATTATTACTATTTTAAAAGCCTGGAAACCTCCTCTACTGCCCGTTTCAAGCATCGGCTCCCAAAGTGTGTCCGAAAAGTGAGAACATAGGGATGTGCGATATTGGAAAAAAAAATGCGGTATGCAATACCTTGTTAAACAATGCGATATTCAATAAACGCCTAAACACAGGTAAAAACTACACCTTCACAAAGACATGAATTATATATTCCCCTACTCACCTAATAAATATATTGCAATATAAATGGCTATAATATAGTTTTCAATATAAATATTCCACATTTCCACAAACCATGGTAAATTACTATAGTTTATTCATGGTAAATGTTTGGAAAGGTGGTGATTTTGGGATTTAAAAAGTCTTCTATCTTCATTCATGGCACGTTTCTCCTGTTTTCTTCATCAGTCTTGTTGAGAATGTTGAGGCTGTTTCATCTGATTTAAAACTAGTTTAATCATCGAGTGATTTATAGTTTGTAACCGAGAGGTGTGTGTCGAATTGAAACGCTTCTCACTGGATGTCGCAACGCTGTTTAATAATGGTATCTGGGACCGGGAATAGCTAGTGAAACACCTTAAAACAGCGCTATTTGTTCTGTATTTGTTGTTACTGACCGAGAAACAACTTAAGAATGATTCAGTGACAGAGTGGTCCGAATGACCGTTTCAGATCGTTATGCAAGCGCGTTCGGCCAATTCACGGAAAAGAAAGAATCTAGACAAAAGAATGATTAATTCACGAATGATTGGTATCGCTTGTTCCGTCAACAGAAATACGGGACACACATAATAACTGCTGAAATATTTGCACAGAAAATGTTTCTCAGGTCAGTTGGAGGAGCGTGCATGTTACGAACAGTGCGTATATAGCCGTACAGCTGCAGGCGCCACTGCGGCCACGTATCTAACCAAATTTAGCCGCACCGCCAGGAAAAGAGGAGGAGGAGGGAGGATGGGGTGCCCTCGGGCCGGATGAAGATAATTGGCGGGCCGGATTTGACGAGCTGACGAGCCCTGCAATATGCGATACGATACTGTTTTAAGTGTGTAAAATCTTTTCTTCCTCAGATTTTGTAGCTGCTGAGCGTCAGGAAGATGACATCCACAATGTGCAATCTGTAATTGACTCGCTGGCCTTGGACTACCTCCAGATTAGTTTATCTCACATCACAGGTTAGTCATGTTTTACTGTCTCCGTCTCTCTTCCCATGGTCTCTAATCACATGTCATTGGAGAAGGAATGATGCCATGTTATCTAAAATGTATCTACCCAAACACTGTAAGAATTTTAAATATGCCTGTTAAAAACAGTCATAGCACATGGTTTCTGTTTTTAATGTAGTGTGTAGCTTTGTGTATGTAACACATGCTTTCTCTCTGTAGGTGAGAATATAGTCAGAGGAGAAAAAGAATCCATCAGAAACTTGTTAGAGATTTTTGATGGTCTGCTGGACTACCTCATAGAACAGCAGAGTGATGAGGAGCCCCAGTATAAAGGTGATTTATATCTCACTTAACAGCCTTCTATTTGTCAGTGATCATCATCTGAACCAAAGAACTGAGGTTACCAGGTGTTCCTAATTTGTAAGATGCTAATGATGCATAATTTTGCAGCTAAACAATTCTTATAAATTCTCTTCATGCACACATGCAGGGCTTAATGGAAAAAACAGTGCTGCCACTGCAACTCTTCAACCTCGGAATCAGGACAAAGACAGTACACAGTGTCGGGCCTTCAGCATTCAGTAAGTGGTGTACACAGATAATTGTGGGGGTTCACTTTCTCTGTGGATCAGTGCGCATTTAATTACGTCAACACAGCAAAGATGTGATAGGCTACTGGTCACAGAACACGCAAATAACATTCAAATTTTACAGTCATAACGTGTGAATTTGTATGGTCGCCAATGGCGACCTCAGTATACGGAGCCCCTAAAGGGACCTTTGCAAAAATAAAAAATTGACAGAGTTTCGCGTGCGCACGAGAAAGTATTGCGTGCGCACGAGAAACTTATGGCGTGCGCACGCGATACTTTCTCGTGCGTACGCGAAACTCTGTCAATTTTTTATTTTTGCAAAGGTCCCTTTAGGGGCTCCGTATACTGAGGTCGCCATTGGCGACCATACAAATTCACACGTTATGACTGTAAAATTTTAATGTTATTTGCGTGTTCTGTGACCAGTAGCCTATCACATCTTTGCTGTGTTGACGTAATTAAATGAGATGCTGCGTGTGAAAGTTTCACTGAGTTAGAGTGCCAAAATATGAACCGGTAGGGGAAAATATCACACACCAAACAGACGCCAAAGAACTAGCGCTGATGAAAGCCGACTGTGTTGTCACCTCGCGTCGCCTACGTCGGTGCAAAAAAGCTGCATTTGAACACACTGTTCTGCTCTTGTGTAAAGAAGACAACTACCCATTTCTTCATATAAATTCGTCTATATTTGTCATTCAAAAGGGGAAAGTGGCTCTGCAGACTGCAGATACACACATAATGCAGCGCGTGCTTACCGTTTTGAATATCAATCATGCTGATCACTTTCATTATTCCACTCCACTCATGCTCATCAGATAAACTTGGTCATAAAAAGTCTTCAGTACCTTAACAAGAGTATTAATGATCATTTTAAGGCGTCTTATATTTTGTGGATCGAAAAACAAATCGCGATAGTCCCTAATGTGATAACTTTAATTTCATTAAATAAATGTGAGCGCTGCATATTTTAAAGTCAAAAGATGGCGCTGTTGCGCGTTCTTCAGGCTCTCGCAACAGAGCTTCAGTTCAGAGCAGCTCGCAATCAATGATTAGCACACATTTGTCAACCGATTGCTTAATATGAACAAATGCTGATCAATTATGATAAAGTTTACTTTATATTTTTTATATTATAATTTGTTTAATATTATAATTTTGTAACAACGTAATTTTTATCTTCCTCATCTGAACTTGAATGAACAGCAAAAGTAAAGCACATTCATTTCAAAATAAGAGTCCCGCTGTATTTCGGCCTGTTCATTAATCAAAGTCAAGTAGAATGTATATCAATTTCCCCTGTTATTTGGTTACATAAACCAAATTTAATATATTTATACATTTATTTCTAAATATTTCTATTTATTTTCATTTGATTCAAAGTAAACTGTTGTAGCGTCAGGAAGGAAAGACTAAGAACATTATTTGACACATATTATTCAATATAAAGATTTTACTAGCATCAGGGTTATTATAGTTAACTAAAACCATTAAAAAAAAACATTTTTTCATTGCTTGAAATAAATGTTAATACTGAAATAAAAATGTATACAAACTAAACAGACATGTTTAAAAACAACAAAAACTAGAACTAAAAAAAAAATAAATAAAATTAAAACTTAACGGAAAATGAAAGCAGAAAATGTAAAAATCTAATCGGATTCAAAATATTAACTGAAACTATAATAGTATTAAGTGAAAATAGTGACATTCATTTCCCAGAAATCACAAGATGAAAATGCTGAAACTGTAAAGGGGAGATATATAAACACAACAGGATGACTAAAAAAGTAAGTAATTTAAAAATTTAAGTTCATTGTTGTGTGGCTCTTAAAAAATTATTTGGCGCCTGTTTTTTCCTCCTATAGGAGCCAATGGCTCCTTAATGAATTTTTTTGTCTGGAGCGCTGCACTCAGGTTAATAAGTAGATGAACTACTCAAAGGTTAATCATTAAAACCAAAACTAAAATGACTGAAACTAACATAAAAATAAAAAACTAAATAGTATTGTTTTAAATATAAAAACTAATTAAAAATTTAAGAACACTGAAACTAAAACTAAAATTCATTTAAAAATAATAAAACTAATTTAAAGTCCCTGTAAAGCAATATTAAAATATGTGTTCTCAGTTTGTCACAGCACAGAAAAATGTGTTATTAACCACCCAGCCAAATTTGAATGATTAAAAAAACGTCAAGGAAATGAGAAAAATTATCAAAATCTTGAAAAAATAAACAGTATTCTCTGCTCACAAACTGGGGGCGTGTCCGCTGTCAGCGCTGAAACCACGCCCACTCGCGAGAAAGATGCCATCTCTTTCAAATTACTTGTCTAATGAGTCAAACTTACTGATGCATATAAACAAAAGAATCACGTTAGAGGTTTGCAAAATTTAGTAGAGTTACTGTGGAATACCTTCTAATTATAACATGGGCACATATTGCCGACTGTGGCACCAGATGTCAGCGACGGGAGGATAAAGGCCAGGACGGGAGATAGTCGGTTCAGCCCCATTCACCAATAACAGCGGATTATCAGTGAATCCCAGTTGTCTCTGATGAAAGTTTGTAAAACTATCCGGTGTTAAATTAAAGGGGTAGTTCACCCAAAAATGAAAATTTGATGTTTATCTGCTTACCCCCAGGGCATCCAAGATGTAGGTGACTTTGTTTCTTCAGTAGAACACAAATGATGATTTTTAATTCCAACCGTTGCGGTCTGTCAGTCGTATAATGCTTGTCAATGGTAACTCCATCTATAAGAGTCAAAAAAACATGCACAGACAAATCCAGATTAAACCCTGCGGCTCGTGACGACACATTGATGTCCTAAGACACGAAACGATCGGTTTGTGCGAGAAACCGAACAGTATTTATATCATTTTTTACCTCTAAAACACCACTATGTCCAACACCTACATCTTGGATCCCCTGGGGGTAAGCAGATAAACATCAAATTTTCATTTTTTTGTATTTATTTGTATGAAACTCGGTACACATATAGACCTCATCGGGCCTAACAACTTTCATGCTCTAAGTTAAACGTCACCTCAACAGGAAGTCGGCTATTATGGGTTGTTTGGAAAACGCATGCTCTGGAATTTGATATACTCCTCCTAGGCGATTAATCCAATCACCACCAAACTCGGTCAGCTTGAAGTCAAGACATTGAGGATGTTAAAGTTGCGAGCGGATTTTTGATATCTCGAATGGTTTGGCCGTGGCGAGGCAATGAATTTATGGCGAGAAAAGGGAAACAGGAAATGTGTTATAATGTCTGCATACATTGATTGCTTTTTATGAAACTTCACCTGTGTGTTCGTTATAGGAGGCTGATCACTTGGATGTGACTATTGTGAGTCAAAGTTATAGCGCCACCAATTGGCAGCAGGAAGTGTGTCACTTTCAAAATGCTTTGAGATCACCCTCTTTTTTAACCCGATTTGTTTCAAACTTCATCAGTGTAATATCAATACACAGCAGATATAGACCTGTGAAAAGAATAATGATATCTCAAACACTGTTGCCATGGCAACGCATCAAACTTTAATATTAGTTTTGGATGCTTTTGAGACGCTTAGTATGCTTCAAATTGCATGAAACTCGATACAAACGTCAACCAGTAGACATGGGCAAAACCGCAGAAACAGGCGGGGAGGAGGGCCTCTATAGCGCTATCTTTTGACATAAGTGGGGGGTTAGTTTAAACTACAGTCACCAAACTCGGTACACATATTGTTCTCATTAAGCCGGACAACTTTCTAATTTACAGTCATTAGCTCCGACCAACAGGAAGTCAGATATTTTGGTTTGAATGTGGATTTTTCACACACACACACAGACATAGACTCTTTCTCTCTGTCCAAACCCCCCTACCCCCTCCCTCCTCCTCTCCCCTCACCTCCCCTCCCCTCCTCTCCTCTCCCCTCACCTCCCCTCCCCTCCCCTCCTCTCCTCTCCCCTCACCTCCCCTCCCCTCCTCTCCTCTCCTCTCCCCTCCCCTCCTCTCCTCTCCTCTCCCCTCCCCTCCCCTCCCCTCCCCTCCTCTCCTCTCCCCTCCCCTCCTCTCCTCTCCCCTCCCCTCCCCTCCCCTCCCCTCTCACTCCTTCAGTCTCTCTCTGTGTGTATGTATGTGTGTGTGTGTGTGTGTGTGTGTGTATTACAATCTTTGATTAGTGGTCTTTAACCCTTTTTCTGATTTCCCATTTATTGATGAACTTATAAAAATTTTGAACTGCAAATGATAACTTCACACGCATTTGAAATTGAGCCATGACACTATATCACTATTTGGACAGGACTAGTTTTCTAAAAGTTGTTTGATTTAGAATTATTATTACCCGACACCTGTGATTTCATGTATTGATTCATACAAGACTAGCATCTCTTACATCTGTTTTTTTTTTTTTACAGAGGAGAGTGTGTGTTTTCTAGACATGGGCATTAGAGAAGGTCATGTGCTGTGTTTGCAAATATAATGTATGATGCATATGTCTTTAAATTAATTGTTTATTTATATAATTCAAATTTATTAAAAACCCTATTTAAGTACATTTCACATGATTTTATAAAAGTGGCTGTTTACAAAAAATTTGCACAAGTGAGCAGAAAAATCTAGACATGTACCTTACTATTACCTGAGACTGATATTAAAATAGTCTTTGCAAGTTCTGTGATTTAGCTCTATTAATTAGGGCCCAAGCCACTGATGGCGCAGGGCCCTCTTGATCCCCTAAGGATTATTATTATTATTAGGGCCCAAGCCACCAAGGCGCAGGGCCCTATTGTTTTTCTAAGGATTATTATTAGGGCCAAAGCCCAAAGGGCGAAGGCCCTATTGTTTTCTTTAGGATTATTATTATTATTATTATTATTAGGGCCAAAGCCCTGTAAATTTGTAAAATTGTAAAATTTGTACAATTGTACAAATTTGTACAAAATTTGTAAAATTGTTTTCTTTAGGATTATTATTAGGGCCCAAGCCACTAATGGCACAGGGCCCTCTTGATCCCCTAAGGATTATTATTATTATTATTTATTTATTTATTTATTTATTTTTTTCTGTCATCCGGGGCTTTTTGGGGGCCTTAACATGCTCAAAAACTCTTGAAAATTGGCACACACATTGGAATCTGCGGCCATTAGGACGCCGCAGAGGCTGGTACCCGGGCGTGGCAGGGGGGCTCGACAGCGCCCCCTTGAAAGAAGTCTGAAAACTTGGTCCATATATCAAACACGCTTGCACGTATTAGTATGAAACTCGGTACGCATATAGACCTCATCGGGCCTAACAACTTTCGTGCTCTAAGTTATACGCCACCCCAACAGGAAGTCGGCTATTACGGCTTGTTTGAAAAACGCATTCTCTGGAATTTGATATATTCCTCCTAGGCGATTAATCTGATCACCACCAAACCTGGTCAGCTTGAAGTCAAGACACTGATGATGCTAAATTGCCAGCGGATTTTTGATATCTCAAACTGTTTGGCCGTGGCGAGGCAATGAATTTATGGCGAGAAAAGGGAAACAGGAAATGTGTTATAATGTCTGCATACAATGATCGATTTTTATGAAACTTCAGCTGTGTGTTCGTTATATGAGTCTGATCACATGGATGTGACTATTGTGAGTCAAAGTTATAGCGCCACCAACTGGCAGCAAGAAGTGTGTCACTTTCAAAATGCATTGAGTTCACCCTCTTTTTTTTTAACCCGATTTGCTTCAAACTTTATCACAATAATGTCAAAACATGGCAGATGTAGATCTGTGAATGTATTTGTGATATCTTAAATATTATTGCCATGGCAACATGTCAAACTTTAATAATATTCTGTAGTGTTTTTGAGGCTCTTAACATGCTTCAAATTGCCTGAAACTCGACACACTTATCAATGTTGTCGACCAGTAGACATGGACAAAGCCTTAGAAACGGGCGTGGTGGAGGGGCTCAGTAGCGCCACCTTTTGACAAAAGTAGGGGGGGTTATTTTTACCTATAGTCACCAAATTCGGTACACATATTGTTCTTATTAAGCCGGACAACTTTCTAATTTACAGTCATTAGCTCCGAACAACAGGAAGTCAGATATTTTGGTTTGAATGTGGATTTTTCACACTCTCTCTCTCTCTCTCTCTCTCTGTCCTACCCCCCTCCCCCCTCAGTCTCACTCTCTCTCTCTCTCTCTCTCTCTCTCTCTCTCTCTGTGTGTGTGTGTGTGTGGGTCTCTGTGTGTGTGTGTGTGTGTGTGTGTTTGTGTGTGATCATATGGGCTCCAACTGCTGCAGTAAATGTGGTGTATTCAGATGGATTTGAAATAGTCCTTTTATGTTTAACCGTTTTAAATGCCTATTGCCCGCCGTGCACAGTTGCCGTGAAGCCACCGGGGTGGCGGTGCCACCGGGCTTGGGCCCGCCATCGCTGCTTGCAGCTATATTTATTTATTTTTTTTTATTTTTTTTCATGGATGATGCTAAATTGCCATCGGATTTTTGATATCTCAAACTGTTTGGCCGTGGCGTGGCAGCGAATTTATGGCGAGAAAAGGGAAACAGGAAGTGTTATAACTTCTGCATACATTAATTGATTTTGATGAAACTTCGGCTGTGTGTTCATTGTACAAGGCTGATCACGTGGATGTGACTATTGTGAGTCAAAGTTATAGTCCCACCAACTGGCAGCAGGAAGTGTGTCACTTTCAACATGCTTTGAGATCACCCTCTTATTTTTACCCGATTTGCTTTAAACTTCATCAGAATAATGTCAAAACATGGCAGATGTAGACCTTTCAAAAGAATCGTGATATCTCAAACACTGTTGCCATGGCAACGCATCAAACTTTAATATTCATTTTGGATGCTTTTGAGACTCTTAGCATGCTTCAAATTGTATGAAACTCCACACACACATCAGGATTGTTATCCAGTAGACATGGGCAAAGCCTTAGAAACGGGCGGGGAGGAGGCGCTCTATAGCGCCACCTTATAGTGCAGTAAGTGTAGAGTGAATTTGACATAGTCCTTTGATGTTTAACCGTTTTAAATGCCTATTGCCCGCTGTACACAGTTGCCCTCAATCCACCGGGGTGGTGGTGCCACCGGGCTTGGGCCCGCCATTGCTACTTGCAGCTATATTTAATTTTGTAATTTTATTTTTTCATTGTATACCACACATATTGAAATTAAATGAAAGCATGCCTTTGGTGCATAAGATTGGTGCACAGACAATAGCTCAGGGAGGTCAAAAAATACATGTTAGGATAATACAACACCAGCAATCACAGACATTCTCATTAGATTGGATTAGACTTCTAAGAGCACTGTTGAATTTGCACAAATAACAGTATGTAATTTGCTCTAGAATTTTTATAGAGGTTGTCTGGTAAAAACACAGACATGGCAGATTAGGATGATATTCTGCAATCATTTGAAATTGACCTATGACATTCTATGACATGAAATTCATCTAAATTTAAACAATCTCATGGATGTGGCTGTTGTGGTTTGTGATCATATGGGCACCAGCTGCTGCAGTAAATGTGGTGTATTCAAATGACTTTGACATAGTCCTTTTATGTTTACTCGTTTTAAATGCCTATTGCCCGCCACAGTTGCCCTGAAGCCACTGGGTTGGCGGTGCCACTGGGCTTGGGCCAGTCATCGCTGCTTGCAGCTATATTTTTTGTTTTGTTTTTGTGCACAAAAAGTATTCTTGTTGCTTCATAACATTAAGGTTGAACCACTGTAGTCACGTTGACTATTTTATCAATGTCTTTACTACTTCTCTGGACCTTGAATGTGGTAATTTCGTTGCTTTCTATGGGAGATAAAAAAAACCCCTCGGATTTCATCAAAAATATCTTAATTTGTGTTCCGAGGATATACAAAGGTCTTGCGGGTTTGGAACTTAATGACAGAAATTTCATTTTTGGGTGAACTAACCCTTTAACTAATTTTAAAGCTACAGTCTGTAACTTTGTTTTGGTTAAAAATTATCCAAAATCAATTTTTGAGCAAGTACATAACCAGCCAGTGTTCAAAACTATCTCCTTACCTTAGCCCGATTCACAACGGTAGGCTTGTAATAATGTTTTATAATAAAATCGGTACTATAATAAAAACGTCTGTTTACATAAAGGAGAGTCCCAGCTAGTAGGCTATATGGTATGTGAGGATGCTGCTGGTAGCAGATCGTTTATAGCCTTTTCTCACAGCAGCTGGAATAATTAAACTTATAATTTTGATGGCGGATTGTAATACAGAATGGTCCAAATGACAATCATCAGTGACAAGTGGAGATTCACCTGTATTCAAAAGCAAAAGACTTTGGACTGCGGAGTGGCTACAGAAATTGAAATCTACAGGTAATGCTAATACACACTTAATACACATAGTCATGCAATGCTGATGTTGTTAACATTAACATTTGAGAACGAAGTATAACAATAATAATAATTTGTACGGTTTGATGTGATCCGAGCCAAGTGATCGCTAGATTTAATCACCTTTGGTGGCGCGATTTATTGCAATGCTTTTTTTCTCAGTTGGTCAGAACATAAGTGGCAGACATGTTACTTACTTGTTCAGATGACATTTTCCGGTGAAAGTTCTTATTTTGGTCATACTTCCAAGACGTAGAATCTTTGATTCTGAAGTACAGTACCCACACCAGTGCGGTGACTGACAGCAAACATTAGATTCATTCGCGCTGAGGAGCCATGTCGATGCACAACCCACGTAAAGATGATAATTCCGCAAATAACTGCAATTGCAGGGTTCAAACAGGCGACAAATAGGCAAAACTTACAAACTGCAGCTTTAATAAATACAACTTTAATTTTTTTTTTAAAATAATTTTAATAATGTATGAGTAAATGTTGAAATTAGGGATATTAACGATTAATCAATGATTGATTAATTGTTGATGATACATTTAATCGATAAAAATTATCAGTCGTCGATTAAGCAGGTTCATGCGTGTGCGTGCTGCTCAACCGCAAAATATGTAAAGCAGACACGTGGAAAAATGAAGCGAGCGTGCCAGAGTTATGTTTGGGACCATTTTACAGCTACAGTTACACCTTATAGTATAACACTATATACAATAGTGTTATATCGCAGCTCGGCCAAAGCCATTGAACTTGGTAAACCTGCAGTTTCCTCCCAATCTCTAACCATTTCTCCTCCTAATTCAAATAGGTTCGATACGTTTTCTAGTATGTGCCGACTCATGCATATGATCCGCTACGTTTCCTAGTATGTGCCGACTTGTGCATATGATCCGCTACGTTTTCTAGTATGTGCCGACTCGCGCATTTGATCCGCTCTGGGCTGTCGTGTCTCTGGACCGGAGCAGACTGTGAAACCAGACTTCAATTGCCCCAGTGGAAAGCATATTTACACTGTCTGAATCATTCTCTATCCTCTATATAGTGCACTGTGCCATTCAGCATGTAGAAAATAGTAAATAAAAATCTGAAAATCTGATGATAATCTGAAGTGCATCAAAATCATTGATCCATATTGGCGGAAGTGAGAGACTTTTGAATGCTTATATCTTCTAAATGCAAATTTTGTCATTGTTTTGGAGCACACTAGCTTAACAGTAAGGCGAACATACACTAAAAGCCAAAAATCTTTAATTTTGATTTTATGGCGACTTTAATACACAGCTCATTTGACATACAGTATCAGATTGTTTTTTCCCCGTCCATTGCTGTGGTTATCATGGTCTATCGGATTTAATCATGCATTTAAATATGCTTGTCAATCCAGAAACTTTGCAATGTGTAGTTAGCAGTATGAAAAATATACAGTTGCAAGAAAAAGTATGTGAACCACTTGCAGAATCTGTGAAAATATTAATAATTTTAACAAAATAAGGGAGATAATACAAAATGCATGTAATTTTTTATTTAGTACTGTCCTGAGTAAGATATTTTACATAAAAGATGTTTACATATAATCCACAAGACAAAAAAAATAGCTGAATTTATTAAAATAACCCCATTCATAAGTATGTGAACCACTGATTCTTAATACTGTGTGTGGTTACCTGGATGATCTAAGACTGTTTTTTTGTTTTGTGATGGTTGTTCATGAGCCCCTTGTTTGTCCTGAGCAGTTAAACTGAGCTCTGTTCTTCAGAAAAAATCTCCAGGTCCTGCAGATTCTTCAGTTTTCCAGCATTTTTTGCATATTTGAACCCTTTACATCAGTGACTGAATGATTTTGAGATCCGTCTTTTCACAGTGAGGACAACTGAGGGACTCAAACACAACTTTTAAAAAAGGTTCAAACATTCACTGGTGCTCCAGAAAAAAAAAAAACATGATGCATTAATAGATGGGGGGTGAAAACATCTGGAATTTGAAGATCAAGGTAAATTGTATTTAATTTGTCTTCCGGGAAACATGCAAGTATCTTCTGTTGCTTCCGAAGGGCAGTACTAAATGAAAAAAATGATATTCAAGCGAAATAAGAAAAATTTGGACCTCTTCATCCTGTTCAAAAGTTTTCACCCCCCGACTCTTAATGCATCGTGTTTCCTTCTGAAGCATCAGTGAATGTTTGAACCTTTTTTAATAGTTGTGTTTGAGTCCCTCAGTTGTCCTCCATGTGAAAAGATGGATCTCAAAATCATTCAGTCACTGTTGTAAAGGGTTCAAATATGCAAAAGATGGTGGAAAACTGAAGAATTTTTGGGACCTGGAGATTTTTTCTGAAGAACAGAGCTCAGTTTAACTGCTCAGAATAAACAAGGGACTCATGAACAACCATCACACAACAAAAAAACAGTCGTAGATCATCCAGGTAATGACACACAGTATTAAGAATCAATGGTTCACAAACTTTTGAACTGGGTCATTTTAATAAATTCAGCTATTTTTTTGTGTTATGGATTATATGTAAACATCTTTTATGTAAACTATCTTACTCAGGACAGTACTAAATAAAAAATAACATGCATTTTGTATGATCTCTCTTATTTTGTTAAAATTTTGCACATTTTCACAGATTCTGCAAGTGGTTCACATACTTTTTCGGTCGCAGCCATTATAATCACTGAAGCTGTCAATTACAACGCAAGGTACACAAAGCTACACTCTTGCAAAAACCTTTATAATCAGTGAACCTCTGTGTCTGCGCTGTGCAATGAATCTCTTAGTGGCATTGTTTATACTTTGTTGGTTATAATAAAAGGTTTAGTGAGCATGCATGCAGCAATCACGCTGAACAAAAGCTCTGACATTTTGTGCTTTGTTCAGCGGATTCTGACTAACTTAAATGCATCTGATTGGCCCTTGCTTTGACGCGCTCAACACATACATGTATCATACCTGCAAACTAGTCGCTTTTTGGCGAAATTCACCATTTTGAATCAAAATATGTCATTTATGTGAATCGTGTAGATCCAAAGAGTTTTTTTTTTTTGGGATGTCAGGGTGAGTTTGCAGGCACAATAAATTGAAAATGGGCTACTTTCCCATAGACTGGAGTGAGACCATAAACGTCTCTTGAGCTGTTGTGATCTTTTTTGGCGCTCTGTGGTGTGACTGACACATCGCTGCAGCGCTTCAGTTCAAACAGAGGCAGAGCGCACGTGAACTGATCATCTCTTCCGCTTTACAACACGAAATAAACATGAATGGATGTAGGATGAATGAATACCGAAGGTATGTTGAAAGATCCAGTACAACTTACTGAAATCCGTATCATGTCATATGTAACGTTAATCGATCAATCATTGTTTCAACCGCGGAAAAGCGGCAATAAAATAGCTTGTAAAAGTGTCACATTTACCGTAACATTTACCTCAGAAAAGCCGTTCAATGTCAAAAAACCTGTTAGTCAGCTACAAAAATGAACTTGGAGAGGAGCATTTTGATATATATCCACTGTGACTATAGGCCATTGCATATTCATGTACTTAACATGTGCTTCAACTACTGAATGTATAAAACCGTTTTATGACGGCCATCATTTAAATGTTTAGACCAGGGGTGTCCAAACTACGGCCTGCAGGCCAAATGCGGCCCGGGGATGAATTTTAAGCGGCCCGCAGCTTGTCTATTAAAATATATTATGTGTGGCCCGCCATGCATAATTTACAAATCGTGCAGTTTCACAATGTCAAAACAAGGTGGCAGTACTAGATTTTAGGCCAGGGGAAACATTAACGCGCCAAAAGCGGAACGAAACAGCGCTACTAGTGTGCACTGCGTGATTCACGAGCTCACAAGTGTGTTTACTTGCTGAGTGTCTCGATCACACGACCACTAAACAGCCAGTGAGAAGTGTTCGAGTTCGGCGTAGAGGTCTTCGGTATCAGCTGCAAATCTCTCTGTGATTTAATTCAGTTTAAAGCGAGTTGAAACATTGCTGACTTAATCAACAACACTAACGTGCAAATCAGGAGAAACATTGAGCCGATCCAGTTACAATACTTTTCAACCAACAATTCAACAACATTTATCATGGATTTACTGTGGTAACACTAACTGTAACTGTGGTATTTTGTCAGAAATGTAGGTTAATATTTTATCTTATTTAATTTTTAATGTAGACATGACTTAAATGCCAATAAAGGCCAAATTACAGACTATTTTTGTCATAAACTTGCAGTTTTGTGCATTCGTATGTATATTAAATGTGTTTATAGACTAATACCTATGTGTTAATAGACTAATTAAAGCCATTCTAGAAATAGAAACAATATTTTTACTTTTTACCATGTAGTGAGGTGCCATGTGTGGTTTTACCTGCGGTGATCTAATTAGAGTAGGCTACTTTTAATTTAAATAAGCATAGAGTTCTAACTCAGTAATAATATTTAAATTTCAAACTTTAAAAACGAGGTTGTTAAAAGTTTTATAGATATTGTTTGTGTATTAAATTTGCATCTGTGTCCTATCTCAAACTACTGTCAGCTCAAACTTTTGTCAAATCTGTCATGTTTTCAAGAAACAAAACATGTAGGCCTAATAAGTATGTGTGTGTGTGTGTGTATATATATATATATATATATATATATATATATATATATATATATATATATATAATAGAAAAGGAACCGGCCCCCAGATATGTCCATGACATCGAATCTGGCCCCCTTTTAAAAAAGTTTGAACACCCCTGGTTTAGGCCGATATTAAAAACGACTAGAAACAGTATTAAAAATGACTAGAAACATAATTGTCATTAAAAATTTATTATAACGTTATTATAAAAACTTCTTTGTGTAATTTATATGCAAGTAGCTACAAATCAATTAATTTTAACCTTTAATATTATAATGATGTACCAGCTGTGGTTCCCTGTATAGTTTACAGCATTAGTCGAGAGATATTTTTTCTTTGAGGAAATTTGCCATTTACTGTACCTGATAGGCCCCAAATTAATCATTATTGAATTGAAGGTAGTCAAATCGAAATCAAATCGCAAGCTTCTGAATCAAAATCGAATCCAATTGTGAAATTTGTGTCAATGCCCAGCCCTAGTGTAAATAAATGTTTTTTTTTTTTTTTTTTTTTTTTTTCTTGAAGCAAATGTTGTTTTTTCCATTAATTTTCTTGTGGGAGTGCACCAGAATGTAAATAAAAACGCTCTTCACAGAGCACTTACACAAACACTCACAGGAGGATTGTGTTGAATTGATTGATTTTATGCTGTATTTATCAGTTGTCTGATTACCTGTAGCTGCTATCAAATAGCCTTTGAAACCATGGCATTAAACTCAAATACAATCAGTCACTCACTCACTCCTGTCACTCAGAATGCTGTTCAGTGAGACAGGGGGACAGCTTCCCAACATCAATAAATAAGTGTTTTAGTATTCCATTTTTCTCTCTTTCCCTCAGGCTAAAAAGTGTTGGAGATAGTTCTTTGTCTTTGCTCAGCCAAAGGAATAAGGAGGCAGAGCGAGAACTGCATGATATGTCAGAGAAACTGTCTCGACGTCTGGAGGAACTTGATCTGGTCAGTAACTCAATCTGTGAGAATTCCTCTGCTGTTTTAGTTCAAAACTCTAGAGCTATACGGGGTAGAATTAAAACTCTTTTTCTTCTGAATCCTTGAGTCAAACCCTACATTTTGCTTACCTTGGAACATTTTCCCACCATTTTGCGTTTTCTGAAAAACCTAATTTTTAACTTCTCCTAGGCTGTTGATTCAATTGAAACTTGCCATGCATTATCCCAAGACCGGCACGAAAAAAGGTCGCAAAATGATACAATTTAAGTCTAAGTCTAAAGCCCTGATTTACAGTGGATCGCTAATGGCAAGTTAGGGATATTTATAGAATGTGCTTGGCGGGCAACTCACAGGCTCCACGCGAGCACCATGTCACCTATTTTGGCTAATTGACCTATTTATGTCCAAACTTAAAGGGATACTTCACCCAAAAATGAAAATTTTGTCATCATTTACTCGCCCTTAAGTTGTTTCAAACCTTTCTTCTGCTGAACACAAAAGAAGATATGGTAACAATTTATAACTCATGTAATAACCGTAGACTGTAAAAAAATATGGACATAGTGTCCGTGACATCACCCCTGGATTTCTGAAGAGCATTTTTGAAGTCCAAAAGCGGCCGTTGCCTTCTTGGCAGCACGTCATCGTGCGTCACTCCTGGATAACTGAAAATGGGCAAATAGGCGAGCCGTGGGTGGAACTGAGGTGCCTGGTTGCTGAAACCACGCCCGCCTAGCGTGATCATGTTAGCAGGCTAAGGAGATATCTATCTATCTTAGACACTCATACCTTTGTAATGAAACAGCGATCGCGAGGTGGATCCAATCGGTCGCACATGGGTAAAATGTCAATGAGCGTCGATTGAAAAACAAACAACAACACTTTTTGTCTACAAAAGCGTTAAATCCATGAAATATTGATATATTGTCCATTGTTTGCATCACATTTCTTCTGAATGATCTGCTCTCCATCATCGTTCTTCAAGAAATTATGCAATCTGAACAGCGTTTATGTTGTAAAACTGTATATGATCGTATACATTGGACTCTCACAAACAAATGAGCCCACGTCCAAAGTATAATTTTTCAAAATAGTGCAGCAGTTTTGGTTATAATATCCAAGCAGTGCTGTCAGATTTTGTGGTGTCTTGAGAGGCATATTCTCCAGCCATTGTCATTGTAGTAAATCTGACGAACAAAACTTTTAGCCAATGCCAAGACGATCCAAAGACGTGTGTTCTGTTTATCTTCCGCATGTGTGCACATGTACACAGACGCACATCTGTCTCGACCATAAACCGCACAGCAAGCCATATTATTTGATAATTGTATGAAATAATCCCCCAAAAAACACAAACACGGCAGAGATGCCAAATTCAGTGGCTGGAATTAGTTGAGGTAACGTGACAGCTCACAGACAGCAGCGGCAATCCACCTGTTACTCAAGTGGCCATGCCCTTAATTATGCAGAACTTTAAGGCTTAATATAATTTAAACGGATGAGTTATAAAAAAATTCACCCCACTCAGCATTGTCATGAAGGGCAAAATTAGCTGTATAGACCAAAACCACAATTTGTACCAGGCTGTAAACATGTTTTTTTTTCCTGCTGTAAAGTGCTGTAAGTCACTTCCGTATTGGCTTCAAGAGAAATTGGGGGAGGTTGCCGCTTGGTAATAACTCATGCTATAAATCATTAGTTAAGCATTAGTAAATAGTTAATTCATCATTTATAATGCATTGTCCCTACATTAATAGACATTAGTAAACAATTTATAAGTACAGCTGTAAATGCTTTATTTTTGATTTATAAGCATCTATAATGTGTTGAATATTTTTTTTTTAATATATTTCTTTAATGATCAATTTATCATTTCTAAATTATTATATTTACAAACCAGTTATTTAGGAGCTGTCAGTGGTTCATAAGATCATTTAGAAAGTGTAAGTAAATGATTAAAAAACTATTTAAATGCACGTTTATACATCTTTTTATTTAGACATATAGTAATAGATACTCATTGTGTTAATAAATGCTTTATTAACACATATTTCTAATGTAATTCAGTAGTTGTCAGTTAGCTATTTTTGTGAGCTTGTCTAAAGTGAGGACTATGCCTTGTAAAGCTTTTACAAAGGCACTGGTGTTGGCACTGGTAAATTTTTATTCAGCAATGTTTACACTTTATAGAAATTTATTTTTATATCAGATTGCAAAGGCTTATTTTCATTTTACTGCACAGTTGTGTTTTCTGGAATTTTTATTTTCTATGGCATTGCAGAGGTTTATTTTTTATGTCAAGTGTACAGTAGTACAGTTAAATTTTTTTACATCTTGAAATAAATATTTCTATGTTCTGTATCACTGTGTTGTGTTTGTTTCCCTTTTCTGTTTAGAAGATAACTGGGCCTTTAAATCTCCTTTGTAAAAGCTTTACGAGGCATAAATAGTCCTTACTTTAGATGAGCTCACAAACATAGTTAACTGACAACTACTAAATGTTTTATAACTACCTGAATTAATCATAAATTACAGTAGGGATATGTGTTAATAAAGCATTTATTAACACTGAGTAACTATTACTATGTCTAAATAGGTAACACTTTATTTTAGGGTCTTTTAACTAGCAGCTTATTAGCATGCATATTACTAGAATATTGGCTGTTTATTAGTACTTATTAAGCACATATTAATGCCTTATTCTGCATGACCTTATTCTACATTCTTAATCCTACCCAATACCTAAACTTAACAACAAACTTACTAACTATTAAGAAGCAGTAAATTAGGAGTTTATTGGGAGAAAAGTCGTAGTTAATGGTGAATATGTGTTCCCATACTAAAGTGTTACCTCTAAATAATATGTATAAATGTACATTTAAATAGTTTATTAATCATTTACTTATACTTTCTAAATGATCTTGTGAACAACTGACAACTCCTAAAGAACTGGTTTGTAAGTAATGTAATACTTAATTTAGAAATGATAAATTGATCATTAATAAAGTATGAAAATACATTTATTAAACATTATAGATATGCTTATAAATCAAGAACAAATCATTTATAGCTGTATTTATAAACTGCTTACTAATGTCTAGAATAAAAAATAAAGATAAATAAAGATATTTTAAAGAATGACGGTAACCAAGCAATTTATGGGACCCCATTGACTTCCATATTATTATTTTTTTTTTTCCATACTATGGAAGTCAGTGGGGTCCATCAACTGTTTGGTTATCGACATTCTTCAAAATGTCTTCTTTTGTGTTGAGCAGAAGAATGTATACAAGCGCTCCAAACAACGCAAACGAGGGAAACGCGCCGGCGCGCTCGTGAAATTCCGACAGCGCGGGTTTAGGACTCCGCTGCCGAGTATTCATCTGGCGAATCTCTGCTCCCTAGCAAATAAAACAGACGAACTGCTTCTCCTCACCCGCACGAACAAGGACTTTTCAAACTCTGCTGCACTTTGCTTCACGGAAACCTGGCTGAAAGGAGCCATCCTGAACAGCACGCTTCATCTCACCGAGTCGTCGGGGAAAACGAAAGGCGGTGGATTATGTTTTTATATCAACGAAGGCTGGTGTACAGACGTGACAGTGTTAAAGGAGATGTGCTGCCCTAATTTGGAGGCTCTCTTCATTAACTGTAAGCCTTTTTATTCACCGCGGGAGTTTTCTTCGTTTATTCTGGTGAGTGTTTACATTCCTCCTGATGCGTGCGTAAGCGCGGCACTAGAACAGCTGGCCGATCAGATCACACACACAGAGCAGTGTTACCCAAACTCTTTCATTATCATTCTCGGTGATTTCAATAAAGCTAATCTCACCTGTGAACTGCGTAAATACAGACAGCACATCACATGCCCCACCAGGGACAGTAACATACTGGACCATTGCTACACTGCTTTAAAGGATGCATACCACTCTGTCCCCAGAGCGGCTTTGGGACTCTCTGATCACTGTTTGGTTTATCTTCTACCAGCCTACAAGCAGAAACTGAAATCTGCTAAGCCTGTGGTAAGAACTGTAAAGAAATGGACCAGTGAAACAGAGCGGGCCCTACAAGCCTGTTTCGACTGCACTGATTGGAGTGTTTTTGAGGCTGCAGCCACTGATCTGGATGAGCTCACTGACACCGTGACATCCTACATCAGTTTCTGTGAGGACATGTGTGTTTCCACCAGGACTTATTTAACATATAACAACGACAAACCTTGGTTTACTGCAAAACTCAGACAGCTTCGCCAGGCCAAAGAGGATGCCTACAGGAGCGGGGACAAAGTCTTGTACAAACAGGCCAAATACACACTGAATAAGGAGATCAGTGTAGCAAAGAGAAGCTATGCTAAGAAGCTAGAACACCAGCTTTCAGCTACTGACCCAGCATCAGTGTGGAAGGGCCTGAAAACCATCACCAGCTACAAGACCCCATCCCCCAGCACTGTGGAGAACCAACATTTGGCCAACGAGCTCAATACATTTTACTGCAGGTTTGAAAGACCTGGTCTCACACCCCACACCCGCTATGACTGGCTCACCACACAGCCATCAACACCCTCCCCCCTCCCCCCTCCTGCTTCTCAACCTGCACTTCAGATCAGTGAGAGGGATGTATGCAGAGTCTTCAGGAAACAGAAGATAAGGAAAGCCAAAGGCCCAGATGGTGTTTCACCAGCCTGTCTCAAAGCCTGTGCTGTCCAGCTGTCATCCATCTTCACACTGATCTTCAACAGATCACTGGAGCTGTGTGAAGTCCCCTCCTGCTTCAAACGCTCCACCATCATCCCTGAACCCAAGAAACCAAAAATCACAGAACTAAATGACTACAGACCTGTTGCTTTGACGTCTGTGGTCATGAAGTCATTTGAGAGACTGGTGCTGGCCTACCTGAAGGACATCACTGGACCCCTGCTGGACCCCCTGCAGTTTGCTTATCGAGCAAACAGGTCTGTGGATGATGCAGTCAATATGGGACTGCATTATATTCTACAACATCTGGACAAACCAGGAACTTATGCAAGGATCCTGTTTGTGGACTTCAGTTCGGCTTTCAACACCATAATCCCGGATACCCTCCTGAATAAACTGACCCAGCTCTCTGTACCCACCTCCATCTGTCAGTGGATCACCAGCTTCCTGACAGACAGGCAGCAGCTAGTGAGGCTGGGAAAACTCACATCCAGCACCCGCACCATCAGCACTGGAGCTCCTCAGGGAGCTCTCCCCACTGCTCTTCTCCCTCTACACCAAAGACTGCACCTCTAAAGACCCCTCTGTCAAGCTCCTGAAGTTCGCAGACGACACCACAGTCATCGGCCTTATCCGGGATGAAGACGAGTCTGCTTACAGACTGGAGGTTGAACAGCTGGCTGTCTGGTGCAGCCACAATAACCTGGAGCTGAACACGCTCAAGACAGTGGAGATGAGAGTGGACTTTAGGAGAAACCCCCCTGCACTCCCCCCACTCAGCATCATGAACAGCATTGTGGAGGCAGTGGAGTCATTCAGGTTCCTGGGCACCACCATCTCTCAGGACCTGAAGTGGGACAATCACATTGACTCCACTGCGAAAAAGGCTCAGCAGAGACTGTACTTGCTTCGCCAGCTGAAGAAGTTCAACCTGCCACAGGAGCTGCTGACACAGTTTTACTCAGCTGTTATTGAGTCAGTTCTGTGCACTTCTATAACTGTTTGGTTTGGGTCAGCCAGCAAATCAGATATAAGAAGACTGCAACGGATTGTTAGGACAGCTTAAAGGATAATTGGTATGCACCTGCCCAACCTTCAGGACTTGTACAATGCCAGAGTGAAGAAACGGGCAGGTAACATCATCACAGACCCCTCTCACCCTGGACACAACCTGTTTGCACTTCTGCCCTCAGGCAGCCATTACAGATCTCTGTGCTCTAGAACATCTAGGCATAAGAACAGTTTTTTCCCCAACGCTATCTCCAGCTTAAACAGCTAACATAGCAATTACCCCTGTTTTAGTATTCACTTTCAGTACTTGATAGAGAGTAAAAATTAGTTGTGTATATATATATATATTCTATTCATCCTGCTGTATATACAATACAAATCTGTATGTCTTCTGTTCCAGATGTATACCACATTAGTATTATTATTTATTTTATTTTACTTATTTATTATTATTTTCTTAGTTTACTTACTTAAATGTTTCTGTTCTCATGTCATATGTATGTGTGTACCAAGAGCTTCTGTAGAAAACCACAACAAATTCCTTGTGTGTTTGTGCACACCTGGCAAATAAAGCACATTCTGATTCTGATTCTGATCAAGTCATGTGCTAATCAAGAAATAGCTGTCAGCAGCCAATCAGATTTCAGCAACTAATAATGTCAAATCTGAATGGCCTACTGTTACAAAAATGGAAACATTCGTACTTGTGTGAAAAAGGGTATGTGTACCAAATTATATGAAAATCAGCCACAGGTGTCTATAATAAAGATCTTTGTGTTCACTAATAAACGGATAATCATTTTGTTTGTTTGTTTCTTTTCTCTAAATCCTTGCTTTAAGCGCTAATGGTTATCTTGTTTTTATATGTATCTATGAATTTTATCCATCATTCTAATTTTTTGACAAACATACCATATCAGCTCTAGACCATGCAATAAGTTATCAAAAGAAATTTGATCCATTAAACAATTTAGCTTTTACAATCTGACATATTTGTTGGTGTGGCCCATTATAACTAATATGCCTATATTTCTTCTCAAAACGTTTGTATGGAGAACAAACATGATTTCCTGTTATTACTGTAAAACTGCTTTGACACAATCTACATTGTAAAAAGCGCTATATAAATAAAGGTGGCTTGACTTGACTTAATGTCGTCATAAATTTCTGATGTTTGGGGGCTAATAGCAAATTCTAAACTGTTAGCCATTTCAACTGACAGATGAATGCTGGAATACTAATATTCACAGGATAAGAAATCTTTTAACTCTAATATTAAACTTTAACTTAGGGCTTTCCCTTCAAAACACATAAAATAAAATAAAAAAATAATTTCACTTTCTCTCCTTATCAAGCCATATGCAAAGCATGCTGGGAACTAAAAATCTTCTGTCCATCATTCATGTGATCCCAACACAATTAAGTAAACTTCAGTTTGGTTGATTGAACACAATGAAATTAAGTTAGGACAAAATTGATAGCAATTGTGTTGCTTTAGCTCATTTTAATCAAGTAATTTGAACAAGCAGCAAAAAGCTTTTTATTTTTTAAGTGTACTGTACTGTATTTATGTTAAACTGGCTTTGTGGTGCAGATGTTGAAGCGTGCTCTGGGTGAGATTGGAGAGATGTGTGAGCCAGAAGAGGAAGATAAACAGTCTCATCATAGTGACAGCATCGTGGAGTGCAGACGCACTCCCAAAAACATAGGTATGTGAGGTCCTTTCACACCACTGCCGTCATGTGACAGTACACCAGACAACTAAACATGCCTGTGTTTCTATCTAGGTTCATGTCATGCTAGGGCTCATACATTGTTGGCCTCCCCTCCACCTGCAGAGCGCTCCTTCCAGCAAGATGCTCTGATCCGAGACTCATACAATACCAAGCATAGCCAGTTACGGCACAAGAACACCCAGGTACATCCCACACCATAGCAAAATGGGTAACACTTTATAATAATTATTCAGTAATAAATTACTCACAAATCATTAACAAACTATTTGTTTCTAGTTAATTCATAGTAAATATATTGTAGTCTCTACGTTGTTAATATTTTAATAGGCTATATACAAATAGTATACAAATATACAAAGAGTTCTTTATTCATTTTCACTGTAATTAACACAATTATTGTTTAATTAGCTCATAATAAAGAAATTGTTAATTGGTTATTAGGAGTAAATAGTTCTCACTTTAAATTAGGTCATGGAAAATGGGAAAAAAGTTATTAAGTGCTTTAAACCAATTAGACAATAATTTCATTCATATTAAGTGTTCCTTAAAATGTTTACAAATACATTACCCCTGAACCTTGAACCCTGAACCTCCTGAACCTACCCATCACAGAATATATATATATATATATATATAATTTCTGTTACAGTATAGATTTTTTTCTTATTGTTTAAAATGTTATTTAATCATCTGACTCAACTAACTGGTCAGTCTCCAGTCTCACTCTGCCTGTGTGTATGTGTGTGTGTGTGTGTGTGTGTGTTTCTCTCTCTCTCTCTCTCTCTCTCTCTCTCTCTCTCTCTGTGTGTGTGTGTGTCTCACCCTCTTTGTGTCTCTCTCTCTCTCTCTCTCCTTTTGTCTGCATTATAGGATAGGAAATCTCTTTAGGCCTTCTTTTCTATAAATTTATATAACAAAATAAAGGCATAGAACCAGTTCATTTGTAGTGCACTGACTATATAGTTTTATATAATTATTTTAATAATTTGGTTAATAATAACAAAAGACATGAAGATAAATTCATCTGGACGTATAACACTTTTAAGTGCTAATGAAACTTAGCTATAAATGCTTTTAGTTAGTATAACATTTGAATGTATATATTAAGAGATTATCAAAGACTAATTTCTGTCACAGTATAGATTTTATTCTTATTTTTTAAAATGTTATTGAATCTTCAACTGGTTCTTAAATCTCACTCTGCCTCTCTCTCTCTCTCTCTGTCTCTCTCTCTCTCTCTCTCTCTCTCTCTCTCTGTGTGTGTGCGCATGTGCGAGTGTGGTGAGAAGAGTGGAGCGTTGGTTAGAGTGAGCGTGAAAAACTGTTCTTTTTTCAGCTTTTTCTTCTTTTTTCCCCCTTTTTTGGCAAACTTATTTATAATCTAGGAAGGACTTTTGTATTTTAAGCCGCTCGCGGCTTTTGTCGCGTGACGGTATGGCGTCTGAATCTGTGCAGGTAAACCCTCAGCTAACGATGCGAAATGGGTGCAGGTGTGTGCCCGAGACCGGCGTTAGCGTGGAGGATGTACTCGTGGTGGTGGGGGAATTGGTTGGTTTTGAGAATATTCTCTCAGCATCACGAATGAACAAGGCTATTGTAGTGTTTTTGAAAACGGAGCAATTAGTAAACCAGCTGACAGAGAGCGGAATTTGGATTAAAGAAATGTTTGTGCCCGTGACTCCTTTAGCGGCTCCGGCTACTAAAGTAACAATTTCAAATGTACCACCTTTTATTTCAAATGACGTGATTACTAAAGAGTTGACGCGATATGGAAAAATTGCAAGCCCAGTCAGAATGATTCCGTTAGGATGTAAAAACACGGCATTGAAACACGTTCTTTCTTTCAGACGGCAAGTTTTGATGTTTCTCACTTCCCTGAGCGCACGTTAGAGATCTCATTTCGCGTGAGTCATGGAGAAAATTCATATATGCTGTATGCAAGTACCGACAATCTTAAGTGCTTTGAATGTGGACATTTAGGCCACAAACGTTTCTCTTGCCCGAATAAGAAAGTGGATGATGAACAGCGTTTGCCTGTCGATACAACGCAGAGCGGATCGTCCAAAGACAACGATACTGACAATGTGGAAATTACAATTCTACAAAATCAAGCGATAGAGAAGAAAAGGCCTTCTGATGGAGTCATCGGGCACAATGAGGTGAGTGAAAGCGATGCTGAGGGTGAGCAAGCTGGATGTAGTTATGCAGTTGTCAGACATTTAAGTAAGGAAGTTGAAAATGTGGTTAATAATGAGAATGTGACTCAGACAGATGTACAAGTAGTAGAGGAAGGCTCAGTTGATGAGTTGGATGGAATGTCTCAATGTACTGATGATAGCATGAAAGATGATGAACAATGGTTTGAAGGAGCAGAGATGCCAAAAGTGATGAAAGAAGACTTGTATACTGTGGCTCAAATCAGTGAATTTCTTGATGAAACGAAGGGTAGAAAAGTTGAAGTGAGTGATTTCTTTCCAGACTTGGACAAGTTTATAGCATCTGTTATGTGGGCAAGGAGACATAGTAGTCATGAAGAGCTCTCACAGCAGAAGCGTTTTAGACTAAAGAAACACATTACTGCAATCCGACAAAGTAAAACAGGAAAAGTTAGGCCAAAGAGGGGAAAAAATCCAACTAATCAATATGATTAATATGATTTTCTTCTTGTCTGCTTTCTTTTGTATCTCTCTTCTTCTCATGGAGACTTTACGGGTGGGATCCTTGAATGTTAATGGGATGAGGGATAGGGGGAAGGCAGAAACGGTCATAGAATTTATCAGGTTGAAAAATTTAAATGTGATTTTCTTACAAGAAACTCATAGTGATTTGAGTAATGAGGTTGACTGGAGGCTGTGGTGGGGCAATGAGTGTGCTCTTACTCATGGTACTAACTTGAGTGCAGGAGTTGCAATTCTTTTCTCTCCAACCACTAAAGTTAAAATCTTGTCTAAAAAAGAAATTGAGCCGGGACGGTTATTGGCAGTTAGAGCTGATATTAATGGTCTGATTATTGTATTTGTTAATATCTATGCACCTAATAATGCATCTGATAGGATAAATACGTTTAATAAGTTGAATGTATTTTTAAAACAACAGCAGGTTAATGATTTGATAATTTTAGGAGGGGATTGGAACTGTACACTTGATCCTTCTTTTGATAGAAATGGAGAAGAACCTAATTTTCAGTCACCTACTGTTTTAGCTAATATTATTGAAACTTTTAATTTTACAGATATTTGGAGAGAAAATAATCCCTTGGTAAAACAATATACTTGGGTAAAGGTAAACGAGAGTAGAATTTCAGCTGCACGTTTAGACAGATTGTATTTATCAAACAATATGAAAAATAGAGTTGTACATACAGCTATTGTCCCCACTCATTTTACTGATCACAAGCTTATTACAGTTGACTGCACATTGATATCTAGAAGAAATAAGAGTTCCTATTGGCATTTTAATGTCAAGTTACTGCAAGACAAAAGTTTTTGTGAATCTTTTAAATATTTTTGGGAAACTTGGAAAAGTGAAAAAAGTAGATATGAGAATGTAATTCTTTGGTGGGAAATTGGTAAAGCACATATAAGGGAATTTTGTCAACAATATACATCTTATTCAACTTTGAGTTTGAAACGGACTTTGGAGTGGATTGAGAAAGAAATTTTAGTCATTGAAGAAAAAATGATGAGGGATCCCACTGCTAATATACAAGAGTGGTCTGATAAGAAATTAAAGTTGAGTTCTATTCTAAATGAGAGAGTGAAAGGTGCTCTTGTGAGGAGCAGGTTTTTATCAATGAAAGATATGGATGGTCCTACTTCTTTTTTTTTTTAACTTGGAATATAAAAGTGTACAAGAAAGAAAAATGTATAGTTTGAAAAACAGTCATGGTCGCGATACAAGCGATCCTGTAGAAATGCGAAGATTGGCAGTGGACTTTTATTCTAAGTTATATTCTGCTGAGAACACAGATGAGAGGAGCCAAAATGAACTTTTGCAAAATCTTCCCCGTTTAACCACTGAAGATAAACAAATTTTGGATACGGAACTTTCCTTTGGGGAATTAAGCGCTGCAGTACTAGGACTTGCTTCAGGTCGCACCCCAGGTATAGATGGACTTCCTGGCGAGTTTTACAAGCACTTTTGGACTTTAATTGGAGCTGATTTCTATGAAGTACTACAAGAAGTTTTTCGTATTGGTTTGATGCCTAAAAGTTGTCAACGAGCAGTTTTAACACTACTTCCCAAGAAAGGTGATCTTACCCTAATAAAGAATTGGAGACCAGTTGCAGTTCTATGTTCTGAATATAAACTAATATCAAAGTGTTTGGCTAACAGGTTAAACAAAATATTGCATAAAATTATACACAAAGATCAATCCTATTGTATAAAAGATAGATGTATCACTGATAATTTGCATTTAGTACGTGATGTTATTGATTATGCTTTGAAAAATAATGATGATATAGGAATCTTATCACTAGACCAGGAAAAGGCATTTGATCGAGTTGATCACCAGTTTCTTTTCAGAGTTTTAAAAGGTTTTGGTTTTGGAGATAAATTTGTTGCAATGATAAAATTGTTGTACAATAATGCCACATGTATGATAAAAATGGCGGGTGGACTGAGTGTTCCTGTTAAAGTACAGAGGGGCATAAGACAGGGATGCCCACTCTCAGGTCAACTGTATAGTTTAGTCATTGAACCTCTTCTCTGTAAAATAAGAGAAAAGCTAACTGGATTACAGATAAATGTCTTAAATTGTTATGATTGTATAAAAGTCTCAGCATATGCTGATGATATCACTGTTGTTTTAAGAAATGAAAATGATGTTCAGGTTTTAACAGATATTTTAGAGAGTTATGGGAAAGCTTCATCTGCCAAAGTAAATTGGGATAAAAGTGATGCCCTGTGGTGTGGTTTGGATTATAATAGTCCAACACTTCCAGGTAGATTACAGTGGGGAAGGTCTGGGTTAAAGTACTTGGGGATATTTTTAGGAAGAGAGGATTATAAGAGAAAGAATTGGGAGGGCCTGATGGAAAAGGTGTCTGCTAGGTTGTCTCGCTGGCATTGGCTGCTCCCCCAGCTATCATACAGGGGAAGAGTTTTGGTCTGCAACAACCTTGTAGCCTCATCCTTATGGCACAAAATGACTGTCTTAGAACCCCCTGAGGAATTGGTGGAAAGTATTCAAAAACGTCTAGTGACTTTTTTTTGGGCTGGGCAGCATTGGCTAAGAGCACCTGTGTTATATCTACCCAGACAAGAAGGAGGCCAAGGATTGGTGGACATTAAAAGTAGAATAAAGACTTTTAGACTTCAGACAGCAAAAAGATTACTTTATGGAAAAGATGTGAGCTGGGCTGGAATAGCTTGTGCCCTCCTAAGAAAAGCAGGAAGTATGGGATTAGACCGACATCTTTTTCTTATGGACACTCAAGGAGTTGATTTGTCTGCATTGACACCTTTCTATCGGTCCATGTTGAAAGCCTGGAAAATTCTAAGAACATCAAGGAATCTTAAGGATGTGAAAGGTTTGTGGATGAGAGAAGAACCCCTGTTGTACAATCCTATTGTGGATGTAGAAATTTTGAAGTCAGCATCAATGAGGACTGCTTTAAGGAATGCTGGAATTACAAAGATTGGACATTTAATGACAACGGGTGGATGGATGTCTGCTGAGGTGCTGGCTGCTGGGCTTGGTGTGAGGTCGGTTCGTTTGGCACAGAGACTGTTGAGTGAGCTTCTTGGGTATTTATCCATGGATTCTAAACATGTTTTAGAAACAACTAATGAAGATACGGATATCATTTTCCCGGAGTTAAAAATTGTACCTGCCTTTGATGATTTTCAAGAAAGGGAAGGGACTTTGCTTACCTTCAGGACTCCTGAACTAGAATTTTTCAGTGAAACCGGGAAAAAAGCACTATATGTCACATGTGTCAAAGTTTTACATATGAACTCTTTAAAGGGACTAAAAGAATCTAAATGGCAAGAGGATTTTGGATCAGGAGTTTCCCCTAAAGGTAGCTGGAGGACCTTGTACAAGGCGCCCATTGAAAAAAGGTCCGGGGACCTTCAGTGGAGAATTGTGCATGGTTTAATAGCTACAAACAGACACAGAGCGCACCTTGATCCACAGGTAGAGGAGGGGTGTCTTTTTTGTGGGCAAATAGAAACTGTTTTTCATTTATTTTTTTACTGTGGTAGACTTGAAGCTTTGCTATCTCAATTAGAAGAATGGTGTAGAATTTTAGGAGAAGTGTTCTCACCTATACTTTTTATTTATGGGCCGAAGTATAATAAAAACAGGAAGCAGATCCATGTGATGCTTAATTTCTTGTTTGGGCAGGCCAAAATGGCAATCTGGCTATCACGCAAAAGTAAACAAAATGGTATGGGATCAAATGATGCAGTGTTAATTTTAAAGGGTCTAATAAAATCAAGGTTAAAGGTAGAATATGCTTATTATCAACTGGTCAAAGATATGGAGACTTTTAATTGTATTTGGGGAGTAAATGAATGTTTATGTGGAATCGACAGTGATGGCTCTCTACAAATTCATATCTGAGTTTTTATGTATTTATGTATTTATTTATTTATTTATTTTTTTGGTTGGAATTAATATGTATTCATTATTATTTGCAATGTAATGATGGTATGTTTTTTTTTATTTTTTATTTATTTTTTTTTTTTATGTAATTGTGTGATCTTTAGGAAGGAATTGTAAATTAAAGGATTGTTAAAGTCAAGTCTCTCTGTGTGTGTGTGTTTGTGTGATGTCACGTGAAGTGTGTGTGTGTGTGGGGGGGGTGTGTCAGTGACACTTTTAATGGTTTAGAAAAATATATATAAAAAATTTAATCAAGTCAAGTCACCTTTATTTATATAGCGCTTTTTACAATGTAGATTGTGTCAAAGCAGCTTTACATTGATAACTGGTACATTATTTGGCTGCACAGCAGCTCTTAAAGAATAGTGTCAATGCAGGCAGATCAAAGCACTGTTGAATATCAAATGTCAAGTCAAATGTCAAGTGTCCCCAACTAAGCAAGCCAAAGGCGACAGCGGCAAGGAACCCAAACTCCATCAGGTGACATCAGGTGGCAGACAAGTGGCAAATAGGTGTTTAAATGGAGAAAAAAACCTTGAGAGAAACCAGGCTTAGTCGGGGGGCCAGTTCTCCTCTGGCCAACAGTGCTTTGTTACGATTCAGGTAGCTATCATAAGTCCGACAGGATCGCAACATTCAAAGTATTTATTCCAGTTCCATCCAATTGAGGATCGTATTCATCACGCCGGTATGGACGGTTGTTGAGGAACTGTGTCGTGGCTGTCGTGTCGATGAGGCCCTCACAGTGGATGATCTAGTTAACTCAATCTCTGCTGATGCTTCAGGGCTGCGTTGTGGTCGTGTCAAGGCGCAGGTCCTTGGTCTCACCTGGATACGGCCCGGATCCGGTTGACTACGGTGAACCTCGGGATAACCAGAAAGACTAATATTAGCGTAGATGCCATTCTTCTTCTGATGTAACGAGTACATCAGGTGTTATAGGAAGTGTTCCCGGTTCCGGCTGACCTAATTTATGCAGCCTAATAATCCTTTAACGTATTTGAAAATATAAATTGGTAATGTGTTATTTGTATGCCAGGTTAAAGAATTGCGTTTTTAGTCTAGATTTAAACTGACAGAGTGTGTCTGCTTCCCGAACAATGCTAGGAAGATTGTTCCAGAGTTTTTTTAAGATAAACACTGGACTTAGATTTACACTGGATTTAGACTTACAAAATTTTGAGCTGCAAAAGATAACTTTGCACTCATTTCAAAGTGACCTATGACATCCTATGACTTGATATTAATCTAAATTTAAATGACCTCATGAATGTGGCTGTTGTAGTTTGTGATCATAGGGGCATCAGCTACTGCAGTAAATGTGGTGTGAATTTGACAGTCCTTTTATGTTTAACCGTTTTAAATGCCCATTGCCCGCTGTGCACAGTTGCCCTGAAGCCACTGGGGTGGCAGTGCCACCGGGCTTTGGCCCGCCATCGCTGCTTGCAGCTATATTTATTTATTTATTTTTTTTTTTTCGACTATTCGGGCATTTTTGGGGCCCTTACTATGCTCGAAAACTCTTGAAACTTTGCACACACATCGGAATCGTCGGCCATCAGGGCCGGGCAGAAGCTGGTACCCGGGCGTGGCAGGGGGGCTCGACAGCGCCCCCTTGAATAGGCTTCGAAAACTTGCCCATATATCAAACACGCTTGCATGCATTAGTATGAAACTCGCTACACATATAGACCTCATCGGGCCTAACAACTTTCATGCTCTAAGTTATATTTGATATACTTCTCCTAGGCGATTATTCCGATCACCACCAAACTCAGTCAGCATGAAATCAAGACATTGATGATGAAAAATTGCCAGCGGATTTTTGATATCTTGAACGGTTTGGCCGTGGCGAGGCAACGAATTTATGGCGAGAAAAGGGAAACACGAAATGTATTATAACGTCTGCATACATTGATTTTTATGAAACTTCAGCTTTGTGTTTGTTGTATGAGGCTGATCACATGGATGTGACTATTGTAAGTCAAAGTTATAGCGCCACCAACTGGCAGCAGGAAGTGTCACTTTCAAAATGCTTTGAGATCACCCTCTTTTTTTTTTTTACCTGATTTGCTTTTTTCACCTTCTTACTTTCACCCGATTTGCTTCAAACTTCATCAGAATAAGTCAAACATTAATAATATTCTTGGGTATTTTTGAGGCTCTTAACATGCTTCAAATTGCATGAAACTCGACACACACATCAATATTGTCATCCAGTAGACATGGGCAAAGCCTTAGAAACGGGCGGGGAGCAGGGGCTCTACAGCGCCATCTTTTGACAAAAGTGAGGGGGTTAGTTTAACCTACAGTCACCAAACTCGGTACACATATTGGTCTCATTAAGCCAGACAACTTTCTAATTTACAGTCATTAGCTTCGACCAACAGGAAGTCAGCTATTTTGGTTTGAATGTGGACTTTTTGAATAAACAAGGTCTGAAATTTTAACTACTCCTCTTAGGGGATTCATACAATCGCCACCAAACTTTCTGAACATGATGACAAGACACTGAAAATGCTATAATGCAAACAATTATAGGATATCTTGAACGGTGTTGCCATGGCAACGGTTTGAAATAAAAATAAAAAGGGAAACAGGAAAAGACTTATATTTACTAACCACGGAATTATACATCCTTTATTTCAATACAAAATAATACAAATATTATAAATAAGCACATTTTAATTAAATTTTTCATTTCAATAAGTATGTGTAAGTTAAAATTAGGCAGATAACTGCTCTTTGGTTAAAATAATTCAAATAATATTCAAATGTCATATATAGAATAAGCACTAGAGGGCAGCAAATACCTATTTTTAAACATGGTTGAGAAAAGAACAGTTTTTACAAAACTGTTTTTAAACACTGTTTAAAGGTATAATTATATTCAGTGGGTAATTTCTTTTGATGCATATATTTAGACATTATCAAAGACTAATAGATTTTATTTTTTATTTAAAATGTTGAATCTTCTGAAGCAACTTACTGATAAAAGTGGTGGGGGGGTGGGGGGTGTCAGTGACACTTTTAATGGTTTAGAAAAATATATATAAAAAACCTTAAGACAAATACTGGACTTAGATTAACATAGACTTAGAAAATGTTGAGCTGCAAAAGAAAACTTTGTACTCATTTCAAAGCGACCTATGACATTCTATGACATGAAATTCATCTACTTTTAAATGATTTCATGGATGTGGCTGTTGTGGTTTGTGATCATAGTAGCATCAGCTGCTGCAGTAAATGTGGTGTGAATTTGACATAGTCCTTTTATGTGTAACTGTTTTAAATGCCCATTGCCCGCCGTGCACAGTTGCCCTGAAGCCACCGTGGTGGCGGTGCCACCGGGCTTTGGCCCGTCATCGCTGCTTGCAGCTATATTTAGGGCCCAAGCCACTGATGGCGCAGGGCCCTCTTGATCCCCTAAGGATTATTATTAGGGCCTAAGCCACTAAGGCGCAGGGGCCAATTGTTCTCCTAAAAATTATTATTATGGCCTAAGCCACTAAGGCGCAGGGCCCTCTTGATCCCCTAAGGATTATTATTATTATTTTTTTTTTTTTTGTATTTTTTTTTTCCGTCATCCGGGGTTTTTTTGGGGGCCTTAACATGCTCAAAAACTCTTGAAAATTGGCACACACATTGGAATCTGCGGCCATTAGGCAGAATCTGCAGAGGCTGGTACCCGGGCGTGGCAGGGGGGCTCAACAGCGCCCCCTTGAACGAAGTCCAAAAACTTGGCCATACATCAAACACGCTTGCATGTATTAGTATGAAACTCAGTACACATAAAGACCTCATCGGGCCGAACAACTTTCATGCTCTAAGTTATACGCCAGCTCAACAGGAAGTCAGCTATTATGGGTTGTTTGAAAAACACATGCTCTGGAATTTGATATACTCCTCCTAGGCGATTAATCCGATCACCACCAAACTCGGTCAGCGTGAAGTCAAGACACTGATGATGAAAAATTGCCAGCGGATTTTTGATATCTCGAACGGTTTGGCCGTGGCGAGGCAACAGATTTATGGTGAGAAAAGGGAAATGTGGAAGTGTCACTTTCAAAATGCTTTGAGATCACCCTCTTATTTTTATCCAATTTGCTTCAAACTTTATCAGAATAATGTCAAGACACAATGAATGTAGACCTTTGAAAAGAATTGTGATTACTCAAACACTGTTGCCATGGCAACACATCAAACTTTAAAATTCGTTTTGGATGCTTTTGAGACTCTTAACATGCTTCAAATTACATGAAACTCCATACATACGTCAGAGATGTCAACCAGTAGACATGGGCAAAACCGTAGAAACGGGCGGGGAGGAGGGACTCTATAGCGCCACCTTTTGACAAAAGTGGGGGGATTAGTTTTAACTGCAGTCACCAAACTCGGTACACATGTTGTTCTCATTAAGCCGGACAACTTTCTAATTTACAATCATTAGCTACGACCAACAGGAAGTCAGATATTTTTGTTTGAATCTGGATTTTTTGAATAAACAAGCTCTGAATTTTAAACTACTACTTCTAGGGGGTTTATTCGATTCAGACCAAACATGTTTTACCATGGTGCTAAGACATTGAAGATGTTAAATTGCGAACGGATATTGGATATCTCGAACGGTGTTTCCATGGTGAAGATTTAAGTAATGTCAAAAAAGGGAAACGGAATGACTCATATTTTCTATAAAAAAAACACTATACACTATTAATTTATATATAGAATAATACAAATGTTTCAAATAAATATATTTCATTCATTTTTTTCAATTAAAAAAGAATGTGTAAGTTAAAAATAGGCAGATTAATTAAATCTGATTGAAAAATAGATAAATGTCATACTTAGGTATACACTGCCCTCTAGTTGTTACTCTATTTTTAAACAGGGTTGGATAAATCAAGCAATAGAGCAATAGTTTACATAGATAGAGCAATGATTTCTTTTGTATTTTATACTGTATGTGCAGGTATATTTAAACATTTATCAAAGACTACTTGCTGTCACATTTAGATGTTATTTTTTTGTCTAAAATTATCTTCTCAGTCTGTCTCTGTCTCTCTCTCTCTCCTTCCCCTCCCCCGTGTGTGTGTGTGTGTGTGTGTCAGTTTCACCCTTGATCAGATCTTTAACCCTTTTCTTGCAGACTCACTGTGCTTCAGAGTTTAGTACCAACCCTAATCAAACACACCTGAAGCAGTTAATCAAGCCAGTTTATTTGTAGGCCACTGACAAAATAGTATTATATTATTAGTTTGATAATTAGGTTAATTAAAATATAAAAACACACTGCAAATGATAACTTCACACTCATTTGAAATTGAACTATGACACTATATCACTGTTTGGACAGGACTACATTTCTAAATTACACTTGAGTTAAAATTCTTATTACCCGCCAACTGTGATTTCATGTATTGATTCAGACAAGACTACCTTCTTTTTTTTTTTTCTTCTTTTTTTTTTTACAAAGGAGAGTGTGTGTTTTGTAGACATGGGCATTACAGAAGGTCATGTGCTGTGTTTGCGAGCATCACATATGGCGCATGAGTTATTTATATCATTCTAATTTATTCAAACCCCATACTTACATAAATTTTATAAAAGTGGCTGTTTATAACAAACTTGTATAAGTGAGCAGAAAAATCTAGACACATACCTTACTTTTACCCAAGACAGATATTAAAATCGTCTTTGCAAGTTCTGTGATTTGGCTCTATTTATTAATTTTATATTATTTTTAATTTTTACATCAAATACCACCCATACTGAAATTAAATGAAACCATGATTTTGGTGCATAAGATTGGTGCACAAACAACAGCTCAGGAAGGTCAGAAAACACATGGAGAAGTGTTAGGGTAATACAACATCAGCAATCACAGACATTCACATTACACTAGATTACATTTCTCAGAGTACTGTTGAATTTGTGCAAATAACATTTTATGGTGGTTGTCTGAGAAAAACACAGACATGGCAGATTAGGACGGTATTCTGCACTCATTTGAAATTGACTTATGACATTCTATGATATGAAATTCATCTATATTTAAATGATCTCATGGATGTGGCTGTTGTGGTTTCTGATCATATTGGCACCAGCTGCTGCAGTAAATGTGGTCTGAATTTGACATAGACCTTTTATGTTTAACCGTTTTAAATGCCCATTGCCCGCCGTGCGCAGTTGCTCTGAAGCCACCGGGGTGGCGGTGCCACTGGACTTGGGCCCGTCATCGCTGCTTGCAGCTATATTTATTATTATTATTATTATTATTATTATTATTTTTTATTTATTTATTTATTTTTTTCCATCATTCGGGGCGTTTTGGGGCCCTTAACGTGCTCAAAAACTTTTGAAAATTGGCACACACATTGGAATCTGCGGCCATTAGGACGCTGCAGAGGCTGGTACCCGGGCGTGGCAGGGGGGCTCGACAGCGGCCCCTTGAATGGAGTACGAAATCTTGGTCCATATATCAAACACGCTTGCACGCATTAGTATGAAACTTGGTACACATATAGACCTCATCGGTCCAAACAACTTTCGTGCTCTAAGTTATATGCCGGCTCAACAGGATGTCGGCTATTACGGTTTGTTTGAAAAATGCATGCTCTGGAATTTGATATACTCCTCCCAGGCGATTAATCCGATCACCACCAAACTCGGTCAGCATGAAGTCAAGACAATGATGATGCTAAATTGCCAGCGGATTTTTGATATCTCAAACGGTTTGGCCATGACGAGGCAGCGAATTCATGGTGAGAAAAGGGAAACAGGAAGTGTTATAACTTCTGCATACATTAATTGATTTTGTTGAAACTTCGGCTGTGTGTTCGTTGTACAAGGCTGATCACACGGATGTGACTATTGTGAGTCATTAGTTATAGCGCCACCAACTGGCAGCAGAAAGTGTGTCACTTTCAACATGCTTTGAGATCACCCTCTTATTTTTACCCGATTTGCTTCAAACTTCATCACAATAATGTCAAAACATGGCAGATGTAGACCTGTGAATGTATTTGTGATATCTTATATATTGTTGCCATGGCAACATGTCAAACTTTAATAATATTCTTGAGTGTTTTTGAGGCTCTTAACATGCTTCAAATTGCACGAAACTCGACACACACATCAATGTTGTCAACCAACAGACATGGACAAAGCCTTAGAAACGGGCGTGGTGGAGGGGCTCAGTAGCGCCACCTTTTGACAAAAGTGGGGGGGTTAGTTTAACCTACAGTCACCAAACTCGGTAAACATATTGTTCTCATTAAGCCGGACAACTTTCTAATTTACAGTCATTAGCTCCGACAAACAGGAAGTCAGATATTTTGGTTTGAATATGGATTTTTTGAAAAAACAGGCTATAAATTTTATACTACTACTCCTACAGGGTTTATACAATTTACACCAAACTTTTTTAACTTGTTGCTAAGACATTGAAGTTGTTAAATTGAAAAGGGATGTTGGATATCTCGAACATTGTTGACATGGTGAGGGATTAAAGGGAAGGGAATATATACTCTTATTTTATAAATATACACCATTTATTTCAGTATATAATAATACAAATATTATAAATAAACACATTTTAAATCATTTTTTAATTACAAGAAGTATGTGTCAGTTTAAATTAGGCAGATAACTGCTCTTTGGTTAAAATAATTAAAATAATATTCAAATGTCATATATATATATAAGCACTAGAGGGCAGCAAATATCTATTTTTAAACAGGGTTGAGAAGACAAGAACACTTTTTAGTTATAAAAGGCTTTAGTTAGTATTATATTTTAATGTATATATTTAGAGATGATCAAAGACTAATTTCTGTTGCAGTATATATTTTATTCTCATTGTTTAAAATATTATTGAATCATCTGACTCAACTAACTGGTCAGGCTCCAACTGTTCTGCCTCTGTGTGTGTGTGTGTGTGTGTGTGTGTGTCTCTCTCTCTCTCTCTCTCTCTCTCTCTCTCTCTCCCTCTCTCTCTGTGTGTGTGTTTTAGAGTCTTGCAGGTTTAACCCTTTCATTGCTGTGTCCTTTTGACTGCATTATAGGATAGGAAATCTCTTAGGCCTTCTCTTCTATAAATTTGTATGACAAAATAAAGGCATAGAACTAGTTCATTTGTAGTGCACTGACTATATAGTTTTATTTAATTAGTTTAATAATCTGGTTAATAATAACGTAAAATACGTTAAGATAAATTCATCTGGACTTACTACATTTTTAACTGCTAATGATGACTTTGCTATGAAAGCCTTTAGTTAGTATAAAATTTGAATGTATATATTAAGATATTATCAAAGACTAATTTCTGTCACAGTATAGATTTTATTCTTATTGTTTAAAATGTTATTGAATCATGTTCAACTGGTTCTTAAATCTCACACTGCCTCTCTTTCTCTCTCTCTGTGTGTGTGTTTGTGTGATGTCATGTTGAGTGTGTGTGTGTGTGTGGGGGGGGGGTGTCAGTGACACTTTTAATGGTTTAGAAAAATATATATTAAAACCTTTAAGACAAATACTGGACTTAGATTATCACTGGACTTAGACTTAGAAAATTTTGAGCTGCAAAAGATAACTTTGCACTCATTTCAAAGTGACCTATAACATCCTATGACATGAGATTCATCTAATTTTAAATGATCTCATGGATGTGGCTGTTGTGGTTTGTGATCATATAGGCACCAGCTGCTGCAGTAAATGTGGTGTGAATTTGACATAGACCTTTTATGTTTAACCATTTTAAATTCCCATTGCCCGCCGTGCACACTTACCCTGACGGCGCCGGGGTGGCGGTGCCACCAGGCTTGAGCCCGCCATCGCTGCTTGCAGCTATATTTATTATTATTTTTATTTTTTTCCGTCATCCGGGGCTATTTGGGGGCCTTAACATGCTCAAAAACTCTTGAAAATTGGCACACACATTGCAATCTGCGGCCATTAGGACACCGCAGAGGCTGGTACCCGGGCGTGGCAGGGGGGCTCGACAGCGCCCCCTTGAACGAAACCCGAAAACTTGCCCATATATCAAACACGCTTGCACGCATTAGTATGAATCTCGGTACACATATAGACCTCATCGGGCAGAACAACTTTCGTGCTCCAAGTTATACGCCAGCTCAACAGGAAGTCAGCTATTATGGGTTGTTTGAAAAACGCATGCTCTGGAATTTGATATACTCCTCCTAGGCGATTAATCCGATCACCACCAAACTCGGTCAGCATGAAGACAAGACACTGATAAGCTAAATTGCTAGCGGATTTTTGATATCTCGAATGGTTTGGCCATGACGAGGCAATGAATTTATGGTGAGAAAAGGGAATCAAGAAGTGTGTTATAACATCTGCTTACATTGATTGATTTTTATGAAACTTCAGCTGTGTGTTTATTATTGGAGGCTGATCACATGGATGTGACTATTGTGAGTCAAAGTTATAGCGCCACCAACTGGCAGCAAGAAGTGTGTCACTTTCAAAATGCTTTGAGATCACCCTCTTATTTTTACCTGATTTGCTTCAGTCTTCATCAGTGTAATGTCAATACACAGCAGATGTAGACCTGTGACAGGATTTGTGATATTTTAAACACTGTTGCCATGGCAACGCATCAAACTTTAATATTCAATTTGGATGCTTTTGAGACTCATAGCATGCTTCAAATTGCATGAAACTCGACACACATACCAGCGGTGTTGTCCAGTAGACATGGGCAAAACCGTATAAACGGGCAGGGAGAAGGGCCTCTATAGCGCCACCTTTTGACAAAAGTGGGGGGGTTAGTTTTACCTACAGTCACCAAACTTGGTACATGTATTGTTCTCATCAAGCCGGACAATTTTCTAATTTACACTCATTAGCTCCGACCAACAGGAAGTCAGCTATTTTGGTTTGAATCTGGATTTTTTGAAAAAACAGGCTATCAATTTTATACTACTACTCCTACAGGGTTTATACAACTTACACCAAACTTTTTTAACTTGTTGCTAAGACATTGAAGTTGTTAAATTGCAAAGCGATGTTGGATATCTCGAATGGTGTTGCCATGGTGAGAGATTAAATTAAGGACAACAAAGGGAATATACACCCTTATTTTATAAATATACACCCTTTATTTCAGTATATAATGATACAAATATTATAAATTAACACATTTTAAATCATTTTTTAATTACAAGAAGTATGTGTAAGTTTAAATTAGGCAGATAACTGCTTTTTGGTTAAAATAATTAAAATAATATTCAAATGTCATGTATAGAATAAGCACTAGAGGGCAGCAAATATCTATTTTTAAACAGGGTTGAGAAGACAAGTGCACTGTTTTTAGTTATAAAAGGCTTTTGAGAAGACAAGTACACTGTTTTTAGATATAAAAGGCTTTAGTTAGTATTATATTTTAATGTATATATTTAGAGATGATCAAAGACTAATTTCTGTTACAGTATATATTTTATTCTTATTATTTAAAATATTATTGAATCATCTGACTCAACTAACTGGTCAGGCTCCAACTGTTCTGCCTCTGTGTGTGTGTGTGTGTGTGTGTGTTAGAGTCTTGCAGGTTTAACCCTTTCTTTGCTGTGTCCTTTTGACTGCATTATAGGATAGGAAATCTCTTAGGACTTCTCTCCTATAAATTTGTATAACAAAATAAAGGCATAGAACCAGTTCATTTGTAGTGCACTGACTATATAGTTTTATATAATTAGTTTAATAATCTGGTTAATAATAACGTAAAAGACCTTAAGCTAAATTCATCTGGACGTGTAACATTTTTAACTGTTAATGATGACTTTGCTATAAATGCCTTTAGTTAGTATAACATTTGAATGTATATATTAAGAGATTATCAAAGACTAATTTCTGTCACAGTATAGATTTTATTCTTATTGTTTCAAATGTTATTGAATCATGTTCAATTGGTTCTTAAATCTCACTCTGCCTGTCTTTATCTCGTGGTGTTCCCATCATCCGTTAGTTCCACCACTTAATCAAGCCACTGTTCTTTAAAACATGATGTTTTATTTCATGTCTTTACGTTACCTGTATCATATTGAGCTATTTGGTCTGCAACCATTAAAGTATTCCTACAGCGATTGATTTGGTTCACTGCCACTGTAGTGGGCTGCAGGGAAGATGTCAACCCCTTCCCTATGCCGTGTGTGGAAAGTTTATTTTTAATGAGATCAGATTCCTGTGAACAACAAATAGATGATTTTTGGATTGTTTTAAAATAACAATACCTCTTGAGGAGAACAGGGGGGTAACATTAACACAGTAACCCCACGCAGGAAAGGGCGTGAGATGTGAGTGCAAAAGTTATAGGTGTCCGGCTAGCGTATGTTTACATTGAAGCTGCTGTCGGTTAATGAAGATTTGATGGATGAACTTGCAGCTCAGCTGGACTCTGTCCTGTCAAACGTTATAAGTCTTTTCAGTTTTATGGACATCGCCATCTTTGAAATGACTTTGGTCACTGTCGCTTTGGTTACTAGTCAGAGAATACGGGCTTGACTCTCGTTGCATGTTCATACAGACAGTATTCGAGACACTGCTGTAAGTTGCTGTGTGAACGAGACATTTCAAGACTCACACCTGTAAGTAAATGCGGCTGTCAATCCCAAAAACTGACAGTGTGAACGTGGCCTAAGAGGCTCCACAAATTAACGATATCTCACAAATCCTTCAGATTGGTCAGATGACAAAATTTCTCCAATTTGTGTAATTGTAATTCAGTCAACAGTCTTCCATGATTATTCCTTACTGTCAAGGTGAAATTCCTTGGCTGGTGCCCTGGAATATAGGAAGAAATCATCTGACACACTCACACTCACCTTAGATGGCGTGTGACCAAAAACTCAATATTAATACTAAATATTAATATTTAAGACCATAAATCACTACATGTGTGGTGTCCTCGTGTGAGGCTAATCCAAAATCACTACACCACTCACATCATTCTCTTTCTATGAAACCTATAAACCACATTCACCGGTTCTAATTCGATAGCAACACTAACTCTGTAGCGGTTGACGAGAAGACTGCAATTATTTCTTATTTACAAAATTACAATCAAATTAATTTCCCAAAACATTTTGCATCTGTCTTTTGTGCAGCATTTTATTTTTTCTGCACAACCATGTACTTACTACATGTACTTACTATAGTAAAAACAGTAAATCCTGCATAATTGCAAGCAACTAACCCTAAACCAAACCCTAATCCTACAGTAAGTTGTTAATTAATATTACTCAGTACTTAATTGTATAATTACACTTTAACAATGGCACCTTAAAATAAAGTGTAACCTTATTTTTCTTTAGACCTCATTAACTGCGTTTATGAAATCTAATACAAACTAAAGACTTTATACAAAGATCGTGAACATTCAAAGTGCAACGTGCAATATGGTGGAATAAGTCCTGTCTTCTAAATAAAACAGCCAGTAGGTAAGTCATTGCATCACTGCAGCTGCCGTTAGAAACTCTGGTTGCTATAGAAACAGTCAGTGTTCTGAGACATGCACTTAGGACTGTACATTCGCATTGGCTGGTCCAGTCTTAAAAATTATTTTTTTTGAGAAACAAAATTTATGAGATGGTTGTTGTCAGATTTCGTTGGTGAATTCAAATATGAAATTTAATCGTAAGCTTGTTGAAGAGCTTTGGAGAATTTAATGTTTCCCCATACAAAGAGATAGGAGCTGTACTTGCATGACTGAATTAGCTGCCTGAGAGGCGTTTCAAAGATAGCCGCAGAGTGAAATGACTTGCCTGAAAGGGACTTTGATATAAACACAAATTTGAGCACAACTTAATTATTAGACTTTCACCTTTTTGTTTGAATTTCCCCTATCAAAAGAATACTGAAAAAGAATTGTGTTCATGGAAGGACACCAAGAAGGAAACCACCGCTATAAAAAAATAAAATAAAAATAAAAACCTTGCCCAAGACCACCTGTGGTGCTCCTAGATTTTCTGCCACCATTAGGTTATGGCTGCTAATGGAGGACCTACAAGTTACTAAATTACTGTTTTCACTTACTTTTTCCTGCCTGCACTATAAATGATTATTTAGTCTCTTTAGTCAATTACAGTTTGAGTAAAACTATTTGTAAATTATTAATTTAATCAGATTGTGTTTTTAATCACACATTTTATGAGAAATCAATGGGTTCACAAATGTTTTTCTAACAGATGTCATTGGGATATTTGCACACTGAACTGCGATTTGATTTTCTTTCTTGCATCTCTTTGCATACTGTGTTATTTTTATTTAACCATTTATTGCCATGGTTAAAATACAGCCTATATGGTGTTGTGCTTTTTGTTGATTCTCATATGCAAGTGAGTGCTAAGTGTTATGAATATCTGTCTTTGAATTTTGAAATCCTTTGAAATCCTTCTTGATCTCAGTGTCGATCATTCTCTATTAATCACCTGTTTAGAAACTGGTTTAAGTCCTACCTCTTAGGACAGTTTGTTACTATGGGTGGATGCAGGTCTAAGGTTGGTTTGGTGCAATCTGTCGTTCCTCAGGGATCAATATTGGGCCCTTTACTCTTTAGCATTTAGATTTAGATTTCTCCCCTTGGTCAACTCTTAAGATCGCTCAGTCCTAACTTTGATTTTTATGCAGATGACACCCAGATTTACATATATTCAGAACCCAATGATAATGTGGCTGTGTCCTTTCTTCTTAAGGTATTTCTGAGAAAAAATGGATGTCTCAGTTTTCTTTGTCTTAACAGTGACAAGCCTGAGGTTATGCTCATTGGCTCACCCCACCAGCTACGTAAAGCTGGGTATTTAACCCTCTGGAGTCTGAGGATTTTTGGGGCCCTGGAGAAGTTTTGACATGCCCTGACATTTGTGCTTTTTTCAGTTGCTTATAAACATATTAATGGCAAAAGTGTCATAATACTGTATTCAGCACAAACTAGGCTACCATAATATGTGAGCAACATGTATGTACATGTTTGTATTTTTGAGAGAATAACCTTTATGCGTGGTTATTGAAAAAACAAAAAAAACTTGTCACTGAAATACGGCCACAAAACAAATACTAAATATGTATTCACAAGACTTCTGGGTATTGGAGGTTGTAGACTAGAATTTTTTCTTCAAAATGATGTAAGAATTATCCTGCCTACTCATTCATATAAAACAATATATTGATTTAAATTTTGTAAGACACTTTTTGTCAAGAAAGACATTATGCGGGAGGCGTGAATCTTCATGAATAATGCTGTGATTCACACCTGAGAAGACAAAGACCCGCATAATGAGCCCTTTCAGTCAGGTAGGCTATGTGAGAGGAAACTAAAAAAATCAAAGTAGTTTTTTTGGTAGTTTATTCAGAATATAGTTAACAATATAAATGAGACACATTTTGAATAAATGAGGGCACATTTTGAGTATAGAGTTTTACCTGGAAATAAATCCTGTTCAAATATATAAGTGAACATCACTTACCTGGCATTCCAAGGTGTTTGGTGTTTCTGCACTGGAGAAAAAAAAAGAAGAAAAAAAACTTTCCTGCTTCCAGTTAGTGATCTCACCATTATATTCATTCAGAATGTCCAGTGTGGGCCAATATCTGGTCACTATGATTCTCAAATCTGTGATATAAAAGAAAAAACCCTCTGTGAGCATGTTGATAACAGGATCATATCAGCTATTGTATTAACGTTAATGTAATGTCCACTCTTAACAGAAAACATGATTTTTGTGATGTTATGCATGCATGTATTTTTGCACATCATGTGAAGAAAATGTTGTATAGGCATAAATTTAAAATGACAGTACCAGTCAAAAGATTGGACCCATTACTATTTATAATGTTTTTGAAAGAAGTCTCATGATCATCAAGCCTGCATTTATTTGATCAAAAATACAGGAAAAAAAAAACAGCAATACTGTGAAATGTTATTACAAAAATACATAAGAAAACAGCAATACTGTGAAATATTATTACAATTTAAAATAATGTTTTTCTATTTTAATATACTTCAAAAATTAATGTATTTCTGTGATGCAAAGCGTCTAAACATTCATATTACCTCTATGGTATTTTATATATTATATATAGAGCTTAAATGTTATTGTGCAGTTTAATACATTGCTAACACATTTTATTTCAGTATTTATTACGTATTTCAGTCGATTTCACTCATCTCAGTATAGCAATATAGTTTGGGAATAGCCAATATGGCAATTTACTAATGTAAGTTGTGTGTAGTAAACGAAACTGCACGTCGATCTGCCCCATTAATTCACACTGAGACACACAAAACTTGCAGGATTCATATTTAAACAGTTTTTTGCGGTTTAATATTCACAGACACTATATCGCGATTAGAATAAAGAACTTAAAGGGGGGGTGTAATGCTATTTCATGCATTCTGACTTATTTACACTGTTAAAGAGTTGGATTCTCATGCTAAACATGGCCAAAGTTTCAAAACACGAGTTGGACGTATGACGGAGTATTTCTGTGCCAAATCCACTACTTCCGGTTTCGGTACAGGATTCGGAGACTTTTTTTCGAGTGTGTCCTGTATGACGTCAAAAGAGAGCGGAATTCCTTGTATAGGCACTTCTACCCTGATAAGCACACACACACATCACCCAGAGCAAGAGCAAGCGCACGCCCATCAACACGTTTCGTTCGGGATACGGAAGCTGAGAGATTTTTCAACAATGGCAGTGTCCCAATTCAGGGGCTGCACCCTTTGAAGGCTGCATACATCATCGAGGCAGTCTCATTTAAGAAAAATAACCGTTAGATTGCAACGTAAGAAAGAAATTACAGTATTTTACACCTCACAATGACTATCAGTCAGTTTTATTACTGTTACTTTTCTTAAATATGACATCCTTGATGAAGTATGCAGCCTTCAAATGCGACCTCCGGAGGACACAGCCTCCGAAATGAGACGCAGCTCCTGTCACCAAAGGAGTGTGTTTTTGGTTGTGAGGGAAAGATTACCTTTTTCAGCTTCCCAAAGAACCCAGCGTTAAGGGAACAGTGGATGAAGTTTGTTTTTCCGGGGCAGCAACGGAGTTGCACACGTATGTTTGTTTGTTCCCGGGATTTCGGTGATGAATACTTTGTAAACAAGTCCCAGTTCGACGCTGGATTTGCAGATCATGGGTGGTGAGTAAAGCTGCATCAGATGTCTGTATTTTGTTGGCAATCGGTGCGCAAGTGCATATAATGTAAACAACACGAACGTTTTTGTTCCCTTTTTATTTATAATGATGTCGCAGCTAGCATGCGATCTCTACACAAAAGCTGCGCACGCTCGTGACTCTTTAGCTCCGCCCACGGCACTGACGGCAGACACTCCTCCAGGATCTCGGCTTTTTTTGAAAAGACTCGGTTTAGCGTATCTATCTTTTATAAATATGACAAAACTAAAAACTTTTCGGAGATATGAAGAATGCATTGTTACTCTATATGTACTCAAGATTAACATGAGATTGGCAGAAACTGTGTGTGATACCCTCCCTTTAAGAATAAAAAACAACTTACCTTTCACAATCATCGGCTCGATCTAGTTGATCCTCGAAATGAAATCGAAACCAGTCATGCTCATCCTCTGAGGCAAATCCTTTTAAAATTATTCCTCACCGCATCTCAAAACGATGAAAAGTACATGAAACTGACTAAACTTCATGTGTTTTTCCGAGCTAACGTGGGCGTTCACTCTGTTGCGTGTATCGCCTCAGAATTTGCGTCTGAATAGCACGCCCGCTCCGTGGGCGTGGCCGAATTAGTGAATAATGAGCTGAGCCGCGAACTACTGACATGTCTCTCTTTTCATACAGATTACATAAACAGAGAATATTTGTTTTCGATTTGACTTACATGATTTAAAACCTGACATTTCAACGTTTCTTTAGACATATGTCTCATTTTTGTGTCATTAGTATTCACTAAGTTACAGTTCATTTTCTGAGGGAGTATCAGATTGGACTTCATTCAGAGAGAGACGACAGATCACGCATCATGTTAGTTTTCTTTATTTTGCAAAAAGCACAACATTTTGTTTTTACTCTGAGTGTACACAAATAAAAGAATACATTTCACAGATTAGAATGGTATATAACTCTTAATTGATGTGTCCAAAATTGAATTGAGTATTTTTAGTCTCTTTCACACTGGTAAGAAAAAAACTTAGGTGGTATCGCCGGCGATATCGCCGACTCCAGAGTGTTAACCTTAAATGTGGATGGCTCTATTCTGGAGTTTCAAGCAAAACTAAATTTGAGAGTGATATTTGATGCCAATTTAACATTTTATCCTCATGTCCAGAATACTGTTAAAAAAAATTTTCATCTTAGAAACATTGCCAGACTAACGCCCCATGTTGTCATTCCTTGTGGATGAAAAGTTGATCAGCATTTTTGTATTTTCCCGCATTGATCATTGCAATGCTCTACTGGCTGGGGTTTCAAAAACTACCATAAATAAATGACAGTTTGTGCAAAATTCAGCTGCTAGAATCCTGACTAGGACAAGAGATCACATCACTCCTATCTTGTAGTCCTTGCACTGGCTCCCTGTCAGGTTTTATGTTGACTTGAAAATTATCATGCTTACCTGCAAGGCTTTGCATGGTTCAGCTCCTCAATATTTGTCAGAGCTCTTAACCCCCTACACCCCAGTGAGTGATCTCCACTCTGAAACTTGTCTTTAAACTGTTCCGCCATTGAAGCTGTATCACCATTGGGTGATAGAACTTTCTCTTCATTTGCTTCGAAACTATGGAACTCTCTGCCCTCTGAGATTAGACATGCAGAATCTCTTGGTGTTTTAAAATCTTCAATTAAAACTCACTTTTTTAGGGTAGCTTTTATTTGATTACTTTGTAGTTTTTATTCTATACTGTTTTCTTCTTGAATTGTTTTGATAGCATGCTTTTTCATTTTAATTGTGTATCAGAATGCATTTCTCTTGCATGAATGCATTTTTCTTATATGAATGTATTTCTCTTTTATTCTTGTAAAGCGCTTTGAGATGCAACTTTTAAAAGTGCTATAGAAAATAATGTTTATTTGTGTTAAATCTTTTCTCTTATTTACACAAATCATTAAGCCAAAAACCTTAAGATTACCTTAATATGTACAAATCTAGTTATTACTGTTTTTTTTTTGTTTGTTTGTTTGTTTTGTGTGTGTGTGTGTAGGAGCTTGAATACTACCAGGCAGTGTGTAGAGAAGCTCCTTCTGTTCCCAGATCCTGCATCAAGTCATCTTGCTCTCGATCTTCCCGAACCAGACTCCAACAGACAGCCAGAAAAGACACACATTCCTGTAAGACAGCAGCCAATGAGAGAGCACACATGCACATACACACACACAAGCTGGCATGCACTGTATAGTTTACGGGGACTCTTCATAGGCACAATTGTTTTATTCTGAGTGAAAGTGAAATTCTGTTTTATTCTGAGTGAAATTTTCACTAATGATCAAGAAAAAAAAAAAAAATTATATATATATATATACAGATTTTTTTGTTTTATTTGAAAGTCTTTTTATCCCCAAAAACTTTCACTAATTCACAAGAAGGCTTCATCCCCCAGCTCTTAATGCATTGTGTTGCCTTCTTGAACATTAGTGAATGTTTTCATCTTTTGAAATAGCTTTGAATGAGTTCTTCAGTTGTCCTCAGTGTGAAAAGTTGGAACTCAAAATCATACAGTCACTGTTGGAAAGGGTTCAAAAATGCAAAAATGTAGAAGATGGTAGAAAGCCAATAATGTGCAGAACCTAGGTGTGTAATGGTGCACTTATTCGTACCGATAATTTTCGGTATGTGTCTTTCGGTTCGGTACACGTGTACCGACGAATACAGAGTAGTAGCCCATTAACCACTTTTAACCACCACTAATCGCAATAAGCTCTGTGTTTTGTTACTTTTGATAAGAAACAAAGTCTCATCCCTCAAATTCTGTCCATTTTATCATGAAATTCAAACAGTAAATGCCGTTTTATCGCTCTTTGATGTGGCATGACAGATCGCTGTAGGCGCCTCAGTTCAAGCGGCAGCGCAAGTGAATGCCGTCACATCCTTCATTAATACTAGTTACAGAATAAACATGAATGAACATCTGAAGGTATGTTGAAAGATACAGTACAACTTACTGAAACGTATCTCATGTAATCGCTCAATCAATAAAACAGCTTGTAAACAATGTCATGTACCATTTACCTCATAAAAGCCATTCAGTGTCCACATCTTGTTAGTTCGCTAGAGAAATGAACTACATGCACTATATTAGCCTATATATTCATCCTATTTTATTTAACCTGTCTTGATTATTTAATGTATATGTTTAATGTATGTTTAAATAAACCATGAAAACAAGTTATGACGGCTACTGTATAAATTAATATATTTTAACAACGAATTGGAGTAGAAACATAATTTTATAATTAGATTTAGAAGTTAATGCAAAAACTGCCTTATATTCAATTCACATGTTTGCATACAATTTTTATGTGAGTGTTGATTATTATATCATTATAAACCATTATAAACCATCATTTTTGTGTACCGTTACACCCATAGAAGGACCTGTTATCACAACTATCACAAAATACAAAAAAGTTGTTTATCATCCAGGTAACTTCACACAGTATTAAGATTTAAGGGTATGTAAACTTTTGAACTGGTTTATTTGTGTAAATTATTTCAGTTATTATTTTGTGTTATACATAATAGCTTATTCAGAACAGTAAATAAAAAACTAGAATGTACATTTCCTGAAATGTGAATGGTGCTTGCAGTGGCAAAACTCAGCACTCTTGATTAGCATGATGCTAACATGATTACTGTCCAGCTAGCATGTTTTAGCAAGATTTTAACATGATTAGCATGTTGCTAGCATGTTTTTAACAAAATGCTAACATGTTTAGCATGTTGTTAGCATGATGCTAACATGATTACCATGTTGCTAGCAAGTTTTTAACAAGATGCTAAAATGATTAACATGTTGCTAGCATGATGCTAACACCATTATCATGCTGCTAGCATGTTTTTAACAAAATGCTAACATGATTAACATGTTGTTAGCATGATGTTAACATGATTAGCCGGTTTGCTAGCGTGATGCTAGCATGATTAGCATGCTGCAAGCATGTTTTTAACAAGATGCTAAGATGATTAGCATGTTGTTAGCATGATGCTAACATGATTAGCATGATGCTAGCATGATTACCATGTTGCTAGCATGTTTTTAACAAGATGCTAACATGATTAGCATGATGCTAGCATTATTACAATGTTGCTAACGTGTTTAGCAAGATGTTAACATGATTAGTTTGTTGCTAGCATGATGCTAACATGATTAACATACAACTAACGTGATTTTAACACAATTAGCATCCTGCTAGCATGATGCTAACACATTTGGACTTGTGTGTATCATGTTTTAATCCTAAAATAATTGTTATTAGCATTTAGCTATTCACTGCTAGCATGTGTAGTATGTTGAAAGTCCAGTTTGCTAGCATGAGTCAAAAGAGCTAACCCCCATGTCTGTACGATGTTCTGATGCAGAGATATAGGTCTTGCTAAACGGTTGCTAGGGTACTCTGTTTGGTTGCTAGGGAGTGGCTTGGCATCTGCCAATGATGATACTCCAAAGGCTGCTTGCCAGTATGAATGATATAAACCAACCCCCATGCCTCTATGACATTCAGATGTGAAGATATCCCTCTTTTGCTTTAGGTTGCTAGGGTGCTCTAAATGGTTGCTAGGGTGTGGCTATGAAGTGTTGAAGGTGATTCGTGATTGGCCGTTTGCTGCCCAAGTCAAACAAGCCCACCCTCATATTTCTATGACACTTCTATCCAAAGATATTCCTTTGATCTTTTTCAATGCAAGTTAATGGAACTTGTTACTAGGCTGCTCTAAATGGTTGCTAGGGCGTGGCTTGATAGCTTCACAATGATCCTGAGAGACTGATTGGTTGCCTGAGTAAAATGAGCCCACCCCCTTGTCTCTGTGACATTGTGATCCAGAGTTATGTCAAAGACTATAGAATATCACAAGACGTGTCACTCGTATTGTTTTGAATGGGAGAAAGTGCAACGCGCAATATGGCGGAATAAGTCCCGCCTTCTAAATAAGAGCCAATCGCCGACTGGTAAAGTCATCGCGTCACTGCGGCGGCTGTTAGAAGCACCGGTTTCTATAGAAACAGTCAGACGCGCGCCTCCGAAATGAGGCACAAGAGACGCACATTTAGGTCTGCGCATGCGCATTAGCTTGATCCAGCCTAAAAAATACAGTTTTTTTGTCATGATTCGAGCGTTTGGAAAAAAAATTATCAGACAGTTGTTGTCAGATTTCATTGGTGATTACAAATATGAAATTTAATCGAAACCTTGGCAAACAGCTTTGGAGAATTTGATGTTTCCCCATTCAAAGAGACAGGAGTTGCACTTGCATGCCCGAGAGGCGTTTCAAAGATGGCCGCCGAGTGAAATGACTTGTCTTAAAGGGACTTTGGTTATGTTCAATACAAAATCCCTATGTAATTTACCATAGTAGGAAAAATATGTATGCAGTCACTTCCTGTTTCATGGGCACGGCTTCACCATAGTATGTCTATGGGGCAGCTTTTTTGCGCCCCAGGGGTACAACTTACACCCCATTTTGAGGTATGTTCTGACAGAGCCTGCCAGCCTCTTCAAACATGGCAAACCACATGTTTCTACGAAATCCTCACTCGGAGCTTTGACTCGTCAAAGTTCGTCGCAATGTTAAGTCTATGGGACTTTTTCGGGCGATTTTTCGCCCGTTGGGCGAACATCATACACCCGATCGCTTATAAAAGTCATAGCACACCATTCCTCAATAATCCGCACGATTTGACACCTCATTCATGGGTCTAGGACAAACGGTGCGGGAGGAGTAGCGCACCAAACTTTTGTGTGGAATAATAATAACTAGAATGTACATTTCCTGAAGAAAATGTGAATGGTGCTTGCAGTGGCAAAACTCGGCACTCAGTTGCTAGGGTGTTTCTAGGCAATTGCTAAGGTGTTCTGGGTGGTTGCTAGGCGGTTGCAAGGGTGTTCTGGGTGGTTGCTAGGCGGTTGCTATGGTAACCTGGGTGGTTGCTAGGATGTTGGTAGGCATTTGCATAGGTACTTGGGGTGGTTGCTAAGGTGTTGCTAGGTGGTTGCTAGAGTGTTCTGGGTGGTTGCTAGGAGGTTGCTATGGTAACCTGGGTGGTTGCTAGAGTGTTCTGGGTGGTTGCTAGGAGGTTGCTATGGTAACCTGGGTGGTTGCTATGATGTTACTAGGTGGTTGGTAGTTGTTACTGATGGTTACTATGGAGTTTTTATAGAGTTCTTAGCATGTTCTTAGCCCACTTTAGCACTTAGCTAATCACTATTAGCATGTAGCTATTCACTGCTAGGATGTGTAGCATGTTGGAAGTCCAGTTTGCTAGCATGAGTCAAAAGAACCAACCGCCATGTCTCTATGATGCTCTGATGCAGAGATATAGGTCTTGCTAAACAGTTGCTAGGGTACTTTGTTTGGTTGCTAGGGAGTGGCTTGGCAGCTGCCAATGATGATACTGTAAAGGCTGCTAGTCAGTATGAATGATATAAACCAACCCTAAGATATTCAGATTTGAAGATATCCCTCTTTGGGTTTGGGTTGCTAGGGTGCTCTAAATGGTTGCTAGGGCAAGGCTAGACAGTTAGCAGTCTTAAACTAATAGACTGCATGTCTGCCTAAATCAAAATGTCTCACATGTCTCTACGATGTTCTGATTCATTTATATCCATCTCATCTATTTTTCAATGGAAGTCTATAGGGTGGTTGCTAGGGTGCTCTAAGTGGTTGCTAGGGTGTGGCTATGATGAAGATTTTAGGTCATTACTTATTGGCTGCTTGATAAGATGTCAAATGAGTGAGAGACAGTGAGAGAGAAAGGGTTCCTCAGGCCCTGCGTGTGTGTGAGTGAGAAAGTGACAGTTGAGACTGACGGAATGTTTGTGAATTTGAATTTTTCAGTGTAAGTCTATGGGGCTTTTTTGGCCACTTTTTCGTCCGCTGTGTGAACATCGTTGGTCCGATCACTTAGAAAAGTCAAAGCACACCTCTCCTCAATGAGCCGGTTGATTTGACACCTCATTCATGGGTCTATGACAAAAGCTGCGGGAGGAGTAGCGCGCAGAAATTTTAGTGGAAGAAGAAGAAGAAGAAGAAGAAGAAGAACTAGAATGTACATTTCCTGAAGAAAATGTGAATGGTGCTTGCAGTGGCAAAACTCGGCACTCGGTTGCTAGGGTGTTTCTAGGCAATTGCTAAGGTGTTCTGGGTGGTTGCTAGGCGGTTGCTATGGTAACCTGGGTGGTTGCTAGGGTGTTGCTAGGCAGTTGCTAAGGTACTTGGAGTGGTTGCTAAGGTGTTGCTAGGCGGTTGCTAGGGTGTTCTGGGTGGTTGCTAGGGTAACCTGGGTGGTTGCTAGGCAGTTGCTAAGGTACTTGGGGTGGTTGCTAGGGTGTTTCTAGGCAGTTGGTAAGGTACTTGGGGCAGTTGCTAAGGTGTTGCTAGGCGGTTGCTAGGGTGTTATGGGTGGTTGCTAGGCAGTTGCTATGGTAACCTGGGTGGTTGCTATGATGTTACTAGGTGGTTGGTAGTTGTCACAGATGGTTACTTTGGTGTTTTTATAGAGTTCTTAGCATGTTCTTAGCCCACTTTAGCACTTAGCTAATCACTATTAGCATGTAGCTATTCACTGCTAGCATGTGTAGCATGTTGAAAGTCCAGTTTGCTAACATGAGTCAAAAGAGCCAACCCCCATGTCTCTACAATGATCTGATGCAGAGATATAGGTCTTGCAAAACGGTTGCTAGGGTACTCTGTTTGGTTGCTAGGGAGTGGCTTGGCATTTGCCAATGATGATATTCCAAAGGCTGCTTGTCAGTATGAATGATATAAACCAACCCCCATGACTCTGTCTTTCAAATGTGAAGATATCCCTCTTTGGATTTGGGTTGCTAGGGTGCTCTAAATGGTTGCTAGGGTGTGGCTATGAAGTGTTGAAGGTGATTCGTGATTGGCCGTTTGCTGCCCCAAGTCAAACGAGCCCACCCTCATGTTTCTATGACACTTCTATCTAAAGATATTCCTTTGATCTTTTTCAATGGAAGTCTATGGAACTTGTTGCTAAGGTGCTCTAAATGGTTGCTAGGGCGTGGCTTATTAGCTTCACAATGATCCTGAAAGACTGATTGGTCGTCTGAGTAAAATGAGCCCACCCCCTTGTCTCTATGACATTGTGATCCAGAGTTATGTTCAATACAAAATCCCTATGTAATTTACCATAGTAGGAAAAACACACTGTTTCATGTGCACGGCTTCACCATAGTATGTCTATGGGGCAACTTTGGGCAGCTCTTGCACCCCAGGGGTACAACTTAAACCCCATTTTGAGGTATGGTCTGACAGAGCCTGCCAGCCTCTTCAAACGTGGTAACCCACATGTTTCTATGAAATTCTCGCTAGGAGCTATGACTCGTCAAAGTTTGTCGCAATGCAAAGTCTATGGGATTTTTTCGGGTGATTTTTGCCCGCTGGGCGAACATCGTACACCCGATCGCTTATAAAAGTCATAGCACACCATTCCTCAATAATCCGCACGATTTGACACCTCATTCGTGGGTCTATGTCAAACGCTGTGGAAGGAGTAGCGCGCCGAAGTTTTGTGTGGAAGAATAATAATAATAAGTATGCAAGAGAACAATAATGATGCTTTGCCTTTGGCAAGCACCATTAATAATAAGTATGCACAATAACAATAATGATGCTTTGCCTTTGGTAAGCACCATTAATAAGTATGCAAGAGAACACTAATGATGCTTTGCCTTTGGCAAGCACCATTAATAATTAAATTATTAAAATAATAGTAATTTTTATGATCCCTTATTTTGTTAAAATTATTAACATCAGAGCTGTGTACAAAATCGCTTCCTATACCCTCATTCACTAGTCCCTAAATGACTCCACTAATATAGTCCACTTCAAGGAGTGAATTCGGACACTGAGTGCCCTGGAATGGCTGCCGCTTTTGTGTAGTTTGTGCTTGCTGTTTAATAATCATTGGAAACTTAGCAAACTGGCAGCTCCAGTAGTAATGAAAATATTTATCTTGAACTCTTTCTTGGAAACTAGCATGTATAAACCTTAATTAAACAATTTAATAATCAATTCATCAAGGAATATCAAGGACTTTATACCTGTACCTTTATACCACCTGACCGCTGCAGATTCACTTTGGCATTGATCTGAGGACGCGAACATCTCCGAGTAGAATGTCAGGGTTGTCATCTCATAATTATAGTATTTACGACATGACATGAACACAAGTTTAAAAAAAATGTAGAACTTACAGTACTATACAGTATGCAATTTTGGACACAACTAGAGTGCAGTTGTTGGGTTTCGGAAGTAAAAAGTCCATTCATTTTATCCATAGGAAAATTGATTTTAACAATAACTTATAAACTTATTATTTTATAGCTGAAAGCATTTAGGCGGAAAAAATTTAATAGGGAGAATAAATGGATGTCTTTCATTTAAGCCTTCACATTCCATCAGAAACTGAATGCATGCTTGTAGTCGATTGTGGAGGGGAAGGGTTTAAGCAGATTAAATGATTGGAGAAGTCCAACATACATCACCAGAGAAAAGTCTGGAGTTTTCTGGAGTCTGGAGATTGAGTTTGACATTTTGTTACAGTTGTAGTGATTTTGGATTAGCCTCACACGAGGGCACCACAAATGTAGTGATTTATGGTCTTAAATATTAATATTTAGTATTAATGTTAATATTGAGTTTTTGGTCACACATCACCTAAGGTGAGTGTAAGAGTGTCAGATGATTTCTTTCTATATTTCGGGGCACCAGCCAAGGAATTTCACCTTAACAATAAAGAACAATCACGGAATATTGTTGACTGAATTAGAATTACTAGAATAAATTAGAGGAAGTTTGTCATCTGACCAATCTGAAGGATTTAGTGAGATTCGGGCAAGCTTGTAGAGCCTCTGATTATCAACACAAGAATGACACAGTTTGCAATAAAAATGAATTTATTAGCAAAAAGATATACAAGAGTAAAATATCACACTCACTAAATACTACTAAGGAAAATGACTAAACTACTAGGAAAATTGAATCAATAATCAAACAGAACTACAAACTACAAAGTACTACACAAATAGACGTTAACAAAATGAATGCCAAGTAGATGAGCAACGGAATGGATGAAGCAATGAATGGGTAATTAGCAGTCTATGGGGGAGTCAATTGTGGTCTTTCTGAATGCTGGTATGAAATAGTAAATAAGCATTTACTGTGTATACAGATAACGTGTCGGATGTATCTATCTGTATACGGTGACCCTAGATAAACAGTCTCTAAAGTAAAAGTCAAGTTTATTTCTAGAGCACATTTAAAACAACAGAGGTTGACCAAAGTGCTGTACATCCAAAATCATAAAATAAACAACAACAAAGATACAGAGAGACAAAAACAAAACAGACAACTCTCAAACTGAATTAAATGCCACAGAATAAAAAGTATGTTTTAAGACTAGATTTAAAAGCAGAGAGTGTTGGGGCCAGCCTCACCGACAATGGTAAATTATTCCATAGTTTAGGGCCAGCAACTGCAAAGGCCCTATTACCTCTATGCTTCAGCCTTGCTCTAGGTACAGCCAGGAGCATGTAGTCCGCCGACCTAAGGGATCTCGCAGGGACATGTGGTTGTATGTGGTCAGAAAGGTAGATCTACACAAATAGCAATTTCATATAGCAACAACCTAATGCCAAGGCCTTTGGGAAAAGGTTTGGTTAGCATATATTTACATTTCAGGTGATCAGTCTGGCGACGGGAAACGTCTTCCACTGGTATCCTTTTGTTTGCAGTGGGAGAGACTGGATTGCTTTCCAACAGTTGCAGAGCTGCACTGAGTGCTGGGGGTCTTTGTGTAATCCAGAGAATTGTAGGTCAGACGGTGGTTGATCCACAGGATCTTCTGTAGGTTGGAGGTACTTGAGTTATGGAGATAAAGGAGATAATGTCCTCTGCAGAAGCAGTTGGGCTGCTTGAAAGTCTGTGCGGTGAAAGGTTTACTCGCAAGAGTATAACCTTGGTCGTGCTGTTGTTCTTCCCTCGTCAGGTCAGAAACTCGGTGCAACGGTGTGTTCATTTGGGAAAGCTTTTATTCCTTTCCGTTGGGGAGGGGATTACTAATCCCCGCCTTTCCTGCTGTGGTGATTTGATTGGGTCATAGCATTCCAGGTCTCCGCCCATCACGTCCCACCTTTCCATCATGTGGAACTTGTTGCATTGTCCCAAAATACACAGTTAAATAAAACGGTGCCTTTAGAGCTTTATTTCTTTTCCAAACCTTTCTCAAAGTCTGTGTGGCAGTGTTCTGAACTCATAGAGTCCAAACTTAATGTAAATTGGTTGATGTATTACCTAGATGTCCATTTCTATGTCAGTGGGTGAGATTACATTGGCTGTTCCAGGTGCGGTTTCCACTGTGTGCGCACAGTTTCTTGGATGAGTAAAAATACGTATAGGACATGTTCCTTACAGTATTCCTGTCCATTTTTGGTGGTTTCAAGCCAATGTGTTTAGAGATTGTCTTTCTCTTGAGGCCTTTCTTTGTTCTTGCTGTGCTCTAGCCAGAACCGGTTTGGTGGCCCTGGGAGTCCATGATCGTTCACACTTTGGTCTCAGGCATGGAGGGCTGAGGTGAACAAAGGCAACTCGTGATGAGATTAGCCTGTGATCAATGGGCCGTTGATGTCGTCTTTCCTGCCCTCTACCTTTGGCAGTCCCGATTACAATAGTTGTCGTTGAGGGTCCTATCACACCCTTTTGCCATCATGTCTGCTGTTCACTACACAGTTATACTGTAAAATGAAACATAGAAAGTGTCCTTGTAAACATTTATGCCAAATCACACACACAAACATAAACAGCACTGCAGAACAGCATCCACTAATTCTCACTTAATCTTATCAGATTTTCTTTATTATATGAATACATTTTAACAATTTGCTTCATATGTTTTTACATTTTACCTAGTGAGAGTGAAGGAGAACAATCCTCTTCCCATTCTGCTGGATGAGTTTCCGCAGGTGCAGCTCTCTCCTCACACTCTGTCTCACATGTGGAAACAACAGCTCAGACAGATTGACCAGCTCAATTCCTCCAAAAACCAGAGCAGACACACACTGCCCAAACGTTTAAACCAGGTGAGAGATCTAACACACTGTTTTTATGGCCCATTAGGCTGCTAAATTTAAATTCAGTAGTTTTATTTCCCCGTTTACATTTAGTATTATCAGAATACTGTCAGCATGTCAATTAAAGCACTGCCTCTATACGCCGATCAGGCATAACATTGTAGTGATTTTGGATTAGCCTCACACAAGGGCACTACAAATGTAGTTATTTATGGTCTTAAATGTTAATATTTTATATTAATATTAATATTGAGTCAGATGATTCCTTCCAATATTTTGGGGCACAATCATGGAAGATTGTTGACTGAAATAGAATATTATAAATTGGAGGAAGTTTATCATCTGACCAATGTGAAGGATTTAGTGAGATTCGGGCGAGCTTGTAGAGCCTCTGATTATCAACACAAGAATGAAACAGTTTGCAATAAAATGAATTTATTAACAAAAAGAAATACAAGAGTAAAATATCACACTCACTAAATACTACGAAGGAAAATGACTAAACTACTTAGAAAATTGAATCAATAATCAAACAGAAACTACAAACTACAACACAAATGGACGTTAACAAAATGAATGCCAAGTAGATGAGCAACGGATTGGACAAAGCAATGAATGGGTAATTAGCAGTCTATGGGGGAGTCAATTGTGGTCTTTCTGCATGCTGGTATGAAATGGTAAATAAGCATTTACTATGAATACAGATAACGTGTCTAATGTATCTGTGTACGCTGACCCTAGATAAACAGCCTCTACACAAATAGCAATCTCATATAGCAACAACCTAATGCCAAGGCCTCTGGGAAAAGGTTTGGTTAGCTTATATTTAAATTTCACTTGGTCGGGTGATCAGTTCGGGAATGGGAAATGTCTTCCACTGGTATCCTTCTGTGTGCAGTGTGAGACTGGATTGCTTTCCAACAGTTGCAGAGCTGCACTGAGTGCTGGAGTGCTTTTTTTTTTTTAAGTTATATTTATGGGCTTTTTCTGCCTTTATTCATATAGGACAGTAGAGAGCAGACAGGAAAGCATTGGGCAGAGAGGGGGCAGGATCGGCAAAGGACCTCAAGACAGGAATCGAACTCGGGTCGCCGTGAACGCATTTGCGCCATGTGTCGGCGCACTAACCACTAGGCTATCAGCGCCAACGAGTGCTGGAGGTCTTTGTGTAATCCAGAGAACTGTAGGTCAGATGGTGGTCGGTCCGGAGGATCTTCTGTAGGTTGGAGGTACTTGAGTTATGCAGGTCAGGAGCCAAAGTCCTTTCATCTTGTAGAACTTGTTACATTGTCCCAAAATACACAGTTAAATAAAACAATGTCTTTAGGACCTTGGAAATGCTTTATTTCTTTTTCAAACCTTTCTCAAAGTCCTTGTGGCAGTGTTCTGAACCCGTAGAGTCCAAACTTGTTGTGAATTGGTTGAGATATCACATTTCTGTCTCAGTGGGTGCAATTGCATTGGCTTTTGTTCCAGGTGCGGTTTCCACTGTGTGCACAGTTTCCTGGATGAGTAAAAAGACGTATAGGACATGTTCCTTACAGTATTCCTGTCCATTTTTGGTGATTTCAAGCCAATATGTTTAGAAATGGTCTTTCTTTTGGAGCATTTCTTTGTTCTTGCTGTGCTCTAGCCAGAACCAGTTTGGTAGTCCTAGGAGTCCATGGCCATTCACACCTTGGGCTCAGGCATGGAGGGGTGAGGTGAACAAAGGAAATTCGTGATGAGATTAGCCTGTGATCAATGGGCCGTTGATGTCATCTTTCCTGTCCTCCACCAGTCTTGATTACAATAGTCATTTAGTTGTCGCTGAGGGTCCTATCACACTCTTTTGTATTAATCAAAGTGGGACAAAAGGATGTCTGTTGTGAAGCTCTGGTGCCATCATGTCTGCTGTTCACTACAATATTATGACCACTGACAGGTGAAGTGAATAACACTGATTATCTCTTCATCATGGCACCTGTTAGTGGGTGGGATATATTAGGCAGCAAGTGAACATTTTGTCCTCAAAGTTGATGTGTTAGAAGCAGGAAAAATGGGCAAGCGTAAGGATTTGAGTGAGTTTGACAAGGGCCAAATTGTGATGGCTAGACGAATGGGTCAGAGCATCTCCAAAACTGCAGCTCTTGTGGGGTATTCCCGGTCTGCAGTAGTCAGTACCTATCAAAATTGGCCCAAGGAAGGAACAGTGGTGAACCGGCGACAGGGTCATGGGTGGCCAAGGCTCAATGATGCACGTGGGGAGCGAAGGCTGGCCCGTGTGGTCCGATCCAACAAACGAGCTACTGTAGCTCAAGAAGTTAATGCTGGTTCTGATAAAAAGGTGTCAGAATACACAGTGCATTGCAGTTTGTTGCGTATGGGGCTGCATAGCTGCAGACCAGTCAGGGTGCCCATGCTGACTGTCCAGTGCCAAAAGCGCCAACAGTGAGCATCAGAACTGGACCACGGAGCAATGGAAGAAGGTTGCCTGGTCTGATGAATCACGTTTTCTTTTACATCACGTGGATGGCCGGGTGCGTGTACGTCGCTTACCTGGGGAACATATGGCACCAGGATGCACTATGGGAAGAAGGCAAGCGATGCTTTGGGCGATGTTCTGCTGGGAAACCTTGGGTCCTGCCATGTGGATGTCATAATGTTATGCCTGTGGTGTAATATCAAAATAAAACATGTCTAAATGTAAAAAAAAAAAAAATCACTCATCTTTAGTCAAGTCAAGTCACCTTTATTCTTTATTTATATAGCGCTTTTACAATGCAGATTGTGTCAAAGCAGCTTTGCAGTGATAACTGGTATATAATTTTGGCTGCACAGCAGCTCTTAAAGAGAATGGTGTCATTGTCCAGGTTAAGTAAATTCAGAATTGAATTATTCTGTTGTAAGAATCAATAGTTAGTAATTTATCTTTATCAGCACTGGAGTAAACAGTGATGTCATCATCCAGCTCAGTTCAGTTCGCGTGTCGACGCAGGCAGATCAAAACATTGTTGAATATCAAATGTCAAGTGTCCCCTTTACTGTTTTGTTGTTGGACAACTAATGTTTTTAAAATGATAGTTCATGAAAAATTAAATTGAATGAATTCTGTCATTTACTCCCCTATGTTTTTTCAAAACTCTGACTTTTTCTTCAGTTCAGTTTTAGTAGCAATATCTAAAAGGAGTACTCTCTTTCATATGGTGAAAGAATACTAGGGTTGTCAAGGAAAAACAATATAAAAGTAGTTCATATGACACTATATTTCAAGCCTTCTTAAGCCTTACAATGGCATAATGTTGTGGCGAAAGATAACATATTAACGTATGTTAATTTTAAACTGATATGTCTCGGCTGACCACTTCTGATCAGTGTGCCCAGGTCCACAGGTTTCAGCACTGAATGCAGTGGGTTTACTTTATTTGTATTTGCAGCTGGAAGAAGCTCAGAAAAGACATGACATGCTGGTGCAGATCATCCGCAAAGAACAGGAACACAACCGTCGCCTGGTAAGAGCAAACTCATAATAAAGACACATAAAGACAAAATCACACAAAATTAAAAGATCTCAATGAATCTGAATCTTATGTTTCAGAGAGAGTTCAGGGAGAGGATCCAACAGCAGAAGTTTGCTCAGAATAAGCTACGAGAACAGCGGCAACAGTTTGCTCGTGCTAAAAAATACTACAGCATCTATCACGTCCAGCTACGTGCCAGACTGATGCAAGCAAAGACACAAGAAGAGCGAGTAAGTGCCAAATCCACACGCACTATTATGGATGCTAGCTAAAACACACCGGTGCGCCCAGCCACAACTCAGGAGGCTGCTCAGAATCCTGCAGTGCTGCTCATGTTAATATTATTTATATTATATTATCAATTAAATTCACATTTATTTGTATAGTGCTTTTTAAAACACATATCATTTCAAAGCAGCTTTACAGAAGATGCATGTGTCTACATTACATTACAATTTAGATTACAATTTTTTTACATTACAATTTTATCTTTTAATTTGTTTATATTACTATAGTTATATTAACACAGCAACTATAGAATTACCACAACAAATTAATTCAAGTACTTTACTATAGTATGGTTCAAAAACATTATAGTATTTACTATAAATTTCTATAGTATTTTGTAATGTTCATAAATAGCATATCTGCTTATCAATCTGTCATCCCTGAACATACAATATGCAATGCAATAAATACAAAAGGTGGAAAAAAATCATTCTTTATCATTTACCAGTCAAATTTGTAATTGAGACAAGATGATTTCCCTTAATGACAAAAAAGCATTTACCTTAAAAAAAAAAGCAATTACCTTAATGCTGGGATGAGCAGAAGCATGCATTTTCTTGACTTTCTTCATGTTGTATTTGTAGCTTGTTGCAATCCTTGTGAGGCATGCAAGATGTTCATTGGTGAGGCGGTTTCTCTGTTTCCTCTTTATAGTGTTCATGGTTGAGATTTTTTCGGATTTCCTAGACTATTTTCAGTCGTAAAGTGAGCAGGATATGTTAAAATGTACCGCATGGATTCGGCAGGCATGTATTCATGATACTAAGTGGGCAGCCGGTCTCCATTTCCAACGTAAATCTGTGGTGAAAAATGGAACTGCAGCGCGCTCTCATAGAGGGCCATTGGGGCAGATTTCTGGCTGCCCCGCTCATTTTCACATTAGGTCATATCACCGTATTATTTACTGCCATGCGAGCCACAAATTAAAGCTTGGCGAGCCGCACAATGAGTAACACTGATCTAAGTAATGGATTTCAGAAATGTACAAATCACGCAGTTAGCTAACAATGTATTAATTTAAGGTAGAAACAATGAGCTCATTGAAGCTATCAGTGTTGTTAAAAATTATTAGGATATAGAAAATTTAGCATAGGCGCATGTTGATTCAGTTTGCTTCATCTGAAGTCCTCGCAGGAGTTGGGAGTCACCTCTTCATAGGTGTTGGGGCATCTGAAGACTTCATAAGAGGCTGGATCCAAACCATAGATGACGTACTCTCTAATTACCTCAGGATGGGCATCCCAAGATAAAACAGAAAAGAAAATGGAAAATAATTAGCGTAGCTGCTGTTCATAACATTAAGCAAAGTTAATTATGTGCATTTGATGTGATATAACTGAAGTACAAGGTTATGAGATGCATTATGGTGAATGCTTGGCTGAAGAGAGGTGTCTTTAATCAGATTTAAACTGGACGAGTTAGTCTGAGCCCAGAATATTATCAGGAAGGCTATTCCAGAGTTTAGGAGCCAAATGCGAAAACACTCTCCCTCCTTTAGTGTATTTAGGTATCCTAGGTAATACCAGAAGCCCAGAGTTTAGTGACCTTAAAGAGCATGATGGATTGTAGAGCGATAGAACATCGGTTAAATACACAGGTGCTAAACCATTTAGGGCTTTATAGGTCAGTAGCAATACTTTGTAATTGATACGGAACTTAATAGGTAACTAGTGTAGAAATTATAAAATTGGTGTTGTATGATCATATTCTCTTGACCTAGTAAGAACTAGTAAGTTTTTTTTTTTTTTAACATATGAAATATGATTTTTGATAGACATGTTGCTGTCTAATATAACACCCAGGTCTTTTACTGTAGAGGATGAAGTAACAGTACATCCTTCTAAATTCAAATTGTATTCTAAGAGATTCTGTGTACAGGTTTGTGGTCCAATAAGTAATTCCTCAGTCTTATCTGAATTTAATAAAAGAAAATTACAGGTCATCCAATATTTTATACAGTGCATTCAGAAAGTATTCAGACCCCTTTCACTTTTTTCAATTTTGTTATGTTACAATAATTTAAATTATTTTTTTTTAATAATAATACGTTTTATTTATATAGGGCCTTTCCAGGGCTCAAGGATGCTTTACAATGTACAAGGAAGAAAAAATACTATTGTCACGTATAGTTTTGGGTTTTGTTCATGTTTTCTTGTCTTTTATTTAGTAGTTTTATTCATGTTGCTTGCTTGTGTCATGCTTCCCTTGCTCCTCATGTTCTCCCTTAGTCTATGTGTCATGTTCCCATTGGTTGTTTATGGTCATGTGTTTCTGAGTTCTGTTCTGTCATTGGTTCCCTTGTTCCTTGTGTCACATCCCCATTGGTTGTCTTAGTCATGTGTTCTCTAAGTTCTTGTATTTTAAGCCATTGTCTTCCCCATGTTACTTGGTCGTGTATTGTTATTGTAACCCTGCTGTCGGTGAGTCTTATTGTCAAGTCTGTTCAAGTCAAATCTGTTCAAGTTCATGTCAACTGGTTGCTTTGTTTGTTCACTTTGATACAATAAACTGCACTTGGGTTCATCATCTCGCCTTCAGTTTGGACTGGATCGTTACAACTATAGAGTAGACAATGATGACAAACAATAATTAGAAAATACAGTAAAGGAACGTTATATGGAGAGGGCAGCATACAGTAGAATAGAATCAATAATAATGACAAAGTGAAAACAGAATTTTAGAAATGTCTGTAAATTTATAAAAAAAAAAAAAAAAAAATGAAACATCACATTTATATAAGTATTCAGACCCTTTACTCAGCACTTAGTTGAAGCACCTTTGGCAGCAATTACAGCCTAGAGTCTTTTTGGGTATGACGCAACAAGCTTTGCACATCTGGATTGGAGGATTTTCTGCCATTTTCCACTGCAAATCCTGTCAAGCTCAGTCAAGTTGGATGGGGACCGTCGGCTGACAGCCATTTTCAGGTCTCTCCAGAGATGTTTGATAGGGTTCAAGTCAGGGCCCTGGCTGGGCCACTCTAGGTCATTCACAGAGTTGTCCCTAAGCCACTCCTGTGTTGTCTTGGCTGTGTGCTTAGTCAATAGCCGCTTTTCCACCGTCGGGCCGAACGGTTCTTAGAATGGTAAAGAACGGTTCCAGTTGTGTTTCCACTTGAGCCTGGTATGGCACGGCACGATTACAAATCGTTCTCGGCACGGTTGTCTGAATCGTACTGGTAGAATCCGTGAAGTGATGTCGATTGGTCACTTGTCTGTTGCCTGGCTACCAGTTTCTCCGTAGCTGGCTAAGCGCTCTATTTGAGCAACGTAAACACAAATTAATAATAAAATTAAAAGAAATCTCTAATCATCCTCCATAACGCAGTCGTTATTTACATCTCATATCATAAGTAAACCGTTGCGTTACCAAGGCAACGACAGATGCTTTTTTATTACATTCCAGTCAGCGGTTGTTATCAGCCCCACAGTGGAAAACGAAACCGTAACCCTACCAGCTGGCCTGGATCAGCATGGAATGGAATGGTTACGCGATGAGAACTGTTCGGTCCGACGGTGGAAAAGTGGCTATTGTTATGTTGGAAGGTGAACCTTCAGCCCAGCCTGAGGTCCTGAGCGCTGTGGATTGAGGATATCTCTGTACTTTGCTCCATTCAGCTTTCCCTCAACCCTGACCAGTCACCCAGTCCCTGCTGCTGAAAAGCACCCCCACAGAATGATACTGCCACCACCATGCTTCACTGTTGGGATGGTGTTTTGCAGGTAATGAGCGGTGCCTGGTTTCCTCCAGACATAACGTTTAGAATTTTTCTTGGTTTCATCAGACCAGAGAATCTTGTTCCTCACAATCTGAAAGTCCTTCAGGTGCTTTTTTGCAAACTCCAAGCGGGCTTTCACTTCCAGATCGGTGGAGGGCTACAGTGATAGGTTTCACTGTTTGATTATATCATTGTTGGAAAACACTTTTATCAGAATAATTTCTTTTAGTTAAGCTTGTGTATATTTTGAGTTAAAGCTGTTAAGTTATAAAGCAGTATCTCATGAAGGGTTTTCCTTTGTGTTTTATATAATGACCACTAGAAGGTGCTCTAGGCATATGTTTTCCTTGATTGGTTTTCCCTGAAGAGATATACGTTCAGTTGAAAACAAAAGTAAAAGAGTGACGCACTTTAGTTGCGTCTTGCCGTGAAATGAGAGTTCCGTGTTTTTATCTCTCAACCACCCGCAATTAATTGGAATGTTATTTTTTATTACTTGGCCCGCCCGACCCACGGATTATCTGCAGTATCCGCGGATATAACCGTGATCCGCACATCATCGAACGGTTGCACACAGGCCGGGAACCCGCAACAGAACCGTGTCGGTGGAAAAAGGGTATCTGAGCATGTGACTGCCTGTCTGAGTTTTGACTACAGCCGGGGGCGGCAAGAAATTTGACGGAGGCGGCCACCTTGTTATTCTCTATGCAGGAAAAACCCTGTCATTGGCATAACAGTGGAAACTTAATTCCATGTTTTCATATAATATTACCAGTGGTAGCATATATTGTATATTGAAAATAGCAGAGGGCCTAACACAGATCCTTGCAGCACTCCATAATTTACTGACATTATCTTAGATTTTTCCCCGGTTAAATAGATAAGTCAAGTCAAGTCACCTTTATTTATATAGCGCTTTTTACAATGCAGATTGTGTCAAAGCAGCTTTACAGTGATAACTGGTATATAATTTTGGCTGCACAGCAGCTCTTAAAGAATGGTGTCAATGCAGGCAGATCAAAGCACTGTTGAATATCAAATGTCAAGTCAAATGTCAAGTGTCCCCAACTAAGCAAGCCAAAGGTGACAGCGGCAAGGAACCCAAACTCCAACAGGTGACATCAGGTGGCAAACAGGTGGCAAATAGGTGTTAAAATGGAGAAAAAAACCTTGGGAGAAACCAGGCTTAGTCGGGGGGCCAGTTCTACTCTGGCGAACAGTGCTTTGTTACGATTCAGGTAGCTATCATAAGTCCGATAGGATCGCAACATTCAAAGTATTTATTCCAGTTCCATCCAGTTGAAGATCGTATTCATCACGCCGGTATGGACAGTTTGTTGAGGAGCTGTGCCACTGGCTGTCGTGTCGATGAGGCCTTCACAATGGATGATCTAGTTGACTCAATCTCTGCTGATACTTCAGGGCTGCGTTGTGGTCGTGTCATGGCACAGGTCCTCGATCTCACCTGGATACGGCCCGGATCCGGTTGACTACGGTAAACCTCGGGATAAACAGAAAGACTAATATTAACGTAGATGCCATTCTTCTTCTGATGTAACGAGTACATCTGGTGTTATAGGAAGTCTTCCCGGTTCCGGCTGACCTAATTTATGCAGCCTAATAATCCTTTAACGTATTTGAAAATATAAATTGATAATGTGTTATGTGTATGCCAGGTTAAAGAGATGCGTTTTTAGTCTAGATTTAAACTGACAGAGTGTGTCTGCTTCCCGAACAATGCTAGGAAGATTGTTCCAGAGTTTAGGTGCCAAATAGGAGAATGATCTACCTCCTGCGGTTGATTTTGATATTCTAGGTATTATCAGCTGGCCTGAATTCTGAGATCGCATTAGACGTGAAGGACTATAATGCATTAAGAGCTCGCTCAGGTACTGGGGAGCTAAACCATTTAGTGCTTTGTAAGTATTTAGCAAGATTTTAAAATCTATACGATGTTTAACAGGAAGCCAATGCAGTGTTGATAGAACTGGGCTAATATGGTCATACTTCCTAGTTCTAGTAAGAACTCTAGCTGCTGCATTTTGTACAAGCTGTAGTTTATTTATCAGGCGAGCGGAACAACCACCCAGTAGAGCGTTACAGTAATCTAGCCTTGAGGTCATGAACGCATGAACTAACTGTTCTGCATTTTTCATTGAGAGCATATGTCGTAGTTTAGATATATTTTTAAGATGGAAGAACGCGGTTTTACAGATGCTAGAAACATGGCCTTCAAATGAAAGATTGGTATCAAAGAGCACACCCAGGTTCCTAACTGATGATGAAGACTTAACAGAGCAGCCATCAAGTGTTAGACAGTATTCTAGGTTATTACGTGAAGAAGTTTTTGGTCCAAAAATTAGAATCTCTGTTTTTTCTGAATTTAGTAGTAGGAAATTACAGGTCATCCAATTTTTTATATCAGCTATGCATTCCATTAATTTTGTGAATTGGTAAGTTTCGTCAGGGCGCGAAGAAATATAGAGCTAAGTATCATCAGCGTAACAGTGAAAACTAACGCCATGCTTCCTTATGATATCTCCCAAGGGTAGCATGTACAGAGTGAACAGCAACGGTCCTAGTACTGAGCCTTGCGGTACTCCATATTGAACTTGTGATCGATATGACATCTCTTCGTTTACTACTACAAACTGATAACGGTCAGATAAGTATGATTTGAACCATGACAATGCAATTCCACTAATGCCAACATAATTTTCGAGTCTATTTAAAAGAATATTATGATCAATAGTGTCAAATGCAGCACTAAGATCCAATAACACTAATAGAGAGATACAACCATGATCTGATGATAAGAGCAAATCATTAGTAACTCTAATGAGAGCAGTCTCAGTACTATGGTACGGTCTAAATCCCGACTGGAAATCCTCACAGATACTATTTCTTTCTAAAAAGGAACATAGCTGTGATGATACTGCCTTTTCTAGTATTTTTGACTAATTCTCTAGGATGAAGGTGTGGTTTTTTAATAAGAGGTTTAATAATAGCCAGCTTAAAAGTTTTTGGTACGTATCCTAGTGATAAAGACGAATTAACGATATTAAGAAGAGGATCTATGACCTCTGGAAGCATCTCTTTCAATAGCTTAGTCGGTATAGGGTCTAACATACATGTTGTTGATTTTGATGATTTAACAAGTTTAGACAATTATTCCTCTCCTAAAGCAGTAAATGAATTGAATTTTTCCTCAGGGACACTACAATGCACTGTCTGACGCGATACTGTAGTAGACGGTTGCATGGTTATAATTTTCTCTCTAATATTGTCAATCTTGAAAGTAAAAAAGTTCATAAAGTTATTACTGCTGTGCTGTTTGGAAACATCAGAAGTTGAAGATTTATTTCTTGTTAATTTAGCCACTGTATCAAATAAATACCTAGGGTTGTGCTTATTTTCTTCTAAAAGTTTTGAAAAATAGGCAGATCTAGCAGTTTTTAAGGCCTTTCTGTACTCAATCATTCTCTCTCTCCACGAAATGCGAAAAACTTCTAATTTTGTTTTCTTCCAGCTGCGCTCCATTTTTCTGGCTGCTACCTTTAGGGCCCGAGTGTGCTCATTGTACCACGGCGTTGGATTAATTTCCTTAATCTTTTTTAAGCGCAAAGGAACAACTGAGTCTAATGTGCTGGAAAAGACAGAGGCAATAGTTTCTGTTGCAACATCGAGGTCTTCTAAGCTGTCCGGTATGGTAAGGCGATGAAACTGATCAGGAAGATTATTTATAAAGCGATCTTTAGCCATATTTGTGGCAGGGAGGCAGTTTAGCAGCCTTGACTAAATGTAGTATACACAAGACTAGATAATGATCTGAGATGTCGTCACTCTGCTGCAGAATTTCAACGGCATCAATTTCGATTCCATGTGACAATATTAGATCTAAAGTATGATTACGACAATGAGTGGGTCCTGACACGTGTTGTCTAAGTCCAATAGAGTTTAGAATGTCTGTAAATGCCAATCCTAATACGTCTTTTTCATTATCTACATGGATATTAAAATCACCAACAACAAGGACTTTATCCGCAGTTAGTACTAACTCCGATAGAAAATCAGCAAATTCTTTGATAAAGTCTGTATGGTGTCCTGGTGGCCTGTATACAGTAGCCAGCACAAATGTCAACTTACCTAATGTTACATAAAGTACCATCACTTCGAAGAAATTATATTTGAAAGACTTTTGACTAATACTGTAAATATTACTATAAATTACAGCAACACCTCCCCCTTTGCCTTTCTGACGAGGATTGTGTCGATAATCGTAACCTTGAGGGCTAGACTCATTTAAAGTAATGTAATCGTCCGGTTTTAGCCAGGTTTTTGTCAAACACAGCACATCTAGATTATTGTCTGTGATAATATCATTTACAATAAGTGTTTTTGAAGAAAGGGATCTAATATTTAGCAACCCAAGCTTTATCATTTGTTTATCAGTATTATCTCTATTTTTTATTTGTTGAACATCAATTAAATTTTTACCATTAAATGGGTTTGGAAGTTTTTTGTTTTTACCAATTCAGGGTACAGACACAGTCTCTATGTGATAATATCTAGGTGTAAGAGTTTCTATGTGTTGGGAATTATCTGAATTATCGGTTTAGCTGGTATGTCTGCTTCCTGATAAAATGGTAATGGTCTGATAGGTACGATTTAAACCACCTTAATGCCTGTCCCTGAATACCAGTGTAATTTTGTAGTTGATCTGAGTATGTTATGATCTATAGTGTCGAACGCAGCACTAAGATCAAGTAAAACTAGTTTTGGGATACAGACTTGGTCAGAAGCTAGAAGTAAGTCATTTGTAATTTTAACAAGCACAGTTTCTGTGCAATGATGGGGCCTGAATCCAGACTGAAATTTTTCATAGAAATCGTTTTTTTACAAGGAGCACAATTGAGCAGGATAAAGACATGTTAATCATATTGAGAAGAGGCTTATCTGCTACAGGTAGCAGCTCTTTCTGTAGTTTAGTGGGTATTGGATCTAATAAAGATGTTGTTGGTTTAGTTGCAATGATAAGTTTATTTAGCTATATTTATTTCCTATAGTTGTAAAGCACTGCAATTGTTCTTGAGGGGCAATAATTGAGACTGAATCATAAAATGCTGTCAAAGGTTGTACATTTACAGTAGTATTTCTGATGCTTTCAATTTTCTAAGTCAAGAAATTCATAAAGTCATTATTACTAAACTGTAATGGAATATTCAGTTCTGGTGATGTCTGTTTATTTGTTAATCTAGCCACTGTACTAAACAAGAACCTTGGATTGTTTTGGTTATTTTCTATGAGTTTGCAAAGATGCTCAGCCCTGGCTGTTTTTAGAGCCTTTTTAAAGTGAGAAGTGCTGTCTTTCCATGTGATTCTAAAGATGTCTAAATGAGTTTGTCTCCATTTGCTCTATAGATTGTGTGTTCATACCTGCAAACTAGTCACTTTTTGGCGGAATCCGCCGTTTTGAATCAAAATATGTCATTCATGTGAATCGTGTAGATCCGAAGAGTTTTTTTTTTTTTCCTGGGGGTGGGGGGTGTCAGGGTGAGTTTGCAAGCACAATAAATCGAAAATGGGCTACTTTCCCATAGACTGGAGTGAGACCATGAACGTCTCTCGAGCTGTTGTGATCTTTTTTGGCTCTCTGTGGTGTGACTGACACTTTGCTGTAGCACTTCAGTTCAAACAGAGGCAGAGCGCACGTGAACCGATCATCTCTTCCGCTTTACAACAAGAAATAAACATGAATAGATGTAGGATGAATGAATACCGAAGGGATGTTGAAAGATCCAATACAACTTACTGAAATCTGTGTCATGTCATATGTAACGTTAATCGATCATTCATTGTTTCAACCGCGGAAAAGCGGCAATAAAATAGCTTGTAAAAATGTCACATTTACCTAACATTTACCTCAGAAGCCGTTCAATGTCAAAAAACTTGTTAGTCAGCTGCAAAAATGAACTTAGAGAGGAGCATTTTGATATATATCCACTGTGACTATAGGCCATTGCATATTCATGTACTTAACATGCTTCAATACTGAATGTATAAAACCGTTTTATGACAGCCACCATTTAAATGTTTAGACCGATATTAAAAACGATTAGAAACAGTATTAAAAACGAGTAGAAACATAATTATGTCATTAAAATTGTATTATAATGTTATTATAAAAACTTCTTTATGTGTAATTTATATGTAAGTAGCTTACAAATCAATTAATTTTAACCTTTAATATTATAATGATGTACCAGCTGTGGTTCCCTGTATAGTTTACAGCATTAGTTGAGAGATATTTTTTATTTGAGGAAATTTGCCATGTACTGTACCTGATAGGCCCCAAATCAATCATTATTGAACTGAAGGTAATCAAATCGAAATCAAATCGCAAGCTTCTGAATCAAAATCGAATCCAGTTGTGAAATTTGTGTCAATGCCCAGCCCTAGTGTCAATAAATGTTAAATGTTTTGTTTTTTGTTTTTTACTCGAAGCAAATGTTGTTTTTAGGGGCCAAGCACCAAAGGTGCGGAGGCACCTATTGTAATCGTTAGTTTTCTTATTAGGGGCCAAGCACCTAATCGTTAGTTTTTAGGGGCCAAGCACCTCTTGTAATCGTTAGTTAAGGGTTCAAGCACAAAGTGCTGAAACCCTATTGTAATTGTAAGGATTTTTATTAGGGGTTCAAGCACGAAGTGCTGAAACCCTATTGTAATTGTTAGGATTTTTAGGGGTTCAAGCACGAAGTGCTGAAACCGTATTGTAATTGTTAGGAGTTTTATTATTAGGGGTTCAAGCATGAAGTGCTGAAACCCTATTGTAATTGTAAGAATTTTTAGGGGTTCAAGCATGAAGTGCTGAAACCCTATTGTAATTGTAAGGATTTTTATTATTATTATTATTATTATTATTATTATTAGGGGTTCAAACACGAAGTGCTGAAACCCTATTGTAATTGTTAGGATTTTTAGGGGTTCAAGCACGAAGTGCTAAAACCCTATTGTAATTGTTAGGATTTTTATTATTATTATTATTATTATTAGGGGTTCAAGCATGAAGTGCTGAAACCCTATTGTAAATGTAAGGATTTTTATTATTAGGGGCCAAGCACAGAAGGTGCGGAGGCACCTATTGTAATCGTTAGTTTTCTTATTAGGGGCCAAGCACCGAAGGTGCGGAGGCACCTATTGTAATCATTAGTTTTCTTATTAGGGCCCAAGCCCAAAGGACGAAGGCCCTATTGTTTTCTTTAGGATTATTATTATTAGGGCCCAAGCCACTAAGGCGCAGGGGCCTATTGTTCTCCTAAGGATTGTTAGGGCCCAAGCCAAAGGCAAAGGCCCTATTGTTTTCTTTAGGATTATTCTTATTATTATTAAGGCCCAAGCCAAAGGCGAAGGCCGTATTGTTTTCTTTAGGATTATTATTATTATTATTTTCTATGTTTTTGGCACTTTTGGGGCCCTTAACATGTTCGAAAACTCTTGAAACTTTACACACACATCGGAATCCGTGGCCATCAGGGCCGGGCAGAAGCGGGTACCCGGGCGTGGCAGGGGGGCTCGACAGCGCCCCATTGAACGCGGTCTGAAAACTTGGTCCATATATCAAACGTGCTTGCACATATTAGTATGAAACTAAGTACACATATAGACCTCATCGGGCCGAACAACTTTCGTGCTCTAAGTTATATGCCAGCTCAACAGGAAGTCAGCTATTATGGGTTGTTTGAAAAACGCATGCTCTGGAATTTGATATACTCCTCCTAGGCGATTAATCCGATCACCACCAAACTTGGTCAGAATGAAGTCAAGATATTGAGGATGTAAAATTGCCAGCGGATTTTTGATATCTCGAACAGTTTGGCCGTGGCGAGGCAATGAATTTATGGCGAGAAAAGGGAAACAGGAATTGTCTTATAACGTCTGCATACATTGATTGATTTTTATGAAACTTCAGCAGTGTGTTGGTTGTAGGAGTCCGGTCACATGGATGTGACTATTGTGAGTCAAAGTTATAGCACCACCAACTGGCAGCAGGAAGTTTGTCACTTTCAAAATGCTTCAAATTGCATGAAACTCGACACACACATCAATATTATCATTAAGTAGACATGGGCAAAGCCTTAGAAACGGGCAGGGAGCAGGGGCTCTACAGCGCCACCTTTTGCCAAAAGAGGGGGGGTTAGTTTAACCTACAGTCACCAAACTAGGTAAACATATTGACCTCATTAAGCCGGACAACTTTCTAATTTACAGTCATTAGCTCTGACTAACAGGAAGTCAGATATTTTGGTTTGAATGTGAATTTTTCACACACACTCTCTGTCTCTCTCTGTCCTCCCCCCATCACTCCCTGAGTCTCACTCATTCTCTTTGTGTGTGTGTGTGTGTATTACAATCTTGATTAGTGGTCTTTAATCCTTTTACTGATTACCCATTTATTAATGAACTGCAAATGATAACTTCACAATCATTTGAAATTGAACCATGACACTATATCACTATTAGGACAGGACTAGTTTTCTAAATGTCGTTTGAGTTACAATTATTATTTTTACAATTAAAATTATTTTTAAAATAATTATTTATTGATATAATTCAAATTTATTAAAAAAAAAACCCTCTTTAAGTAAATTTCACATGATTATAAAAGTGGCTGTTTAAAATAAACTTGCATAAGTGAGTAGAAAAATCTAGACATGTACCTTACTATTACCTGAGACTGACATTAAAATCGTCTTCGCAGGTTCTGTGATTTGGCTCTATTTATTAATTTTATAATTTTATTTTTTATACCACACATATTGAAATTAAATGAAAGCATGCTTTTGGTGCATAAGATTGGTGCACAAACGATAGCTCAGGGAGGTCAAAACACATGAAGAGAAGTGTTAGGATAATACAACACCAGCAATCACAGACATTCACAATAAGACTGGATTACATTTCTCAAAGTACTGTTGAAGTTGCGCAAATAACAGTATGTAATTTGCTCTGGAATTTTATAGAGGTTGTCTGAGAAAAACACGGACATGGAAGATTAGGATGATATTCTGCACTCATTTGAAAGTGACCTATGATGTTCTATGACATGAAATTAATCTAAATTTAAACGATCTAATGAATGTGGCTGTTGTGGTTTGTGATCATATGGGCACCAGCTGCTGCAGTAAATGTGGTCTGAATTTGACATAGACCTTTTATGTTTAACCGTTTTAAATGCCCATTGCCCGCCATGCACAGTTGCTCTGAAGCCACCGGGGTGGCGGTGCCACCGGGCTTGGGCCCGTCATCGCTGCTTGCAGCTATATTTATTATTTTTTATTTATTTATTTATTTTTTTCAACCTTCCAGGGCTTTTTGGGGGCCTTAACGTGCTCAAAAACTCTTGAAAATTGGCACACACATTGGAATCTGCGGCCATTAGGACGCCGCAGAGGCTGGGACCCGGGCATGGCACAGGGGCTCGACAGCGCCCCCTTGAATGGGATCCGAAAACTTGGCCATATATCAAACACGCTTGCATGTATTAGTATGAAACTCAGTACACATATAGACCTCATCAGGCCTAACAACTTTCGTGCTCTAAGTTATACGCCAGCTCAACAGGAAGTCAGCTATTATGGGTTGTTTGAAAAACGCATGCTCTGGAATTTGATATACTCCTAGGCGATTAATCCGATCACCACCAAACTCGGCCAGCATGAAGTCAAGACATTGATGATGAAAAATTGCCAGCGGATTTTTGATATCTCAAACAGTTTGGCCGTGGCGAGGCAACAAATTTATGGCGAGAAAAGGGAAAAAGGAGTGTGCTATAACAAAATGATAGCTTGTGTTCCCTGTTGGTCAACGTGTGTTTGCATACCACTGTGCAGCCTGTTCACGCAGACATCATACGTCATCAGCGCGTTTCTTGTACACTGTGCAGAATCAGAGCGAGAATGACAAACAAACAGCAACAACCTAACTTTCCTTCTGAACCGACAACAAGTGGCACTGGAAAAGTATCGACCAAAAGAAAGACAGTCTTAGAAAAGGCTACAACAAAAAAAGGCTGGATCATTAAAGAGCTAAAACCCTGAATTAATTTCGGTGTTGCTTTTCGACGCTGGAGACAACTGCGGGAGTCAGAGGCTCTGAAAGATGATGCCATGGTTGCAGTATTTCTTTTGGACAGGTAGATGTGATAGTAACGCATAATGTAGCTTATCTAGTTTGTGTACCTTTACTAATTAGCTCAACGACAGCAGCACCCAACCTCTAATCGGGAACTATTTTTGGGAACTATGTTTTCAAAGTTACAAGCAAACTACAACATCCACACCTTTGGTGCATGGATTTGTAAGGCCACCACCACCAGATGTTTCGACCATTGTTTCTGAGACTTGCTACAAACAATGAGTAAAATGTCTTGTTTCCTCCTTCAATGAAAATACCCTCAGCATCCCTGCGGGTATTGTGCATGCCGTCCTTAGCACGAAAGATAGTTTTGTGTTGTTTCTTCGCTTGATATTCTGACAATGTTTGCATTGCAGTTTTGCTGAAATTCTATCATCTTTCTGGTTAAAAAGACAGTGATGTTGTTTATTTTGTGTTCAAAGCTGTCACGTTAGAAATGTCCAATATATCCATTTGCTGCATCTAATTCCATTTTTAAAAAGTTGTTTACATTCGTTATTGTAGTGATTGTACTGATACTCACTGCACTGTAAATTTTTCTCACCGGTGAATGACACATGATGTAATCCATTAATGTTGTATCTGGTCATCTCGCTTCTGGTCTGTGCACGTTCATGTGTTTTCGAGGAGCCATGGCTTTGGACGGTGATTTTCAGGGTGGGTGGGACGAAGGGCGGTTCTAGGATTTGATTCAAGAGACCATCACCTAAATGGTGCCTCTTTAAATCGGCACCACTATATTACTGTATAGTAAGTCAAAAATAGCTTACCGGTACTTAAATTGCTACTAAAAATGTGGACTCAGGGCTAAACACTAAGAATTTTTTTTAGATTAGATATTTGCCCTGCCAAAACATTCACTGGCCTTGCCTAAATAAATAAATAAAGTTATTGCTTTTGTTGTTTTTGACCGTAACTTTAGGATACCAACATTTTAGATACCAGTGAAATTTCACAATTCTCAAATTACAAGCAATAGCACAATTAAATATAACAGAAAAAATTTTAAACACTTAACAGTAGGTCTACTTGTGAAAACTGCATTACTGTATTAATGTATGTAATACAAATACTATAAAAGCTACAGAAATTATTTATTTAAGAGCAGTGTGTGATTATCTCTTTTTATTTTGGTGTTTGATTAAATTTATTGAAACAGAAGGTATATATGACGCTGCTGTCACTTTAACGCCTAATGCACAAATCCATTATAATGACACACACAGCGCACAAGTTTTCTTTCATATTGTCTTTGAAAATGATATACACGTGAAAACGATAAACTTTCTTGAGGAAGCAGCACTAGCCCGATCATTCTCATAGGTGATTATAGTTTTAGGGGGGCTGAGATGACAGATGGGGGGCTAAAGCCCACCTAAAAATGGTCTAGAACTGCCCCTGGTGGGACATACACTTTCAATGCTAGCAAGCTAAGGTTACCATTTTCCCACAACACCTACTGCATCTTTAAAACTTGCATTTCAAAACTGTGGTAGGTATCCTTCATTTCAACATAGCAGCTAAATTTTTTCGGTAACACTTTACAATAAGGTTCATTAGTTAACATTAGTTAACTACATTAGTTAACATGAACTAATAATGAACTGCACTTATACAGCTATTAATCATTGTTAATGCTAATTTCAACTGTCTTTTCATTAACTAACATTAATAAAGATTAGTAAATACAGTAACAAATGTATTGCTCATGGTTAGTTCATGTTAGTTAATACATTAACTAATGTTTAACTAATGAACCTTATTGTAAAGTGTTACCATTTTTTCTTTAAATTCGTTGCGAAGCCTCCCGTAGTCAGGGAGTATTTAAAGTCAAGAGGTACAAGTTCAGAAAAGGGGCTTTGATCACCAGAATTTAGCCATGTCTCTTTTATAAATAGGAAATCTAGGCTGTGCAAGATGCCAAAATTATTTCAAATATCTTGTTTACCAGAGATCTCCTGTTGATCGGAGATCAGCCGGTATAGACGACAACATGGGAGGGGGATACATGCATGGATTTCTCAAGTCCAAGCTAGACAGCTCTTTTTAGGTGCATTGAATATTTTAGAAGGGTTTGGCAATCATAGATCAGAATAGTTGAGATGTTTGAAATTAAAAACAACAATACAAACAAAGAAACGAACACAAACACACTTAGACTGCCTGCCACACAGTAAAATGAGTCTTTACTGTCTGGTTGTTTTTAGCACAATATATGCACATTTTTCTTGCTTTGATAAGAGCTTGGCCTGCAAATAATTTAATGAACAGAAAAAAAATGTGTCTTTATTCAGAAGCTCAAGCAGATCTTTGAAGAAGGATTGGAACTGCAGAAGGCTCATCTGAGAGAGCAGCGTGCACACAGTAAAGAACTGCTTCAGGAGAACTACCGCAAATACCAAGTTGAGATTGAGGCCATGGAGAACTACTACAGAGGCCAGGTAAAACAGTGTGTATGGCTCCTCTCATGAAACCCATAGCATGTATTTGTGTGTGTGTGTGTGTGTGTTCTTGTATACATGGTTTATGAGGACACAAATGTGTATATTGACATGGGTATTACAATGTAAACATAGTTTATGAGGACATTTCCTGTGTCCTCGTGAACCAAATGGCTTAAAAAACATACTAAACGGTGTTTTTTTGAAATTCAAAAAATGCAGACAGTTTTCTGTGATGGGTAGGTTTAGGGGTAGGGGTAGTATAGGGGGATAGAATATACAGTTTGTACAGTATAAAAACCATTACGTCAATGGAAAGTCCCTGTAAACCACATATACGTGTGTGTGTGAGTGTGTGTGTTACTGTAACATTCAGCTTGTCTTTAAAATAACCATAAAATCAGTAGCAAACTACAATGATCCGATCAATTCCAGATGGGTAAAATCAAGTCCTGTCCTATATTTTTCAAAAGAGAAGAAAAGACTATTGCAACTTATATTTTATGCCGACTTTAAAATTAGACAAGGTCACAGTTTGAAAATGGACAGTGTAAAGTTTGCTTTTCAGAAGCAATCAGTGCTCAAGATCACAATAACAGTATATATAACAATGTAGACCTATTTTTGACTATTTATTTAACTCTATGGGTGTACACAAACATTATTTAAATGAATCAGTATGGTTTATACCCGATATATAAAATAGTCAATATATGCAAATACATCATACACATTGACTAAAATCAATATTAATAAAGTATCAATAAATGTTTCTTAGCAACCAAGGGTTTGAAATGAACACCTGCCAAGTGTGGGTGAAAATCAACCATGACGGGTAACACTATCAACTTACTAGCCAATGTTGCAGGTTATGTTTAATAAAATACTGTACATTCTAGCACATCGCATGCCATCCCGGTCCATGTAACACTTCACAATTCAGTTTTCAGTCCATACAGTGCAAATGCAAAAATGTTTTACATTGTTTATGTAGGCTGTACTGTTTTTTACTGCGTGGAAGTAGTTTAAAAGGCTAACACAGAGGATGACTTTTTTCACGTTAAGTGCCATCATTTTTATTGTTAATAACTGCTAAATTTAAAGCAGACTCGGACTGTCCATTGGGAGTTTTCTCACTCAAACCACTACCCGCTGCTGCTTTTAATTGCTTTTAGAGGGAAAAGCTGCTCATAACGGCTGGTCTCAGTTTTCTCTGAAATAATAGCATATTGGCGATTTGGCCATCAATCCAGTGCGTAACTGTGTTTGCGCTCTGGAGAGTGTCAAAGGTTTCTATTTAAAACATCTTTTGCAGCGTTGAGCAATGTAGCCAATCACAGACATATCTGTTGACAGAGATGTTTAAGTTAGAATCCACTCAGCGCTCAAAGCCGGAGTTTTTGTCCAGTGCTGAGTACTGCACGCTCACAAATCCTCTCATTATAACAAAGTGTAGATTATGTAAATATTATGTAAATAAGAGATTCATTGTGCTGTCAGTGTAAACAGTTTCATTGATTATAACAGAACTTTGTGTTACTGCGTCATCGCGATGAACTAAGAGAGTGACAGCTTTTTATTGATTATAAAGGGATCGCTCTTTGTGCACTTTCTAGATGATATATAATCAATTCAGAATTTGAATAAATCTTTTGTTTTTCATGCTCAACCAACGGTCACGTATACACGCAAAGTTTCGGGAGTGACATCCAGTGGCAGATTCTGGCATAGGCAATATAGGCAGCCACCTAGACGAGAAGGGTATAGCTGCAGCCTGGAGATCTACAAATGGGGGTGGGAACTCCAAAACAGGGTGGAAGCTTCAAAATAGGGTGTGGTCTCCCATTGACAGACAGGCACATGACACGCATGTGTGAATTTTTTTTTTTTTTTTTTCTTTTTTTTTTCTTTCCCCTCAATCCAGTTTAGTGCAAACTCCAAACCAAAGCCGATTCTAAAGATTTCATTAGTCGTGTCAATCACAGTGCTGATTTCCTACAATGCTATGCTACAACAAATGCTAAAGCCTAAACCTACCCTACACCCTAACCTTAACCAGTGAAATTGATTGCAAGACAGTATTTGCACTGTAAGAAAATGGCAGTTCAGGAGATAAGAAGTTAATAAGATTGTGCGATATGAGATCGCTGAGCCGGGCCGTCCGTAACTTCCTAACTGGACCTCACCGAACTTTGGCACATTTTTAGTTGCACCCAGTATGGAATCAATATAATGCCACAGATTTGCAAAAAAATAAAAATAAATAAATAAAGTTTTGCAAAAGAAAATAAAGCTTTGCAAAAGAAAAATAAAGTACTGAACCAATAAAAGTTGTTTTGCAAACAAAAATAAAGAATTGCAAAAGAAAAATAAAGTATTGAGAAAGAAAAAAATAAGTTTTGCAAACAAAAATAATTGCAAAAGAAAAATAAAGTACTGCAAAAATAAAGATATAATTAATTGCAAAAATCAATGACAGCTGTAAAAGAAGCTTGAAGGATTAGTTCACTTTGAAATGAAAATTAGCCCAGCCTTTATGGAGTTATTTTACTGACAAATGTCGAGAGCACATTATTGTGACGCGAGAACACATCAATGTAATGCACGAGCGCAAATCTCTTTTGCTCTCGCACAAAACTGGACGCTCAAATACACAGTGGTCTCTTATGAACTGCCTCTCCTCTCGCTCAGATATTGCGTGTGCACGCTCAAACTGTGTCCTGCGCACTCAAACTTCGCCCTGTGCACTCGCGAATCTCTCCGTGCTCTTGCAGAAATTAATTTGCTTCTGGATTAAACGCTGTCAAAAGTTATCAACCAATCAGAAGAGATGACTGATCCATGAAAATGCTACGTGGAATCTTATTAGCTGAGAGTGAACTGCATGTGGAATTCTTTCGACAAAGATGGATATTTAATTTCTTTACAATTTAATAATATTTAATAATATTAATCAAAATGTAGGCCATATCTTAGAAATGGCTTTGAAGGGGGCGCTTGGATGATTTCTATATTAATAAGCTTGTTTGTCTAACTGCATCCCATTACAGGTCAAACCCCACTGAACGATTTATCCAAAACCAGCATATTAGCCAATATCATGGACCAAAACATTAAATTAAACATTAATTTAAAACAAAAGATTAAACAACTAATTTAATGTTATAAATCAGTCTATTTAGAAATGTGTAAAATGTTATAAATTAGCCTATTAAAATTAATTTACAAAATCGTTTTGAAATTAATGAAGACATGTTTTGTCCAGTGTTTTTTTGAATTAATGATTCTGATACATCATATACATTTTAACAGTCACTGGTCATCACCTACTGGCAGAACAGTGTAATAACATTAGTTTCAAAGGTCATTTACTCATTTTTATTGCTGAAATCAGTGTATATTCGGACTATACAGGTGCTGGTCATATAATTAGAATATCATCAAAAAGTTGATTTCACCAATTCCATTCAAGAAGTGAAACTTGTATATTATATTCATTCATTACACAATAGACAATAGACTGATATACAATAGACTGATATATTTCAAATGTTTATTTCTTTTAATTTTGATGATTATAACTGACAACTAAGGAAAATCCCAAATTCAGTATCTCAGAAAATAAGAATATTACTTAAGACCAATACAAAGAAAGGATTTTTAGAAATCTTGGCAAACTGAAAAGTATGAACATGAAAAGTATGAGCATGTACAGCACTCAATACATAGTTGGGGCTCCTTTTGCCTGAATTACTGCAGCAATGTGGCGTGGCATGGAGTCGATCAGTCTGTGGCACTGCTCAGGTGTTATAAGAGCCAAGGTTGCTCTGATAGTGGCCTTCAGCTCTTCTGCATTGTTGGGTCTGGCATATTGCATCTTCCTCTTCACAATACCCCATAGATTTTCTATGGGGTTAAGGTCAGGCGAGTTTGCTGGCCAATTAAGAACAGGGATACCGTGGTCCTTAAACCAGGTACTGGTAGCTTTGGCACTGTGTGCAGGTGCCAAGTCCTGTTGGAAAATGAAATCTGCATCTCCATAAAGTTGGTCAGCAGCAAGAAGCATGAAGTGCTCTAAAATTCCTGGTATACGGCTGCGTTGACCTTGGATCTCGGAAAACACAGTGGACCAACACCAGCAGATGACATGGCACCCCAAACCATCACTGACTGTGGAAACTTTACACTTGACCTCAAGCAACATGGATTGTGTGCCTCTCCTCTCTTCCTCCAGACTCTGGGACCCTGATTTCCAAAGGAAATGCAAAATTTACTTTCATCAGAGAACATAACTTTGGACCACTCAGCAGCAGTCCAGTCCTTTTTGTCTTTAGCCCAGGCGAGACGCTTCTGACGCTGTCTGTTGTCCAAGAGTGGCTTGACACAAGGAATGCGACAGCTGAAACCCATGTCTTGCATACGTCTGTGCGTAGTGGTTCTTGAAGCACTGACTCCAGCTGCAGTCCACTCTTTGTGAATCTCCCCCACATTTTTGAATGGGTTTTGTTTCACAATCCTCTCCAGGGTGCGGTTATCCCTATTGCTTGTACACTTTTTTCTACCACATCTTTTCCTTCCCTTCGCCTCTTTATTAATGTGCTTGGACACAGAGCTCTGTGAACAGCCAGCCTCTTTTGCAATGACCTTTTGTGTCTTGCCCTCCTTGTGCAAGGTGTCAATGGTCGTCTTTTGGACAACTGTCAAGTCAGCAGTCTTCCCCATGATTGTGTAGCCTACAGAACTAGACTGAGAGACCATTTAAAGGCCTTTGCAGGTGTTTTGAGTTAATTAGCTGATTAGAGTGTGGCACCAGGTGTCTTCAATATTGAACCTTTTCACAATATTCTAATTTTCTGAGATACTGAATTTGGGATTTTCCTTAGTTGTCAGTTATAATCATCAAAATTAAAAGAAATAAACATTTGAAATATATCAGTCTGTGTAATGAATGAATATAATATACAAGTTTCACTTTTTGAATGGAATTAGTGAAATAAATCAACTTTTTGATGATATTCTAATTATATGACCAGCACCTGTAAATTGTTATTGCAATACTTGCGTTATTATTTAATGTTTGCAACACAAAAGTAGCAATAGTGTGTTGTTGAAAACACTTTGTGAAGCTGTTTAGCAGTGGTCATGTATAGCTTACATGACCACTGCTTTCAGCGGCAATGCAAAAGCAGGTTTAAATATTCCGGTATGATCGTAATTTCAAAGGTTTAATAGACATAGCTGAATCGTTGTCATTTAGGAGTAAGATCGTGTTCTTTTGATTAATCGTGCATGCATAAGAGCTTATAGCCAAAGTATTTTTGTATGTCATGTTTTACCAGACCTCAAAAGAAATTCACTATAGGTGGTATATTTGATCTCCACATTTTAAGTATTTAGGGAATGATGATCTGACCCTGGTCTTGTTCTGAATCAAATCAGAAGATATTTTTTGGTAATACTTTACAATAAGGTTTTGTTAACATTATTTAACTGCATTAGTTAACGTTAACTAATAATGAACTGCACTTCTACAGCATTTATTAATCTTTGTTAATGTTAATTTCAACATTTACTAATACATTATTAAAATCAAAAGTTGTATTTGTTAACATTAGTAAATGCACTGTGAAGTAAACAACCAACAAACACCTGTATTTTAACTAACGTTAACAAAGATTAATAATTACAGTAATGTATTGCACATTGTTAGTTCATGTTAGATAATACATTAACTAATGTTAACAAATAAAAACCTTATTTTAAAATGTTACCTATTTTTTTATAAATTTCAACAAGTACACAAAACGTACGACCACAATAACTTTAAGAAACTTGTTTGTTTGTTTGTTTGTTTAGATAAATTGGGGTTTGACCTGTAATGTGATGCAGTTAGACTAGGTTACATTTGATTAATATTATTAAATTGTAAAGAAATTAAATATCCATCTTTGTCAAAAGCAGTTCACTCTCAGCCAATAAGATTCCATGTAGCATTTTCATGGATCAGTCGTCTCTTCTGATTGGTTGATAACTTTTGACAGCGTTTAATCCAGAAGCAAATTAATTTCTGCAAGAGCACGGAGAGATTCGCGAGCACGCAGGACACAGAGCGTGCACACGCAATATCTGAGCTAGAGGAGAGGCAGTTCATAAGAGAGCACTGTATATTTGAGAGCACACGTCCAGTTTTGTGCGAAAGCAAAGGAAATCCGCGCGCGAGCAGAGAGATTTGCGCTCGCGCATTGCATGTGCTCTCGCGTCACAATAATGTGCTCTCGACATTTGTCAGTAAAATAACGCCATAAAACTTTACTCACCCTCAAGCCATCCTAGGTGTATATGACCAGTGGCGCCTGCAGCCGTACAGCTGTACGCACTGTGCGTACCATGAAAGGGCACTAATTAATGCCTTTTTTATTTTTTACATAGATTTTAATAATCAATTTAAAAATTATCTGCGTACACTCATGACATATTAAGAGAGCAAGAGAGAATGAGAATAAATAAAGGTGTGCATTTGTGTGTTGTAAAGTCAAATGTGTGTATGTGCAGAGATCGTATTATTATAGGGAGATAAGAGGGTCTGTATCTCTTACCATTGGAGAAAGCGTAACGGCTAACTTAATCACGTGCGGCACCTCTCAGCCTATCGTGTCGCCGTTCAAATCTCCTCCCTGCGTACCGCCAATGCATACCGCCCATACCGCCAGTTAGCATTAGCCGTTAAGCTTTTTTGGCTAAAGGTTGAAGGCTTGCCTTCCAGTGGCTTTGGTATGTGCATGCATGGGTGGGCGTGGGGGATATGGGCGAAAAGAAATCTGATTGGCTAGTTTAGTTTCGTCATTTTTTCCACACATGAAAAATGAGAAACAGATAGTTAATGTTTAAAAACAGGCTCAAAATGAGTAAACGCTTTCTAAAACAGCTACATTTGATTGAAATATTTGCAAAAAGGCCTAAAACTATTGAGTAGTGATGGAGAAATGAAGCCTCTTAAATCTTTGAAGCTTTTCTCTAAATGTTTCGAGAAAGGTTTCAAAGCATCAAGAGTGTCGAAAACAGTGCCATCTTGTGGCAGGTAAAATTTATAGCAGCTATAAACCTGAGTGCGCAATTCCGTTGTTTTATCCATTAAGCACAAATAAAAGCCTGAAACCGCTAAATGTGTTTAGTTTTCTGGTAATATAATTCACATATTAAAGTTATAAAATAAAGAATTGCAATAAATTAAATGGATCAACAAAAACAATAATTATAATAATACTAATACATACTGAGTTGTTTGAGGCAAGTAAATTGTGCTATTTTATTGTTTTTATACTGTTTATATGACAGAACATATGATGATGTAATATAGGCTTGTTACATGTGCACTCTGTTTTGGACTTGTGTTTTACCATTTCCCGCCACTAGTTAGTCACCATGGTTACTGATCACCCCAATCATCACATTCAGCTATGTTTAATCATCCTCCTTGTTTCCCTGTGTATATAAGCCCTGTGTTTCCTGTTCAGTATTGTCCGGTATCATTTGTGTATTGTGTGGTTGTCTCTCCGTTGAACCTGCCTGTGGATTACCTTACCTGTGGATTTATTAAAGATTGTTATACTTTATCTTCCTCGTCGTGCGTGCTTATGCTTACAACCAGCGATTGTAACAGAATACCGGACCTAAACAGTTAAACAGATTACGGCGTGTTTTTTGTTTTCCGTGTCAGTGTTTTTCGTGTTTCACTTTTTTCCTGTCACCATGTACACACCCGCATTTCTGTTAATCTGCCTTGAGCAGAGGGACCGCTCCCTCGAGGCACATTTGGAAGATTTTTTATTTCTAGCACCAGCTACAACTTTCCCGGACAGCAGCCTCTGCAGCTTCCTGTATGCCGGCCTCAACACCGCAACCAAGGCGCAGCTATCCGGGGAAGGGCCTCGAGGGAGCTTCCCTGAATATGTGGAGTGGGTGCTGGCGTCATGTGGATCATCTATGACCGTAGGATTCGACGACAACGACACCAGCCCCACTCCTGTGCCCAGCCAGGAACCTCCAGATGGCGTGGAAAGTCAGCGTGACACCACCGGAGACAGAGAGCCCGCCTCCACCGCGATGCAGGAGCCAGCGACCAGTGGAACGACTGAGCGTAACATCGCCGGGGAGCCGGAGCACAGCGTGTCTGACCAGGTGGGCGAGTTTGCTGCAACATCCATCGCCGAGGGAGTCAGTGAGGAAAACGAGGGTTTGGAATAGAGCCCCGCCCACACTCCCGCCACTGAGAGTGAGTTCGAGGCAAGCACTAAGAACTTTTGTTTTGAGTTTGGAGAGGATTCTCTGCCCCCTTTAATACCTCCTGAAACTGTCTGTTCTATAATGGATGAACTGGTCCCGCCCAGCCTCCCTCTCCCACCTCCTCTCCAAACCTCTATTCAAGATTTTTTATTTTTCAATCCCTCTGTTCACCAGCCCTTTCTCCAGCCCTCAACCATTCCTGCTACCCAGCCCTTGCTGTCTCCCATCACTCCCTCAGCTCTACACCAGCCTCCTCTCAGTGGCGTGGCTACATCTGGGGCCTGCTGTGAGCCAGCTTCAGGCGATGAAGATCCTGCGGCTCCGCCCCCGGCCTCAGATCCCGTCGTAACACCTCGGCTCATCGTCCTGACTCCTCCGCCGCTGCTCCTTCCACCCTCGTCTACATCAGAGACCATCGAGCTTTCGGCTCCACTGGACTCCCTCGGACCCTCGACTCCGCCTGGCTCAGACATCGCCTTTACATCACCACGGACTTACGGGTCGTTCGATGCTCTCCGACCCTCCACCCCTACGGCTCTGTTTGGCTCCGCCTTCCCTCAGGCTCCGCCTCGGCCCTCAGTCGTTCCAGTTCCACCTCAGCCCTCCGGTACCCTGCTTCCGCCTCGGGGGGCCGTCGTTGCGATTCCGTCGCGGACTCCGAGACCATCGACATCACTCCGCTCCTTCGGCTCTCTGTCTTCACCCAAGGCTCCACCTCCATCGGCTGCGCTGCTTCTACTCGTCACCAAGGTTGCTTGGAGACGCTCACCACCATGGCTCCTCCCTCCAGCAACGCCGCAGTGGGTCACCGTCCTGGCTGTGGCCTGGAGCACCACCTGGACTCTCCTGCTCAAGGCACCTTCACCACTTCACCACCACCTGCACCTCCCTGAACTTCACCCTACTCTAGCCCTGTCCCGGATTTTCGCTCTCCTCTGTAACATCCTCCTTCCATCTCACGGCGCGAGGACGCGCCTTTCCGGGAGGGGGCGATATGTTACATGTGCACTCTGTTTTGGACTTGTTTTACCATTTCCCGCCACTAGTTAGTCACCATGGTTACTGATCACCCCAATCATCACATTCAGCTGTGTTTAATCATCCTTCTCCTTGTTTCCCTGTGTATATAAGCCCTGTGTTTCCTGTTCAGTATTGTCCGGTATCGTTTGTGTATTGTGTGGTTGTCTCTCCGTTGAACCTGCCTGTGGATTACCTTACCTGTGGATTTATTAAAGAAGTTATACTTTATCTTCCTCGTTGTGCGTGCTTATGCTTACAACCAGCAATTGTAACAAGGCTACAGGCTTATATATTTAAAATGTTTAGTAAATGGACTTGAACTTCCATATAGTAGTGGTCTGGGCTCAAAAATTCTGACATGCAAAGTGAAGCATTCACGTGACTGGAAACAATGTGAGGCTTTGTTTTTCATTAATCACATGTTTTTCTGAAAACAATACGCACATTTCGGGACAAAGCCGCTCAGAGATAACGTAAAAAAAAAAAAAAAAATTCACGAAGCATCTATCTACACAAGCACGTCAGAGTGCAGTTATGTTCATCAGATTTTCTAAGTGGGGAACAGGAAAGAGACAGTCGATCACTCGATTTGTACAGCATTAGATCGCTCCCACCAACTCAATGATTGTACAGCATTAGATCGTTCCCACCAACTCGATGATTGATTTAATTGTTTTTTGCGGAGAGCAAAAAAAAAAAAAGGGGGGGGGGGGTGTATTCTGTGTGTACCCTGAGATAAAATCCTGCAGGCGCCTCTGTATATGACTTTCTTCTTTCTGATGAACATAATTGAAGAAATATTAATAAATATCCAACAAAGTGCTTCCATCCACATCCATCCATCATAAATATGTGCTCCACACGGCACCAGAGTGTTAATAAAGGCCTTCTGAAGCGAAACAATGCATTTGTGTAAAATAAATATCCATATTTAATATTGAGCTTCCGCCAGACCGCCTTCCGTATTCAAGTTATGAAGAAAGTGTAAACTGCCTTCGCGTCATTACACTTTTTCCGTAAGTTTAATAGGGAAGGCGCATGACGTAGTATAAGCTTTGTGAACTGCAAGAGGTTTACACTTTTTGCGTACGTTGAATACGGTCTGGCGGAAGCTCGATATTCATAACTTGTTTATGGATATTTTTTTTACACAAACGCATCGCTTCGCTTCAGAAGGCCTTTATTAACACTCCGGAGCCGTGTGGAGTACACGTTTATGATGGATGGATGTGGATGGAAGCTCATACTCATTGAACCCTATCACTGCCATTATAAAGCTCGGATGCGTCAGGATATTTATTAATATTTCTCCGATTGTCTTCGTCAGAAACAAGAAAGTCATATACACCTAGGATGGCTTGAGGGTGAGTAAAGGTTGGGCTAATTTTCATTTCAAAGTGAACTAATCCTTTAAGAACTTTGATTTTATTTTATCTCTGCAACAGATTTTTTGCAGCAATGATTTTGCAACACATATTTTCAGTCAAGTGTGAGTTCGCGATACCGTTTTACTTTTGCGCTTCACTTTTCTGTGCGTTTCACTTCATGGCACTGTTTTGACATGGGGTAGAGTCAAGAAACTGGGGCGTATTCAGCAGGCCTGGTCACGCCTCCCTCCAAGTGACGTCATCTGCTCGAGACGCAGATCAGCGCAGATGAAGATCGGGTCCTTGTACTCACACTTTTACTAGCATTAAAACGTGCATGGTTTCGTTTTGTCAACTAAGGGGCCGTTCACATAGCGCAGCCGCACCGTTTTCTCCTTCTTTCCAAAGCTTTACTACTAGATATATTTATGGAGATGAGATATAAAAACCACCCTGTACAGCTATGATCAGCTGTTTGGCTGAGATTTTGATGTTTTGTTATGGAAAGGCTGAAGCTGATCGGTTGGTTCTTGTCACATGACCTGCGGTGCGCTTGCGGCATTCTGAAAAATTGAGAATTTTTCATTTCAATTCGCTGTGCTGTGCTGTGCGGCTACATTTGAAATAACTGACTTGCGCGCAGAAAAGATACAATATGTGAACTAAATGTGTATTAAAAGCATTTGCTTAAGTTAGAGATTATGTTAAGGTGAATGTGAACTGTCTGAAAATAGCCAGCATCTACTCTTTATTTCTCTCAGTTTGCACACTTTTATAGCATTAACATGTTTCGTTTTGTTAACTAAATGTGTATTAACAGTGTTTGCTCAAATTAAAGAAGAGGCTCTGCTCTTGCTCAGAAATCGCATGTGTGCGCTCAAACTTTGTTCTGTGCAATTGCAAATCTCTACGTCAGTGGTATACAAATGGCGGACCGCGGTCCGATTCCGGACCTCGGCTTAGTTCCATCCGGACCGCGGGACATAAATGCACCATTTTACCATTTCTACAGATTAAAGTGAGCAGCGCGTCAAAACAAAGAGCGGTTCACACCACAAGTGCTCAGGGTCATTTACTGTAATGATCTTTCGGTGCTACATCCTCTAATATTTTCATCTAGAGCCAAAAGCCCTTCATTCAAGCTCTTTCCACTCCATGCGCGTTGTTTTCTCCCGATAAAGACGTACAGCGCTGCATTGAGCTGCAGATGACGCAGTTATTTTAACAACAGCGGTGAGCAGAAAAATACTTTGTCAAAGTTTTTAGTCAAGATACTTTTGCTAAAACGCTGCAGAAAATGAGAATGCAGCAAAATACAATTCTTATTTTTATCTGTCATACAGCTGACTCCGACCTAAACAGGTTTGTGACAGCTAAGTTAACGTGTAGCACTGTAGCGAAATTGTACAGGTATTTAATTAATTTATGGGTGAAATATATGAATATAATAAATCATAAAGCTTTATGATTAATTATAATACATATACCGACCCAAGAGGGAATTATACATATATTGTGAATTAATTACAACGAATTATAATCAATTACATATATGATTAGTTCTGGTTTAATAATTATTTAGAGAAACTATTAGTTTGTCCAGCAAACCGTTAGCTCCTCATAAACTATTATAAAAAGGAAGGTTTTTCTCTGGCCACGAGAAAGACTTCCTATTCTAGCATCAATGCGTAAAGCAAGGATACTGGATCGAAACGTTAAAGTGACCTGGGTTTTGTTGAATGAGCAGCAGAAACAATCAAGCATGAATATAATGTATTTAATGTATGAAACTACGGATATAGAGGCTATACGGCTACATATACACAAATAATACACATATATAAAAAACGAAAGTAAAGTCAGGAAAACAGAGGTGATCAAAGAAATGGCAAATTACGAACAGTTAAAACCTTTGAGAGCCAGCAAGGAAACTCAGCTTGCACATCGAGCTTAAAACGCTTCGAAAAGAATAGTTCTATACTTGCATAGGTTCAGGTGCTGTGGTTGTTTCGTGTTTCTGTAGGAGTTTCGGTTCGTGCGGCTGGATGCGATTGGTCCTTTTCCGAGGAAGTGTTCTTCGGCGGGATTTTCGAACAAGGTTTTAACTTAAGAGTAAAATAACCGGAAAATAAAGAAGAAAGGGTCCGTCTCCTAGGCGATGAAGAGTGAAGACTTCGGGAGACGGATGAAGAAGGCTTGACAAAAGATAACTTGCCAAAAGATGGTCATCCCGAAGAGAGGAGCGCGTGATGGAAGCGCGGTCGCCGAGACGTCCGGGAGAGACGTGCGTGAAATGGCGAGGGACAATTGAGAGACAATCGAGAGACAAAGCAAACTGTTTGTGCTTGTCTTTTATGGACAAACAAGCCAACACGCCTCCTTGGTTGAAACAACCAATGATCAGGGTGCACTGTTTGGCGGGCAAAACTTTCTTTGTCTTGTCTTGCGGCTCGATTTGCATAGTTTATGAGGTATCAGATAGGAGTGTATTTTCTTCACAGTATCATTAAAAATAGAACAGTGCATTTTGCAGTTATGTGACATACCTCAGTGAATGAGACGTGGAAAGAGCTTTAAAACGAGACCAAACTTGCCATAAGAAAAGCATATAAAAGAAGTTACAGTTTACAGTCAAATGTAATCGTTAGAAATGACACTAGTACCACTACAATCCTAGCTAAGCTTATACAGTGGGAATAACTATATGCAATTTGACAATACAACGGCGGTTACATTTATATATAATTATATCTTACACATACAGTCTTCAATGCATGTTTGTGTGTCTGTGTGTGTCTGTGTGTGTGTGGTGTGTGTTGGAATGTGATCTGGCACTTAGTCCACATGAGGGGCCCTTTGATGTCCCAAGAGCTAGGAGATGGGGTTCTCTGTTCAACCTCAGAGGGTCCATGAAAGTGCCAAAGTGCTCGTCTTTCTCAGACCAGCCGGGGCCGATGTGAGATTTACAAACACAGTTCAGCAGGCTAAAAGCATTCTGAAAATTCCAAAGTTGGTTGGCTAAGACTGATTCTTGTACAGACGCTACAGCACCTTTAGACGTTTGGTCCCAATCCCCCAAATATTTAGCATTATTAATCAGCATATTAAGAGCATTTCATAATAAACAATGTTATAATTTGGAAAATTATTTAGAGATGGCAAGGGGAGACAAAAAAAAAAAAAAAATACTAGTTAAATTACTAGTTAACTTTATTTTGTGCTCATGATGAGTTTTGCTTATTAGATAATGTATGTTGTTTTTAGTAGTTTATTATTTTGAGCAAAATATAAAAATACAAAAAACAATCAAACAAACAAAATGACAACATTAAAATAGCCTGATACAAAATCTGATCTAAACTTTTATATTATATTCCTTTATATTCACATCCAGTAGGGAGAAATGTTTACTTTTTTGGTAAATATTGGTAAAAATTCTTAGACATCACTGCTTTGGCTCTCGGGGCCCAAGATTCTCACCTTTGATGACTATTTTGAGTGTTTAAGATTTTTTTCTTTTACAAAGTACTACAGTTGCCCCAATGGAAATGTATAACTGATCCAAAAAAGTATTGTCCGGACCTCTGCTGGAAAGGAAATAAAGAGACCAGACCTCTTGCTCTTGCTCTTGCTCTGTAATTCTCTTTTCTCTTGGATTTAATGTTGCCAGAAGTTATTAACCAATCAGAATAGACTTCCAATAGACTTTTTGTTTTTTGCACTATGATTAATTGCATTTTAAGTAAACGACTCAAAAATCATCAGGTATATCAGTGAGAGAGCAACTCGCAACAACACTCATTGAAAGAATAAGTGAATGGAGATATCAAGCGTAGCGTTAGTTCTGGCAGGTCACGTTAGTCAAGCTCGCATCAGCTGACAGCTGATTCACATTGACCTATAGGAAAACGACAACTATCACCGCATTCGTATATATATGGTCCATTCAGTATTATCAGCAGCTTTATCGCATTGCTCAGGAGCTAATTAAACGGCGAATTTGCCGGGCGAGACCACTATGAAATGTATGTAATCAGGAATTTAGCGAATTTACATGGATTTCACTTCTAATTCGCCGCATTGATTGTAAGCTGCTCGATTTGGAAGTGACCTGAAACAGTGTTCAGATGAGATCTGCACTCATCAAATAAAGGGGAAGGAGATAAAGAATCCACATCACAGCTGGCTGTATTTCACCCTCCATAAATCTCAACGTCTTCACTAAGCAAAGCTAAGTTTACTTTTTAAACTCTTTGAGTGCTTCCCACATATGGAGGACGAAACCTGCAAAAACAATAAATAAATACGGAAATAAATAAATGAATACATAAATAAATCCACAAAATTATACATAAATAAATATATAAATAAATAAATATGCAAATACATACATAAATAAATATATAGATCCACATATTCCTACATTAATAAATATATAAATAATTAAATGTGCAAGGAGATACAATTTATTAACTAAATAAAACAAATGTTGGGGGAAATAAAAAAAATATGTTAAAGGAAATGCTAAGCTGAAAGTTGACTTTTTTTACTTCAAACTGTTTATTCATTTTTAATGTAGCTCCGTATTTATTTTTCCTTGGCGCGACATGCTAATGAGAGGGTGTCAATCAAACATCAGAAGGCGGTCTCTATGCCACCATTGGCTGATCGTTGTAAAAGCACCATTGGCTGACACTGTTGAAGTGCTATCTGCTGATTATATTCTCTTTAGAGTAGATTCATCTATACATGCTTTAGGTCAGTTAGCAGCTACATTTGATGTGACTGTAGATCTGTTTGTCCGCTAAAAGAGCGCAGTAAAGTTAGTTTTTGATTTGATATTCACTGCATATTCGCCTAGGCTACTAAAGGGACCGTATGCAAATTCCACTCACAGTCCAAAAATATAATCGTTCAATCATTCAGTACATTTTAGAAAAAAATTATTGTAAGTCACCTGGGTTTTTTCATGTTCCAAAGCTTGCAGTACCAGGCTGACTTACTACAGGTGAATAATGCAAAATCTCACCTTTAGTAAGTCAGTCTGGCCACAAGGAACATGCTATAACCACTGGAACATGACAAAACACAGGTGAATTGGGCCTAGAGTAATTTTTTTTCTAAAAATAATTGGGTACTGTACATACATTAAGGTAGGAATTGGCAAAATTTCACCCGTAGTAAGTCAGTCTGGCCACTAGGAATGTACTACAACCACTGGAACATGAAAAAAACCCACCTTTAGGTGAATTACAGAATTTTGTTTTCAAAAAATAATCATGTACTGTACAAACGAGATATTGGCAGAAGCTCATATTCAGTAAGTCAGTCTGCCCATTACTATAATCTTGTAAATATTGTTCGTTCATTTGAATGATTGAGTGAACGGTTATATTTTTGGACTGTGAGTGGAATTTGCAGACGGTCCCTTTAGCAGCCTAGGCGAATATGCAGCGAATATCAAATCAAAAACTAACTTTACTGCGCTCTTTTAGCGGACAAACGGATCTACAGTCACATCAAATGTAGCTGCTAACTGACCTAAAGCGTTTATAGATTAATCTACTCTGAAGAGAATATAATCAGCAGATAGTATACTACTATTTTCAACAGTGTCAGCCAATGGTGCTTTTACAACGATCAGCCAATGGTGGCATAGAGACCGCCTTTTGATGTTTGATTGACACCCTCTCATTAGCATGTTGCGCTAAGAAAAAATAAATAAGGAGCTACATTAAAAATGAATAAACGGTTTAAAGTAAAAAAGTCAATTTTCAGCTTGGCATTTCCTTTAACATTTTTTTTTATTTCCCCCAACATTCATTTCATTTATTTAATTATTTATCTCCTTGCACATTTAATTATTTATATATTTATTTCAGCAGGAATATGTTAATTTATATATTTATTTATGTATAATTTTGTGTATTTATTTATGTATTTATTTATTTATTTGCGCTGTAGCGAATTAACTAAAAGGGGAAATATTAATAATTATCCATAACTCATTATGATTATTAATTATGAATATTTGAATCCGTTAAGAGAATGGTAGAGAATGGTATTTTTCATGGCCACAGAAAAATAATTCTTTCTTAGCATTTACAGTGCTTTGTAATAAGCATTTACAGAGCTGGTAATAAAATCTGATCAATCTGATCTGATGCAATCTATTGCAGACAGAGAGTCAGAACCAAATATGTATTATGCACAAGCTTTATTAACTAAATCACAAACACATAACTGAACTAACACACACATACATACATACATGCATACATACACACCAGTTACACGTACATGGATAAAATAAGGAATGATAGAGTGAGACCGGAAGTGGGAAACAGGAGGAGCTAGGGAGAAGAATCAAACAAGCTGGAAAAGACCATCAGTTTTCTCAGTAATAAAGCACCTTTGCTAACAAAGGGGTTCATAAATTAATAATAAATAGCTGTTTAGTGTTCAAATGTACGATACTTGCAAAATGCCTTTAGCTGTTGAGGAGCATCGGATCTGCAGGCTGAGGAGAAATCCTTGATGGTTTGGTCCAAAGTCGTAATCAATATCTTCTGCGTTGGATGAAGAAATATGAAACAACTTAAGCTGTTAATTTGACTCTTGTAGTAGGAGAGTTCTTTCTCTCCTAGTCAAGCACATGGCTGGGGTGCAGGACAGGCCCACAGGCCTTGACCTGAAGAGGTCGCCCTGCAGGGCATCAGTCTGTTGAAGAATCAAGAGAGAGGGAGGAGCATTGTGCGCTGGCTTTTAAGGTCTGGGAGGACGCCACACCTCTTCGGGTGGACCTGACCAATGAGCAAAGTGGAATGTCTGTAGCGGGAACTTCCTTTGTGGGGGAGTTTATGGCTCTTGTCTTTGAGCATGATTAAACTGGCTGAGTTGTTAAAGAAGAAACTATTAAAGATTCTTGTAATACTGATGTGTTGCACAGGTATTGACGTATCATGTACACGAGCATTTAAATCTTCAAAATACAAACTCGTAGACACCAAACTTGGTATAGGTGAGTTTACGTTAACCATTGGTTCTTATCATAAAATATGCATAACAATACTGAATACAAAAACAAGAGGTAATACACAAACAGTAATAATGGATGCCATGTCCTATGGATATGCATGTTCATTTATCTTTTTTTTTTTTATAAATGCACTGGTGCTCCCAACTTCAAAAAGTTAGGAGCGCCAGCAAAAATTTATGAGCACCACAACTAAAAAGCCTTGTCATTTGCTTGTCCAAATTAAAAAGTTGCTTGTCTGGAAAAAATAGGATTTTTGTGTTGTAAATATAATTTAGCAATATTCTCATCAGTGTTCACTCAGCTTTGACATTTAAATCTGCATATTTGTGGTATTTACCCCGAGGGCATTTTTTTTTTTACCTTTATAAAGGGCTTTTTCCCCTAATCTTATTAAATGCTTCATCTTTCATTTTAAATTCTTAAATTTGATCAATAAATGCAATTAGAATAATAAGATACTATAGGGCTGTTACCAGTCAAGAACATATAGATGAAGTTTAATTGGTTGTGTGATAGAACGGCGGACCAGTCACTGTATCAGCAGCTCACAGCAGGCACATACTGTGCTGTAATTAGCGAACATTTTGTAGAGAAATGAAAACAGGTCGCACCTCACCAATTATCTGCATTCGCACAAATGCTCCCAAATATATTTTAAGGTCGCACACGTTAAATTTAGGGAGCATATGCGACTAAAATGGTCGCAATTTCGAGCCTTGTTATTGATAGGTATGTATTAAATTATTTTATTTAGAGCATTTTTATCTTTTGTTGTATATAGGCCTAGATATCTATAATAAAAGTGTATCAATATATGTTGAGGGGGGATGTCTGATTTCGCCTAGGGCACCACATAAGGCCCTGTTTACACCTGGTATTAAGATGTGTTTTGGTCGTACGGATCACAAGTGGATGATGCTAAATACAGGTGTAAACGGGGTCTAAAATGTTTTGAGATTGTCCACTTTCGACCACTTCCAGAGGTAGTCGAAAATGCATTTGACCGGATTGCTTTCGTAGGATAGATGCTCATGTCGTCAAATGCATTCGAACAGCCACAAAAGACCTACTCTTGCCTACTCTCCACCTACTGACCTAATGCGTATACGTTATGGGAAGCATGCTAGACAGACGAGATTTAAACTTTGTCGGCTGAAGACCCTTGTTTTTGCCCCCATTTTTCATGAGCTGAACTCAAAGATCTAAGACTAAGGGGGTCCGAAAATCAGTCAGTATCTGGTGTGACCACCATTTGCCTCATGCAGTGCAACACATCCTTCGCATAGAGTTGATCAGGTTGTTGATTGTGGCCTGTGGAATGTTGGTCCACTCCTCTTCAATAGCTGTGCAAAGTTGCTGGATATTGGCAGAAAAAGTCTTAGATCTTTGAGTTCAGCTCATGAAAAATGGGGGCAAAAACAAAAGTGTTGCTTTTATAATTTTGTTCAGTGTGTATGTGTGTGTGTGTGTACACACACACACATATACAGTGATGGGAATAACGGCGTTATAAATAAACGGCGTTACTAACGGCGTTACTTTTTTCAGTAACGAGTAATCAAACAAATTACTTTTTCCCCCGGTACAACGCTGTTACCGTTACTGACAAAAAAAATTCCACGTTACTATAATTGAGCTCACTGAAGCGGCTCTCTCTCAGCCATAGGACCTGCAAAGTTTTTTCTCTGGTGTGTGTGTTGGACTAGTAGTTGTTCATTTAAGCCATTAGTTGACTAATCACATTTATATTAATTTGATTTCTTAAATACTGGAGAGAATAAACCATAATAATGAGCATTTACGTAATATAGGCTATATAGGCTATATATCACTCAAGCGCACACATAAAGCCTGCCATAAAGAACCGGCAAAAGTAATGATTATGAATGTGACAAAAACAGTAAGGAGACATTTTAATTGTTTATTAATAAACTAATGTTTTCTGAATCCGGCTGCAAAGATGAAGTTGACATTGCTGACTCTCATCATCTCCGTGGACGCGCTTAGACATTTCATTTGGATTACATAATAAGAGAGTAGCCTATTTCTTTTTGTTTTGAATTATTTCATTTAAAAGTAGACATTTCAAGCTTTCTATAGTTATATTTCTCATGTCTGTGAGGCAAGCAGCCGCTGAGTTTCGGTTCATTTAGCCTATAAGACGCGCTCCAGTTCACGTGCAAGTGCAAGTGATCGCGCCGGCGCCATGATTATATTGTCATGATTATATTTTCTGCTATATTTGCTTCTTATTTATTAAATCCAGGCAATTGGTTGATGAAACATTGATTAAAATTAAGATACAATTTTTACAAACGAAATTCACTTTAAAGAAAGGCTTTCTACAAAACAAAACTTAATGAAGTGGTCAAAATCATGTCTGACCCACTCCATGTCTCCCGATATATTGCGCATCTTATGATGTATCCTATCTTACTCATGTTGTTCACTTTTCATAATCAAATAGATGAATTTAAAACATAACATTAAACAAATAATAATTTATTTTTAGACATATTTAATGGGGGGCATCCAAGTTAATTGCCATATTTGATTTTTTTTTTTTTTTTTTTTTTTTAAAGTAACGCAATAGTTACTTTCCCTGGTAATTACTTACTTTTATAATGATGTAACTTAGTTACTAACTCAGTTACTATTTGAGAGAAGTAACTAGTAACTATAACTAATTACTTTTTTAAAGTAACGTGCCCAACACTGTGTGTGTGTGTGTGTGTGTGTGTGTGTGTATATATATATATATATATATGCTGCTTAAAGGTTTGTGAACCCCTTGCAGAATCTGTGAAAATGTGAATAATTTTAACAAAATAAGAGGGATCATACAATATGCATGTCATTTTTTTATTTAGTACTGTCCTGAGTAAGATATTTTACATAAAAAATGTTTACATATGGTCCACAAGACAAAAAAAAAAAATAGCTGAATTTATAAAAAGACCCACTCAAAAGTTTGTGAACCATTGATTCTTAATACTGTGTGTGGTTACCTGGATGATCTATGACCATTTCTTTTGTTTTGTGATGGTTGTTCATGAGTCCCTTGTTTGCCCTGAGCAGTTAAACTGCCCAGTATTCTTCAGAAAAATCCTCCAGGTCCTGAAAATTCTTCAGTTTTCCAGCATCTTTTGCATATTTGAACCCTTTTCAGCAGTGACTATGATTTTGAGATCCATCTTTTCACACTGAGGACAACTGAGGGACTCAAACACAACTATTAAAAAAAGTTCAAACATTCACTGATGCTCCAGAAGGAAACACGATGCATTAAGAGTCAGGGGTGAAAACTTTTGAACAGGATAAAGATGTCCAAATTTTTCTTATTTTGTTTAAATATCTTTTTCTTTTTTTTTTTTTTTTTTTTTCTTTTTTTTCATTTAGTACTGCCCTTCGGAAGCAACAGAAGACACTTAAATGTTTGCCAGAAGATAAATTAAGTACAATATTCCAATCTTCAAATTCAAAAGGTTTTCACCCCCCGGCTCTTAATGCATCGTGTTTCGTTCTGGAGCATCAGTGAATGTTTGAACCTTTTTTAATAGTTGTGTTTGAGTTCCTCAATTGTCCTCAGTGTGAAAATATGGATCTCAAAATCATACAGTCACTGCTGGAAATGGTTCAAATACGCAAAAGATGCTGGAAAACTGAAGAATTTTTGGGACCTGCAGGATTTTTTTGAAGAATATTGGGCAGTTTAACTGCTCAGGACAAACAAGCGACTCATGAACAACCATCAGAAAACATAAAAACAGTCATAGATCATCCAGGTAACCACACACAGTATTAAGAACCAAGGGTTCACAAACTTTTGAATTGGGTCATATTTATAAATTCAGCTGTTTTTTTTTTTTGTCTTGTGGACTTTATGTAAACATCGTGGCTGTCCCGAACTCTAACTCCTAAATTTCAACTTGTGAAAATATTGAAATAATTTTTGCATTTTTTTTCCATTGTTGTTTTTAAAAATATCTTTTTGAAGTGAAGTGAAGTCCCGCATTTTCATGTCACTACCGAAACTGTATGTTTTAGTCCATTGGCTGAGACTGATTTTAACCACACTTCTACATTTTGGATCAGGAAATATTCATGTGTCCCTCTCTCTCATAGTTACATGGTGAGTAGATACCATCATTTTGAGGTAAATGTACTCAAAAGTCTGAAAATCTGTGTGTAACTTTAAGGAATGTCACTACCAAACACCTTTTTTCTGCAATTAAGCAAACTTTTTGGGGTGTTATTCCATAAAATTTAGTTTGTATGTGTGTCTGTTCAGAACTGTGCTAGGTAAATTTACAAGCACATAACACAAGACACTTCTTTTAAAAATCTACAGGAGACTTTGATTATTCTAACACATAAACTAATCTAACACAAACACGCACACACACAAACATTCATACATGTTGCAGAAAGAAAGGAAATGAGAGAGAAAGAGTTTTAAGAGAGATAATGAAAAAAGCATTTCTAGCAAAATATGCATTTCATAAGACCTGACCTGAACAAACCATGAATCACGGTAATTTAATGCACCAGTTCAGCTTTAGAATCTGGAGGTACTTGCTTGTCGTTTGTCTTTGAATGCGGCGTCCTTGGCTTGGAGTGAAGGGATTTTTCCGAGTTAGTTGGTTTGTTGCAGGTTTGGTCCAGATTGATGTGCTGGTCACGAGTGGAGTCTCTCGCGGCTGAAGTTTGAAGTCGAGGCGGCAAACAGTCGTTGGTTGAACTTTGCAGCAAAACTTAACTTAGAACATGAGACTCTCGACGTAAGAAGAAAGGAAAATTAAAGTAAAAGAAAAAGAATGTGAGTAAAAGTTGGGTGGCTTGAATGAGCTGCTTGTCTGTCCTTTGTTGTCTGTCCTTCATCTTAAGCCGTATTCTTCTTTGTTCAAGGATTAGTTACATTGTATTCTAAGATTTTATTTCATTCTTCTCTCAGTGATCTGACTATTTACCTTAGGTGTTTGTCCCACCTCTTTGAGGAGTTCTGGCCAATCAGGTATAGTCTTGTTTCAAAGGTGGCTTTTCTCCACCCCGATCATAAACTAAGTGTTATCTCAGGGCCTCTTGAATTACATGATTTCTATTAAACGGAATATGGTACATTTTACACAGATTTCATTCAAGCCATGATTTGAACAGAAAATACAGATTTAAATACATTCCAAACAAGACACACTTTCAATCAATCATTCAAAAGTTATCACATTTATATGAATTGTGGGTGTTCTAAAGCATAACTGGTTACATGTAGCATGTGTAGACATGATATAAAATTTATGCAGTTGAAAGATGTTTGATAAGTCCGTTTAAAATTGTTTGGAACAATTTGATACAGTTTATTTGTGTCTCTGTGGGTTTTTCTGTGTCATTCATAGGTCACTCAGAGAAACAGGCCTGCATTGTCTCTCTGTCTCTTTTGATCTGGAGATCAAAGACTCTTTATCTTCTGGTGGCTGAAATTGTGTTGTCTTTTCGACCATTTGGTTTCTACAAATGGCTTACAGTTTGCCCCTTTCCCTCAGTCAGGAAGCATGTGTGGCCATAAAAATACTTCGCAGGGGGTTGTTGATAGACTCACTGGAGTCGCTTGGGGTCTGCAATGTTGATTTGGGCCTCTGGAATTATGTTTTGAAAGAATCATCTGAAAGATTTATTTGTCTGGTTCGTCCTCAGTCCTTACAGCATCTTTGAGCTAGGCTCAAAAGTATCTAAAATTGTGACAACCGAAACTTCACCACATGTTTCGGTCATGACTCTTTCGGTAGTAATATCATTGTTTTGGTAGTGACAAAAGGGAACACATAATCATTTATTTGGGGGTAATAAATCAAATTTTAGTTATGCAAATCATTAGTATTTTAGTATGTTTTATTATGCAAATCATTAGTGTTTTAGTATGTGAGTTAAAATTCTGTAATGTGATGTGGTCGCTACCAAAACATTACTGTCACTACCGAAAATGTGCAATCACAACCAAAACATGGGATGTTTTGTCAAAAATAAAGTATACTGAATTATCAACTAAGATACTATTATAGTGTTTGGAGTGTTTGGTTCATTGTACATTCAAACTAATGAATCCTTAACTTTGAAATCAGTATAATAAACTTTGACTGTTACAAAGAAAGATTGGATTCAAAATACAACAAATCTCATAAATTAAACTTTAAATATTGTAACTGTAATTGTTATTGATTTACCTGTGAAAACTTTTTAATAAAATAGCAAAAAATATATTTTCAAGGTAGATGTAAACAAAATCTTAATAGGTCAATATAAGTCTTCTTATTAAATTATTTATTATTGTGTTTGGGTAGTGACAAATTTAGGGAGAGGAAAAATATTTCAAAACTTTCTGAAAATACAATATGAGAATTAACTGCACAATTACTAGAAATGTGTACCTGGGATATTATACAATTTGCATACATACAAAATTTGTGGAAATTGTTTTTCAAGATTTTTCCAACTCTAAACCAATTATTTCAAATGGCCCATATATATGTGTGTGTGTGTGTATATATATATATATATATATATATACAGTTGTGGTCAGAATTATTGGCACCCTTGGTAAATATGATCAAAGATGATTATAAAAATAAATCTGCATTGTTTATCCTTTTGATGTTTAATTCATAAAATTAGCAAAAATCTAACCTTTCACTGAAGGAAAAGAATTGAAAGTGGGGGGAAAATCACATTATGAAATAAATGTTTTTCTCCAAAACACGTTGTCCACAATTATTGGCACCCCTAGAATTGTTTATGAGTAAAATATCTCTGAAGTATATTCCCATTCATATTTACATTTTTTTAGCACACCAGGGTGATCATGAACATGAAATTGTCCAGCCATGACTTCCTGTTCCACAGGAGTATAAACATGAGGAAACACAAAGGCCAAATTCCCTTAATCATTCATCACAATGAGTAAAACCAAAGAATATAGTTCTGATGTGCAGCAAAAGATTGTTGAGCTTCACAAAATAGAAAGTGGCTATAAGAAAATAGCTAAAGCATTGAAAATCCCCATTTCCACCAAGTCAAGTCAAGTCACCTTTATTTATATAGCGCTTTTTACAATGTAGATTGTGTCAAAGCAGCTTTACATTGATAACTGGTACATTATTTGGCTGCACAGCAGCTCTTAAAGAATAGTGTCAATGCAGGCAGATCAAAGCACTGTTGAATATCAAATGTCAAGTCAAATGTCAAGTGTCCCCAACTATAAGCAAGCCAAAGGCGACAGCGGCAAGGAACCCAAACTCCATCAGGTGTCATCAGGTGGCAGACAAGTGCCACCATCAGGGCAATAATTAAGAAGTTCCAATCAACTAAAGATGTTACAGATCTGCCTGGAAGAGGACGTGTGTCTAAATCGTCCTAATGCGTGGTGAGGAGGAAAGTTTGAGTGGCCAAAGACTCTCCAAGGATCACAGCTGGAGAATTGCAGAGATTAGTTGAGTCTTGAGTCTCAGAAAGCCTAAAAAAAATTATCAAACAGCACCTACATCCCCACAAGTTGTTTGGGAGGGTTTCAAGAAAAATCCTCTGCTCTCATCCAGAAACAATGTCCAGCATATTCAGTTGTCAGACAAGACTGGAACTTCAAACGGGACCTGCTTCTATGGTCAGATGAAACTAAAAAAAGAGCTTTTTGGCAGCAAACCCACCAGATGGGTTTGGTGCACACATGGATAAAAAATACCCCATGCCCACGGTTAAATATACTGCTGGATCTTTAATGTTGTGGGCCTATTTTTCTGCTGGAGGTCCTGGACATCTTGTTCAGATACATGGCATCATGGATTCTATCAAATACCAACAGATAAAAAATCAAAACCTGACCGCTTCTGCTAGAAATCCAATAATGGGCCGTGGTTGGATCTTCCATCAGGACAATGATCCAAAACAAACATTAAAAACCAACACAAAAATGTGTCACTGAGCACAAAATGAAGCTTCTGCCATGGCCATCCCAGTCCCCTGACCTGAACCCTAAACAAAATGAGTGGGTTGAACTGAAGAGAAGAAGCACCAACATGGAGCTGGAATCTGAAGGATCTGTAGAGATTCTGTATGATGGAATGGTTTCTGATCTCTTGTCAGGTGGTCTCCAAACTCATCAGGCATTATAGGTGAAGACTCAGAGCTGTTATCTTGGCAAAAGGAGGTTGCAAAAAGTATTGAATAAAAGGGTGCCAATAATTGTGGACAACGTGTTTTGGAGAAAATCATTTATTTCATAATGTGATTTTCACCCCACTTTTAATTCTTTTCCTTCAATGAAAGGTTAGATTTTTGCTAATTTTATGAATTAAAGATCAAAAGGATAAACAATGCAGATTTATTTTTACAGTCATCTTTGATCATATTTATCAAGGGTGCCAATAATTCTGACCACAACTGTATATATTTATATATATATATATATATATATAAAACAGTTCTTTCTGGTTCTCGAATCTGATTTGCTGAGAGGTCTTTCCAGCCATGCGATATTATACTAGTATAGCCACGGGAACCGTTTCACCGTTTGAGTCACTCCGTTGTCAGAATTCTCACAGCGAGTGTCATGGCGGACGAGCAAACCCACCATATTTTTATAGATACTACTGTTTTGTAACGGAATGTAGTTTTAAGAGTTTTTAGGCGGGAATATAGTTGTTTAGACCTCAGATACAGTATGTGATTTATATGTAAACATAGCGCCTATTTGAACATTTGTTTAGACGCTTTCGGAGATGTGAGCTCCAGGCTGTCAGCGACCGTTCAGCACTCATATACCCACAGAGAACAGCTTCATCTTGGCCAGTCCTTCAGGAATTGGCCGCTGGCTCTTATGTAGATAGTGTTTAACATGAGGTTTAATTCCTTTTTGGGTATATCATATGGGAAATCTTTGGTCTTATTAATCTATTACTTGTTCCAGAGCTAATAGATTTGGCTTAAGGGCTATATTAAGTTTCATAACTTTATACTTACAGTTGTGCTCAAAATTATTCATACCCTTGGTAAATATGACCAAAGAAGGCTGTGAAAAAAATCTGCGTCGTTAATACTTTTGATCTTTTATTTTAAAAATCTACAAAAATCCAACCTTTCATTGGAGAATAAGAATTTTAAATGAAAATCTCATTATGAAAGAAATGTTTTTCTCTAATACACATTGCTCACAATTAATCATACCCTTTTATTCAATACTTTTTGCAACCTCCTTTTCCAAAGATAACAGCTCTGAATCTTCACCTATGATGCCTGATGAGTTTGGAGAACACCTGAGAAGAGATCAGAGACCATTCCTCCATACAGAATCTCACCAAGATCCTTCAGATTCCCAGCTCCATGTTGGTGCTTCTCCTCTGCGGTTCACCCCACTCATTTTCTGTAGGGTTCAGGTCAGGGGACTGGGACGGCCATGGCAGAAGCTTGGTTTTGTGCTCAGTGATCCATTTTTGTTTTGATTTTGATGTTTGTTTTGGATCATTGTCCTATTGGAAGATCCAACCACAGCCCATTAAATGACTTCTAGCAGGGGCAGTCGGGTTTTGATTTTTTTTATCTGTTGGTATTTGATAGAATCTATGATGCCATGTACAGTGCTCAGCGAAAATGAGTACACCCCCTTTGAAAAGTAACATTTTAAACAATATCTCAATGAACACAAAAACAATTTCCAAAATGTTGACAAGACTAAGTTTTATATAACATCTGTTTAACTTATAACATGAAAGTAAACTGAACAAAATTTTCAGTTTTACTCAAATTAGGATGATGCAAAAATGAGTACACCCCACTGAAAGTCTCTGGAGCAAAGCTAAATTTTAGACTACAAATGTCTAATTTAACAAGAATTCAACCACAGGTGAGTCTAATTATTCATTACACAGGTGTCCAGTAGACAGTTGACTATAAAAGGTTGTTAAAACCCCTTCCCGTTTCATGCTGTCAGCAATGGCACCACATGGAAGAGAAATGTCACAAGACCTGAGAAAGAAAATAATTTCTTTACACCAGAAAGGTATAGTCTACAAGAAGATCAGCAAAGCTTTACTTATCAGTCAGAATACTGTAGCAAAAGTGGTACAAAAATGTAAAAAAGATGGAACTGCAACCATCTCACGGAGACGTCCAGGTCATCCACGGAAGTTAATACCTCGACAGGAGCGTCTTCTGATGAGAAGGGTTGAAGAAAATCGGCAAGTTCACTGCAGTTATCTAAAGAAGTAGAAAGCCAAACTGGTGTGACTATTTCCCGTGACACAATATAGCGTACACTGCAGAGGAATGGCATGCATGGGTGCCGTCCACGAAAGAAGCCTCTCCTAAAGCCCAGGCACAAAAAAGCCCGCCTAGAGTTTGCCAGGGCCCATGCTGACAAAGATGAAGACTACTGGGACTCTATACTCTGGAGTGATGAGACCAAGATAAATGGTTTTTGGAACTGTATGGCGTCGCAAAGGTGAGGAATACAAAGAAAAATGCATGGTGCCTGCATGGTGCCTACAGTGAAACATGGTGGCTGCTGGTGTCAGGGAGCTGCATTTCATTGATGGCATCATGAATTCACAGATGTACTGCTCTATACTGAAAGAGAAGATGCTCTTGGTTGTCGTGCACTTTTCCAACATGACAATGATCCTAAACACATTTCTGAAGAAGAACAGGGTGAAAGTGATTCATTGGCCAAGTATGTCTCCTGATCTGAACCCAATCGAACACCTATGGGGAATTCTGAAGAGACAATTTGAGCATCACTCTCCATCCAGCGTCCAGTCTCTAAAAGAGGTCATTCTTGAAGAATGGAAAAAGATAGATGTTGCAAAATGTCTCCAACTTGTTCATTCCATGCCTAGAAGACTTGGTGCTGTCATTAAAAATCATGGAGGCCATACAAAGTACTAGATGTAGTAGTTTTTGTTGTGGGGTGTACTCATTTTTGCATCACCCTAATTTGAGTAAAACTGAAAAATGTGTAATCTAAGTTATATTATTAACCTTACTTTCATGTTATAAGTTAAACAGATGTTATATAAAACTTAGTCTTGCCAACATTTTGGAAATTGTTTTTGTGTTCATTGAGATATTGTTTGAAATGTTACTTTTCAAAGGGGGTGTACTCATTTACGCTGAGCACTGTATCTGAACAAGATGTCCAGGATCTCCGGCAGAAAAATAGGCCCACAACATTAAAGATACAGCAGTATATTTCATTGTACACATGGGGTACTTTTTACCCCTGTGTGCACCAAACCAATCTTGAGTGTTTGCTGTTAAAAAGCTAATTTTTTTTTTTTTTGTTTCATCTGACCATAGAACCCATCCAAATCAAAAGTATTAACGATGCAGATTTATTTTCACAGCCACCTTTGGTCATATTTACCAAGGGTATAAATAATTTTGAGCACAACTGTACATTGGAATTAAATCCTGTAATAACTAGAGCACTGCTTTTGTGCTTTTGACTGAACTGTTTGCTTGTGTTTATTTCCTATTTTACTTCTTATACTGTTATAATGGCTATTGTTGTTTATTTAAATATTTTTGTCCAATAAATAATATTTTATATAAATAACATGCCATATTTTTTGGTATTGAGAGAGTCCGTTAGTGATTTTGACTTCAGTGAAAGTTACATTAATACGCTATTAGATGGCGGCAAAGACTGTCTTCATGAGTAAGTCAGTCGCAAAGACTTTTATATTGAAATGGACGTTGTTTTTACTTTTAACAACATCTTACGAGACACAACTGACAAATGCATTGACTAGCGCTGTCATGGGAGTGACGACAGCCTGATGTTAAAAGGACAAAGACAAAGATATCGCTTTCCTCAGCGGACATTCAAACTGTTTTTGTGATTTATGAATATAAGATTGACCTGAAGAATATCAGCTAGATGCAGGTAATACACTCGCTCAGGCGATCTCTCTCTCATTACTCTCTCTCTACATATTACAATGAGTTTCAATGAAGCGACTCAACGTTCCATCATTACTAGTTCTAAAGTGACATTTTAGAATTAGTAACAGAGGCTTGGGCTCAACTGTTAAACTGTCAACTTGAGATTTGAATCCGTGGCAGAAGGAAGTAATTTCTCACAAAAGAGGGTTTTTAAAGACAATTCGTTGTTGTTTGTTTATTTACACACTCATGCCGTCAAACTGTTGTATAAACGCAAAATCACACTCGTAGCTGTGTGTATATATATATATATATATATATATATATATATATATAGCCATATATGTATATATAGCCATATCGCATGGCTACTCGTGTGATATTGCTCATATACAGTACTGTGCAAATGTCTTAGGCACGTCAGTATTTTCACCCCCCATCCAGGGTGCAAGCGGGTCCTGCTTCTCATTATGAATCATAAGATCAGGTCTGCGTGATAAGGGAGCTGCCAGCCGATCATTTCCCCAGCACTTCGCTAAAAACACTGCCTGCATCCCAATGTGCATACTATCCACCCTATCCGCCCTAAATAGTATTAAATATTACTAATAAATATTAGTAATTACTAATCACATTGAAACGCAGACACTGTCTTTACAGCACATGCAGTGCGATAATGCACAGCCACACCAAACACACACGGAGAATATAACCAATTTAAGTGCCATCACTTCGAATTAGTTCTTAAATTTAGCTCTTAATGAGAGCTCTGTAGTCTCACCAATAAATCATCAAGAACGTTCAAACATTTTCATGACATATAATTCGTAAAAAGACTTCCCGAACTGGTTCTTAGGCTCTGCTATCTATCACTGTTACCGGAAAAACTACCCAATGGGGGCCATTCCGGAAGCCACAAACCCGGAAGTGACATCAAAGTACAGCGAGAGCGATTTTAAAAGCAGTTGTATGCTCTCCAGTCTCTGTCTCGGTGATGATGTCATACGCCGATCGGTCTGTGCAGTGCCAATGCATCTCGAACAAGCCTAATCTCTGATATCTCTGATAGTCAAACTGACGGATAAGCTTTATTTGTAGGGCAACCTTATGATTTGAAATGATTTGTTTCAGTCTTTTTGAATGGAAGTTCCCCAAGCCGAAAGTGCCACCCATAATTCAAAACACAGTAGGCTCGTCAGGAATAAGGTTGGTAAGCACATATTTCCCTAGAATGCAGTTAGAATGACCCCAAAATTAAAGATATCATGGCAAAATTCCCCTGTAAGAGTTTTTCTTATATTTATATCATATGATATAGTTAAAGACCCCCTGTGGTGAAAATCAAGTTTTTAATGTTGTTTATATGTCTAAGTGGTGTTTTCAATATGCTTTAAGACAAACCATGTGCAAATTCATAAATCAACACCATTGCTGAGTATTTTCTGTTTAAAACTGCAGGGAAAAAAAGACAGTTTGAAAACGCTGGTGTTTGTGACGTCACAAACTACCTTGTAACCAATCAAGACAACGTGCCAGCAGGCTTTAGCATATCATTAACTATGACCACTCTGAAGCAGGAGAGTCTCGAGAGAAGCCAGGTTATCCCGGTATATTTTCTGTTGATATGAAAAAAATGTCTAGATTTAGCAATATAGCGAGTCTATGATGTATATTATGATGTTATGATGAACTATGCCTTTCTCCACTGACGTTCTGAGTTGTTCAAAGCGTGTAAGGATACTTATTGTTAGAAGGCAGCTGCCTGACTCTGACATGAAGAACAGGAACATGGTTTGTGTAACATTAGCAACACATTATTAGCTATTTGATAACATAGTCAAGCAAAAGGCTAATCGTATTAATCGTATTACCATTATGTGTCCGTCAGAACCGTTGCAAGGGCTGTGCCAAGTGTGCGAGCGCATGGGGCCTCGCGCCAAAGTTAAGTGACAGCTGACTTGAAGTAAAGCCAAATTTTGTGGCAAAAACCATGACAATAATTTGTTTTATCCTGTTGTTTACTACATTTATTTGCTTGGTCAGTGTCATTTTGAGTTTTATTATGTTACAAATGTATCATTGTTTTTCCAAGATTTCAGGGGCTTTAGGGGCCCTTAACATGACTAAAAACAAATTTAGCACACACGTTTTCTCTGGCAACAGTAATCTGATCATCTTTGGGACAGAATATTAAACCTAAGGCAGCTATTGATGTTCCATGGACTGCTCTTAAACACACAAAGTATGAAATATTAATACATATTTTCAGCTAATGTGTTGTGACTTCTTATCAGGTATATACAATTACAACACTATTTCATTTTCACATATTTAGTGCTTTGATTCAAATTATGTTGGCCCTATACAGTAATTTGTGTAATGTATTAAGTACTTTTTGTCCTTTTGCAGTTTTCTTTATTGGCTGAAACCTTAGCCCATGAAAGGCAAGACATACAAATCCGTACGAAAGCACAGGAAAAGGTGAGTATGTGCTGACTTCATGAACCAAGAACTGGAAATGAATATTTCACCTGTTTGTGTATTATTTGTTTCAGTCCAATATTGCCTAGGAGTCTTCAACTTTTCATTACAACTGTAGAGAATGCCACATGATATTGTATAACAAGATCTTATAATATATACAGTACCTGTCAAAAGTTTGGAAACATTCAATTTGGTAACACTTTATTTTAAGGTTCCAGAATAATGCATTAGTTAAGCATTAATTAATGATTAACTTGTTCACAATTAAGCATTAGTTAAGAATGAACACTAGTAATTAATGACTAACTTTACATTTAAGGTCCTTAAAATTGTTATGCATTATGCATTATTATGCATTAGTTAAGCATAAATAAACTATTAATTAATCATTTACTTGTTCACAATTTTGCATTAGTTAAGCATGGACACAATAGTAATTAATGATTAACTTAACGTATAGTAGGGCATATTAGCCACATTTGAAAGATACACATTTATGCTATAAATAAACAAAAATAACCTAGTAATTAATGATTAACTGAATGTACAGTAAATGCCTTTTAGTCATTATCTACAACTTAATAAGCCATATATTATTTTTGTGTAGTGATGTAATTATATTTCTGTGCCATTCTATTAAGTTAACTGAACAATAAGCTAGTAATTGTTTAATTACTGATGGTTTTCAGTTATAAATTGCTAAAATAGTATAACAAAGGCAATTTGACCCCCTATTCTAAAGTGAAAGTTATATCCACATTAATTATGGCACTTATTGAGTGATATTCAAGTTTATTGACCACAATAAGCCAATAATTAAGGCTAAACTGCCATTAATACAGTACTAATAAAGGAAATTTGACCCCCTATTCTAAAGTGGAAGTTATATCCACATTAATTATGGCACTTATTGAGTGATATTCAAGTTTATTGACCAGAATAAGCCAATAATTATGGCTAAACCGCCACTAATACAGTAGTAATAAAGGTAATTTGACCTCTTATTCTAGAGATAGGTTCTTATTTACACTGTTGGTTTGTTTAGTTATTCTGCAACGTGATCTCATGAGAATGTGTATTTTTACGGAAAGTGTGGTTCTACAACACATACATTTACTTACGTTTTCATACACTGAAACGTACAATATTGACAGCACTAAAAATGATTAAATGTAAAAACATTTTGCTCTGTTCGTGACTTACACTGCAAACTCGTTTCAAAGAATTACGTTAAACAAAAACTACACTTTAAAACCTTAAAATGAATAACATTTCTGTAATCATTTAACCATTATTTATCATGTAATACTTATTTTGTTTGCCGTGGGACACAAAAGTCGTTTTCTCAGACACAGGACTAGAAAATACACCAAAATGCATCATAAATTCACAAAATACATCAATTTAATCCGCTGTAAACCACATCTTTAGAATCCATACGACTGCGAGGAACAGATCCAAATTAATTTCTTTATCCAGCAGTCTTTAATCTCCTTCCTCAACAGCGACCGTAAACAAATCCCGCGATCGTTATGATATGAATTCAAAAACTGCCACCTCAAAAAGCTTGACACGACACGTTTTACGGCAGTGATATCAACGCTCATTGGCTCTCGCCCATAGACATTATAATAAACACACTCTCGCCTGCTTCGTCACATATTGCGACATGCCGTGCCGTGAAGTGAAGAAGTGGAAAACCATTTTCGTGGATTAATAACTTAAATTCTGCTCTGTACCTGATACAAAACTATTATATATCACCAGAGAGGACTGCGACTGCAATACATCGTCATTCGGACTACTATTGGTAGTGCTTTTGGCATTTTCTTAATAAAGAAATTATTGTGATTAAGTTACACTTTTCTGTCTATGTTTTTTTTATAACTACATATTTTTAAGAAATGGTTATGGGTAGGTTTAGAGGTTTGAGTGGATTTAGTGGCTCAAAATATCCTTTTAATGCTATTGTGTTACTAAAGTTGTCATTTCTCTAAATATTTCTGTCCATAACGTATTCTCTATAAAATGGTTATGTTTGGGTTTAGGGATAAAACATTTATCTATAAAATGTTAAAAGCAAAATTATACAGATATCTTTATGATATAAAAGATTCGTAAATTTAACTTTTTTTTTTTTTTTTTTTTTTGCTGTAAAAGAGTATTATGTTTACGTTTAAATGTTGCCAATACGTATCTTTCACCATTTATCCAAACGTACAAAAAAGTATGTTTTGTGTCTGTAAAAGTTATGTATTAATACTTACATAACAATGAGACCATTCAATAAGTGCCTTAATTGAGGATATAACTATTACTTTACACTAGGGGTAAAATTGTCTTAGTAATGGCCGTTTAGCCTTAATTATTGGCTTATTCTTGTCAATAATCTTGAATATCACTCAATAATGCCATAATTAATGAGGATTTAGCTTTCACTTTAGAATAGGGGGTCAAATTGCCTTTATTAGTACTGTATTAATGGCAGTTTGGCCTTAATTATTGGCTTATTGTGATCAATAAACTTGAATATCTCCCAATAAGTGCCATAATTAATGTGGATATACCTTTCACTTTGGGGGTCAAATTGCCTTTATACTATTTTAGCAATTTATAACTGCAAAACCATCAGTAATTAAACATAATTACTAGCTTATTGTTCAGTTAACTTAATAGAATGGCGCAGAAATATAATTAAATCACTACACAAAAATAATACATGGCTTATTAAGTTGTAGACAATGACTAAAATGCATTTACTGTACATTCAGTTAATCATTAATTACTAGGTTATTTTTGTTTATTTATAGCATAAATGTGTATCTTTCAAATGTTTAATAATTTGGAAATAATGGCTAATATGCCCTACTATATGTTAAGTTAATCATTAATTACTATTGTGTCCATGCTTAACTAATGCATAATTGTGAACAAGTAAAACATTAATTACTAATTTATTTATGCTTAACTAATGCATAATTCAGGACCCTTAAAATGTAAAGTTAATTATTAATTTCTAGTGTGTTCATTCTTAACTAATACTTAATTGTGAACAAGTTAATCATTAATTAATGTTTAATAATGCATTATTCTGGACCCTTAAAATAAAGTGGTAACACTTTACAATAAGGTTCATTATTTAAACATTAGTTAATGTATTAACTAACATGAACTAACCATGAGCAATACATTTGTTACTGTATTTACTAATCTTCGTTAACTTTAGTTAATGAAAATACAGTTGTTCATTGTTTGTTCATGTTAGTTCACAGTGTATTAACTAATGTTAACAAGATTTTAATAATGTATTAATAAATGTTGAAATTAACATTAACAAAGATTAATAAATGCTGTAGAAGTGCAGTTCATTATTAGTTCATGTTAACTATTGTAGTTAACTAATGTTAACTAATGAAGCTTATTGTAGAGTGTTACCAATAAAGTGTTACCTTAAATTTTTAATGTTTTTTTAAAGAAGTCTCTTATGCTCACCAAGGCTGCATTTATTTAAAGGTGCAATATGTAGAATTTTCTGTTCGCTAGAGGTCGCTAGAGGCCTATTCAAAACAAAGGCATAGCTTGATGACGCCAAGTTTGAGCACGGAATCTTGGGACATGTGGTCTTCACCTCACAGCTGGTTGAAAAGTCAAGTCAAGTCACCTTTATTTATATAGCGCTTTTTACAATGCAGATTGTGTCAAAGCAGCTTTACAGTGATAACTGGTATATAATTTTGGCTGCACAGCAGCTCTTAAAGAAAATGGTGTCATTGTCCATCTTAAGTAAATTCAGTACTGATTCATTCCGTTGTAAGAATCAATAGTTATTAATTTAGTTAATTTATCTATATCAGCACTGGAGTAAACAGTGATGTCATCATCCAGCTCAGTTCAGTTCGCATACAATGGTGTCAATGCAGGCAGATCAAAACACTGTTGAATATCAAATGTCAAGTGTCCCCAACTAAGCAAGCCAAAGGCGACAGCGGCAAAGAACCCAAACTCCAACAGGTGACATCAGGTGGCAAACAGGTGTTAAAATGGAGAAAAAACCTTGGGAGAAACCAGGCTCAGTCGGGGGGCCAGTTCTCCTCTGGCCAACAGCAAACAGTGCTTTATTATGATTCAGGCAGCTATCATAAGTCCGATGGGATCACAGATAAGAATCGGGATAGGACTTGGGAAGAAATCATATTCATGGATGCGATTATTAATGTTACTGTAGTATGAAGCAGAGCAGGACCAAGTGTTGTGGGAGCTAAACGAGGCCGCTGGAGCGATTGTTAACGAGAGACAAATGCAACACGCCGCGAGCAGCGGAACTTTTATTATGCCACAATCGCCGGCGCTGCTTCCGCTTTTCCGGTCATGAGTATGAGGTAACACAGCGCTGTTTATCATATTAGATACATTTGAGTGTGTTGAAAATGATGTAATAACGTTACTCTGTGCATTCGCTCGGCGGCTGCTGTGAGACACTTGTTGCACACTGCAGTAAGCTAGATCGATTTTAGAATATCATATTAAGTGCTGGATGGCTTGTGTTCATAAATGGCATACAATTAATTTTAAAATGTATTGTATGATGGAGAAAATTCTGTATTACTGTTACTAAAAATAAAGCTGCATCTGATTATGCTGTTAGCTACTTCACAAAATTGTGTTTTTCTCTGAGGCATGGTAAAGCATGGCACTCACAAAAAAATCAAGAAAATTAGATTTAAGCAATAAGACTAAACGTGTTGAGCTGTATAACAATAATTAGTTTTCTGCCTGTAAATATATCAAAACAGTTGTTCCCTTGTCTATTAAAACATGTAATATATTAAAGCATCTTTGGTGTTTCCATGGTTTCTACAAAATAAAACCGGAAACCGAGGGTAACGTGGGTATGACGCAATTGACAGGCGACTCCTCACACGTCCCGGGGCCTTGGTTAAAATTGCAATTTTCTCACGATTTACAAATAGTTGGAATTTGGGATATTGTAAGCACTCAAGTGAACAAAATATATAACACTGGCCTAGTGGTTTTTGGATATTTTACTGCAAAATTCTTACATATTGCATCTTTATTTGTGAACAGTATTATTTGCGAAATATTATTACAAATTAAAATAACTGTTTTCTATTTATATATATATATTTATATATATATATATATTAGGGCTGTCAACGTTAACGCATGCGATTAATTCAAAATCCTTAACGCGTTAAAATAATTTAACGCATTTAACGCAAAAAAATTATGGAAGCATGTGAAATTGTGTCATAACATAATTTACGTCACGCAGTTAGATGATCTTAAAAGTCCATGCTGATTATATCAGAGATGGCAGAGAGAATTATTCATTGCAGTGTCTGTTTCGCTTTAAAACAGGAACTCTCTGTCATATTGTGTCATTGTATCTGAAGAGAGCGAGCCCTCCCGCATCGCACTGTTCCTGTCTGAACGGAACGTCGAAACATCTCACCGCTGTATGGACAGATGATATGAAAACTATGTTTCTCGGCTGGATAAAGCAATCCAGCTTCTTGCTATGAAAGTTTTGATGGATGAGGATTGCAATCAAAGTAAAGACGATTGCGGTGACATACAGGAGTCGTACATTAAGCACGCGTGAGTCTGTTAAATTGATGGGCAAACAAAGACGCACTGATCGCATTGTATTTATGCACAGACACATTTCAGTACATTCACGTTGTTTTCACACACATTCAAGATAATGCTTGGATTTGTCCTGTGTATGTTGCTGTTAGGGATGGAACCGTTCGGTTCTCCACCCACTGTTCGGCACGCGCTTGCACCGCGGTTCATCCCAAATCTGACGACGCATCTATAATATGGTTTGTTGAAAACAACGTGCAAAACAGACAGACGGATTCGGCTAATGTATGTTACAGTCGATGGATGTGTATTCTGGTTTCCCAATACGTTCCAACAGTGATGATCAAAAGAACATGGACAAAACAGTCACTGTAAACAAATGTTCAATGACGTGCCGAATGCTCTATGCCTAGTCATTTACGCCGTCATCACCCGGGTGTTGATAGCGCGCGAGCACAGGTGAGACCTAAATATCTCACGTTGCTATCTTTGTTTAAACTAAACTCATTTAAACCTTGCCAATTTAAACATTCATCCATAAGACGCGAAAGAGAGTTCGCGTCTAAAAGAGATTTGTATGTGCGCTCATCCGAAGCACGTTCATGGAGAGCCGCGTCACAGCGCGCAAATACTCTTGCGCAAATTCTCTTTCAAGTCTTGCACCTAAACAGACAAATTCACACAAAAATTATGTCAACATGCCCATCTTAGCGAGTATCCTAACAAACATAGTAGGTTATGTCTTAACCCTCTGGAGTCTGAGGCTGATTTGGGGCCCTGGAGAAGTTTTGACATGCCCTGACATTTGTGCTTTTTTCAGTTGTTCATAAACATATTAATGGAAAAGATGTATTACACTGTATTCAGCACGAACTAGGCTACCATAATATGTGAGCAACATGTATGTACATGTTTGTATTTTTGAAGGAATAACGTTTATGCATGGTTATTGAAAAAACAAAAAACTTAAGTCACTGAAATAAGGCCAAAAAACAAATATTAAATATGTGTTCACAAGACTTCTGGGTATTGGAGGTTGTAGACTAGAATTTTTGCTTCAAAATGATGTAAAAATTATCCTGCCTACTCGTTCATATAAAACAATATATTGATTTAAATTTTTTAAGACACATTTTGTCAAGACACACAGTATGCATGGAGGTGTGAATCTTCATGAATAATGGTGTGATTCACACCTGAGAAGACAAAGACCCGCATAATGACCTGCATAATGACCCGCATAATGAGCCCTTTCAGTCAGGTAGGCTATGTGAAAAAACCCTCTGATAACAGGATCATATCAGCTGTATTAACGTTAATATAATGTCCACTCTTGACAGAAAACATGATTTTTCTGATCTCATGCATGCACGTATTATTGCACATCATGTGAAGAAAATTTTGTATAGGCCTATTATAGTTTAAATTACAGTACCAGTCAAAAGATTGGACTATTACTATTATAATGTTTTTAAAATAAGTCTCATGCTCATTATGCTGTATATCAAAAATACAGAAAAAACAGCAATACTGTGAAATATTATTACAATTTAAAATAATGGTTTTCTATTTTAATATACTTTAAAATATAATGTATTACTGTGATGCAAAGCATCTGAACATTCATGTTACCTCTATGGCATTTCATATAGGCTTTTAGCTTAAAAGCATGCACATTTGGAGAAATATTGATGGATTCTCATATGTTTATGTCAATTTTCTATACAGAGGAGTAATATTTATTCAATATTTATTGTCATCACTATGAGCGCTGGATACTGTTTTCAATTCATACTTGCAGCCGGAGGGCGCTCTGTGCACATTTAGTCCACAAATGACTTGTTAGAAGAACAGGCATACCATGTGACATTCCAGAAACTAACAGAGGCTTTCAGACATCGCTATAACCATGGCTATAACATGCAGATAGACACTTTTGAAGATAATAAATACACGATTGTGACGATCTATACATGTGCCTCGGAATTTGCGTCTGAATAGAGCATGAGCTCTGTGGGAGTGGCCGAATTAGTGGATAATGGACTCACGGACGTCTGACATGTCTCTCTTTTCATACAGATTACATAAACAGAGAATTTTTGTTTTCGATTTGACTTACACGATTTAAAACCTGACATTTCAATGTTTCTTTAGACATAAGTCTCATTTTTGTGTGATTAGTATTCACTAAGTTACACTTCATTTTCTGAGAACTATCAGATTGGACTTAGTTCAGAGGGAGACAACAGATCATGCATCATGTTAGTTTTCTTTATTTTGCAAAAAGCACAACATTTTGTTTTTACTCTGAGTGTACACAAATAAAAGAAGACATTCTATAGTTTCAATTGATACATTACTTCTGTCTCTATGACAAAAAACGACGGAGTATTTTAAGTCTGTTTTGCTGCAATGTGAAAAAAATCCTGCAAAACGCGCCGCCGCGTTTCCCGACTCCAGAGGGTAAAGAGAAAAAACGAGACAGACAGCGCATGTGTATCAGTATCAGTGTACTGGATCTTTGAATTATGTCTTAAAGCAGGGGTGGGGAACATTGATCCTGGAGGGCCATTGTCCTGCAGAGTTTAGCTCCAACCCTAATTAAACACACCTGAAGCTAATCAAGGTCTTCAGGATTACTAAAGTTACAGGCAGGTGAGTGTTTTTTTCAGAGTTTTTTGGAGCTAAACTCTGCAGGACAATGGCCCTCCAGGATCAACGTTCCCCACCCTTGTCTTAAAGGGACAGCAGTCTAATATTCCTGCTCTCTTTTTTAATGTTAATGAAAAGACAAAAGACGAAGAAATCACTCTTGACTGAATAGCTTTTGCAACTTAATGTTTCATCTTTATTTAATTATTCAAAGAAGTTTATATGCAGTTATTTTATATTTGATTACTTTGTTCAATTTCTGTACCTGAAAACTATTGTTAGATAGTTGAAAAACCTGTAAAGCATTGTTGATTTTTTTTTTTTTTTTTTTTTTTTTTTTTTTTTAAAAATGTATGAATTATATTAAATATCATTTGGTTATTTGGTGTCCTTTTTTGGAAAGACATCTAAATTTACCTTGAAAAAAGCTGAAAAATACAGTTTTGTGAAAATCACACTTCAATCTGATGGTTTACTTTGCTGGATATAGGCAATGATGGCAAAATGGACGTTAAACAAGATAAATGGTGTATGCTTAATTTCACGATAAGTGTGCGATTAATCGTGATTAAAAAAAATTAATCTATTGACAGCCCTAATATATATATATATATATATATATACACACACACACACATATATGTAATAGGTGTGTAACGGTACGCGTATTCGTACCGAACGGTTCACGGGGCAAATTCCAAATGGAAGTGATCATCCCTATGCCCTATGTGATCATCCCAATGTGAGCAGGATATGCATGTGCCGTATGTAGCCGTTTGGAATGCACTTGGCAAAGGGAGCGCCATAATTTCCTCATTATCTTCAGCTGGGATGTTCCCGTGACAACGCAGCACAGTGTCCGTCAGCAGATGTCGCTGTTTTGACGGCATAATTCTTTTTTTCTTCTTTTTCTTTTTGCAAATAAAAAACATACATTTAAAAAGTTTTTAAAATATGCTATATATATATATATATATATAAAAAACTTTTAAAAATATAAATTGTATATTTATTTATGCCGGCGCTGCTTTGTCACAGGAACATCCCAGCTGAAGATAATGAGGAAATTACATCGCTCCCTTTGACTTGACTTGACTTGACATTCCAAACGGCTACATGCGCGTGCCCTGCTCACATAGGGATGATCACATAGGACATAGGGATGATCACTTCCATTTGGAACTTGCCCCGTGAACCGTTCTGTACGAATACGCATACTGTTACACCCCTAATATATATATATATATAAAACGGTTCGTTCCTTTCCTTGATTCTGATTGGTCAATAGCTGTGTTTTATTCACTATAAACCACGGCTATGACCGCTTCACCCAACGGTTCTGTGTATCACTACACAACACCCTTAGCAAACACCCTTAGCAACCACTCTTATCAACGTAAACAGTATGTTCTCAATTGATATAGTTCATTGAAGCTTACTATATTATGTAGAAGAGTGTTATGAGAAAAAGATTGAGTGAGCAAGTTTATTACCTGCATTCAGATTTAGCATTTTCCTTCAGGTCAGTCCTGTGTTCATAATAAAAAATCTGTTTAAATGTCTGATGTATCATCTTGTCCTTTTAACATTTAAGGGGTTTTCACATGACTAACAGCGCTAGTCAAAGCAGTTGTCAGTAGCGTCTTGTTCTGTTTTTAAAACAATTCAGTCTTTTCAATATAAAAGTCTTCGCTACTGACTGACACACTCATAAAGACAGTCTTTGTGAAAGACTGATCTAATGGCGTGAAAATGTAACTTCTGTTGCTGTTCATGTTCAGGGACTATTTTTTTCCAGCAGAAGGAAGGCTTTTAGAAAAAGTTTACTTCATGAAAGTTGCATTGATACATATTTCTGGCTTTAATATTTGTATTGTGTGGTAACCGTTTTATAAAAGCAATAAGGTACTCGAGGCTAGTGCTGTATCATGAATAAGTCATGGCTGAAGGGGTTGCAGGCACTCTGCTTCGCGTTGTGCCTAACAACACCCTTCAGCCGTGACTTATTCACGATACAGCACAGCCTCGAGTACCTTATTGCTTACATATATCAAGGTTCCCATGCTTCTTGAAAGTACTTGAATTTCAGACACATTGATTCAGGGCCTGGAAATTGAAAACAAACATAGGTCTTTGAAAGTGCTTGAAATAAACTTGAACTAAATTTTGTTATAGTAGTATGGTGCTACTACAAAAATTGGCCTTTATGCACTGCCAAAGCCAAAACAAAATAGCGCTCTTGATTGAGGGGAAAGCATGAAAAACTTGAAAAAAGCGGCTTGAGCAGATGGGTCGTGATCACGCGCAGGCAGCCCTGCATCATGTCCGTGTAAGAAGCATGGAGCTGTTTAACTAGCTCAGTGCCAGGGAAGTGCAAATTTAATGAGGCTTGGCTCAGTGTTGAGCTACTTAAAAATTGGTTAATCAAAGTTCCAATGAATAATGCCTAATAAAGTAGTTTTTATACATGGTAGTTTTTATACACCGGGGAAACCAATATATTTCTGCTGTTCCATATCTACTGTCAGAGATTAAAATTCAGCTCATCTCCTGTTTTTGTTCAGACCAATGCGAAGATCTACCAATATTTTTACACAGCTTGCACGCAGCATTGTAAATGTGAACCAGTGGATTGACAAGAAGCTAATGTGCTTTCCAAATTTTTTTGTATAATAAGGTATCTAGAATATTACATATTATCATATTTTAAATTAATGTTTATAATAATTAATAATGTTGACTGATTTAAAGGCTGAAATGGTTTTTTTTGTTTGTTTTTTTTTATACGTTTTTTAATATATATTTTTATAAAACTTGTTTTTGTCAGCTTGTATTATTTGAACTGTTGTTGAAATTTTTGTTTTTACAGTCATTTTATGGTTTAGGATGTTACCATAAACACTAATCTTTGTGCAGGTGTTAAAAAAGGTCTTAAAAGCCTTACAATTAATTTTTAAAAACCCTACAGATACTCTGTACAGGTGGTTAACAAATCATTTTGAATATTGTGAATATTTTTAATGCCTAACAATTACCTTAATTCATTCATTTCATTTAATTGCAAAATTCATGTATATAAAATTCTCTCTATATTTTAATGTTTTTAATCAAGTAATGATTCATAAAAAAAAGAAAACTAAAACCAGTGTAAAAAAATTTTTAAAACCAGTAATAAGAAACCTACAAACTGCATCTCTGGTTCAAACCCTCTCTCTCTCACACATTGTACCAGCCCTGTCTCTTCATTGGATTTTTAAAAAATTATATGCCCCTTAAATTAGATTTTAGTTGTCAGTATATGCCTTAACATTACTGCAGTAATGATATACACGGGTACAGTAGGTCTTTGATAATGTCCAGATTGGCAGTAACAAAACCCACCTTTATTGTCTTTATTGTGCTTGATAAAAAATAAAAAGTGCTTTAAAAAGTCCTTGAAAGTCCTTGAATCTGGTGTTCATGAAAGAGTGGGAACCCTGGTGTGTGTGTGTGTGTGTGTGTGTGTGTAGCATATATATATATATATATATATATATATATATATAAAAAACAGATTTATTTGTTATAAGGCATGTATGGTAATGGTAGTATTTGTTATACTGCTTGCAAATTATGCTGACTTAATCATTTTTAATTCATCATTAATCAGTAATTTTTTTTTTTAATTCTCCTAAATAATTTGTTCTAAAAGTATGCATTTCCAACAGGCTCTGCAGAAAATGAAAAGAGAGTTAAGGAATAAGATGGAGAAAGAGATTGGCGAGCTGCAGGAGATCATCATTCAGAATGATGAAAATAATTATTTCAGAGACTTGGAAGTGGAACGCTTACGGAAACATGTACAGATGGCATCTTTCCAGTACACTAACAGCTGCCTGCAGTGATCACTAGCCGATTAAGCGGTGATAGACACTGATTCCCAATGCATCTCTCTTACATGCTAATCTTTAGAAAGGTACCTTGAAAATAAATATATGAAATTTAATGTGTAAACAGTTTTAGATGTACTTGCATTGTTCTTGTAAAACATTAACATTATATATATACATTGTTGCTTTGTTTTTGTTTTTTTTTGTATTGTTTTTAGAATACCTAATGTTGCACCTGAAGTACTGGCATCAAATCAGACAGAAGTCAGTATCAGGTTTGACCAGTTTATAGTGGAAGGTTTTTTGGACTACAAACTTGTCTATAGAACAAGCTAAACTTTTTAATGAGACTTCCACTGCTGATATAGTCTTCCACTTTATTGACCTTAATCTGAGAAACCTGTAATGTTTGCCATCTTAAATGTGCTTCCTGAGTTAGTTTGTGAACTAGTGTCTGGTAATAACACTAATCATTGTTTTGGTATTTACATCAAACTAAATGTTGAATTTTTCTTTCTTGAATATCTTATTCCTGCAAATTCATGCCATGACTATTAATTAAATCTCATGTTTTATGAATTTAGATTCCAACAATCAATCTCTGATGTAAAGGGCAAATATTAGCCCAAAAGGGAAATATTTATAAAAAATTATGATCAATAAAATGTATTTGGATCAAGTATCTGATTTGGGGATTCTTGACAGAATTGGTCTCGGACATCTAGTGTTGGGCAGTAATGCGTAGTAACGCATTACAGTAATATTACTTTTTGCAGTAACTGTACAACTAATTAAGATTTCGGTAATGTAAGAAAAAATGATGAGGACGTTGAAGATCTTGATGAAGAAGTTTATTGCAGAATAGCAGTGACAAAGTACATGTACCACCTTGGGTTCATCAGAGTCGGAATGAACCCCGAACCTCTAAATCTCAAACCTTTTATCCTGTTACACTTTACCACTCGTGTAAACTAAGTTGCTCCTGTTGTAACAGCTGTGGTCTGTATGGTAATGAAGTTGAGACACCTCATTGTCTGAGATGGTTCTCGGTGTCCCACACCTATTCCCATTCTACAGTTGATGACCATTTGCTCAGGATATGATCACCCCAAATGGTGCAGACACAACATAACTGTTGACTTTCCCCCCTCTCTCTCTCTCTCTCTCTCTCTCTCTCTCTCTCTCTCTCTCTCTCTCTCTCTCTGTGTGTGTGTGTCTGTGAAAAGTATTGCATTTTCACGTGCATTGTATCCATTTTCTCAGTGTGGACATCCTTTATCCACATGTGTGCATTCAGCATTCAATAATATGTTTTCTGCATTCAAGTAGCCTATTCATATATATTTGATTCATTCTAGTGTCATGTGCAGAGTCTGTGTCTTTGTGCATTTCTTAGTGTGGGTATGTCCTTTGCCCACTTGTTTTCCACCTTGGTGGAAAGATTGCTGTCCATAATCTGTGAAAATTGTTTGATCTCTTTGTGTTTCTCTTATCCATTGTCCAGTCTTTTCAATTTGGACAACTGGTCCTTTTAGATGAAGAATTCATTGCTGTTGTTCCAATTAGCTCCATTCCGCTCCATTCATCCTGTGGTGTCACAGAGTTTCTAGATCTTTTTAGGCCTGTAGTTCTGGATCTGTGCTAGTCTGGAAATTTCTGGATCTCCTGTTCTAGTGATCACTCTGAAGAAGTTCTGGCTGATCGGGCTGATTCTTTAAGAAGTCCTTTTTCTTAAGGACGTTAAGAAAAAGGACTTCACTAGTTCTGTTCTGTTGGCCTTCTTGTCCTCCATATGACCGTATCATCTTTCTCCATAAGGTTACACATTTCAGACAGACATCTCCATCCTTATATCTGAAACAAGAACAAAAAGAAGAGGTTGCCCCCTCTTTTCCCCACAAGAATCTTCTCGCATTCTTTTAGATCTTTAGGCCTGGAGTTCTGGATCTTGCAGGTCTGGAAATCTCTGGGTTTCTACATCATGGATCACTGTTCTTTTTCTTGAGAATGTCCCCTGGCTCCACTGGTTCAAAAGGCCTTCTCGTCCTTCAAATGACCAGTTCATCTTTGTCAAGGAGGTTACCCATTCCAGACGAATATCTCAATGCTTATATCTGAAACAAGAATCAAAAAGAAGAGGTTGCCCCCCTTTCCCCCACAAAAATCTTTTTACATTCCAAACATCAAAGTCACATAAGTTTAATCACAGAATATCAGACATCAATCATGTCTTAAAAATTCATTCATTAAAATTAATGCCATTAAATTGTTTCTCATAAATTACATTTACATATCAATGCCAATAAAAAAAAATTCATAAATTATAAAGAATCACCCCCCTTTTGATAGTAAACATGGTAACACTTTAGTATAAGGAACAGATATTAACTATTAACTACGACTTTTCCTTCAATAAACTCCTAATTTACAGCTTATTAATAGTTAGTAAGGTAGTTGTAAAGTTTAGGTATTGGGTAGGATTAAGAATGTAGAATAAGGTCATGCAGAATAAGGCATTAATATGTGCTTAAGTACTAATAAATAGCCAATATTCTAGTAATATGTATGCTAATAAGCAACTAGTTAAAAGACCCTAAAATAAAGTGTTACCAAACATATTTTTTTTCTAAAATGTGCTACTATCATACAGCAATTCTCTAATTCACATCAGCATCTGCTAGTGACTGAGTTACTGTCATGTCGTTCATGCAGTGATGTGTCTGGCAAGGTGTGAATGGTTTTTTCCTTTTTTCCTTTCAACAGTGCTAACTGGGTTTCTAAATTGCCTATTTTCTTAAGCAAATCATGATAGCCCATCTTTCTTTTGTGTGAAAAGTGACACAATGTGACCAGTTTTTCCACATGCATAGCAATGAATAACACCTTCTGAATTTACTCTTTCAAATCTCCTTGGTCTATGATGGGAACCATCAGATAATCTAGAACATTCTCTCCTGCCAAAGGCAGCAACTGAATGTCTAGATTTGGCAGCTTTCATTTGACTATCTGCATTAGCATTATTGTCGTAAAACTCTATCATTTTAGCAATTATGTCATTATATTCAGAGAGAGGTGTCACAAACAGGAAAAGCGAAAAGAAAATACAAGGTCTTCCCTGACTCCTTAACTGAACATAAACAGGAGAAAAATCTGTCAAAAAAGGGCACCTAGCTCCTATAGCGTTCATAGGTCAAGGGAGTTTTACATTACTATTAACATAAGTGGCCAAAAACGCTATTGAAAAGAAATAACAAGAACAAAGAAATAACATTGTCAGCAGCTCACTCAACCTTCACAAATCACATGACCACAGAAGGTATAATACAATTTCAATAACATTCAACAATTTGGTGTCACTTGGTTTTCCCCCTCTCTGTCGGATGTCACTCTTCCGTTCCCTTTTAAAGGATGTCTGTGCTCGATGTCTCCAACCAATGCGCACGCAGGCGGCGCGTCTATTTAGAGCGGAGTGACGTGAGAAGCTGAACAGGGAGAACCAAAGAGAAAGCGTACTTCCAGGAAAGGAAGCAAATAACCTGCTGAGCCACTGAAAAGGTGAAAACAACTAGTGATAATCGTTAAAAGAAGGAACTGAACCCTATGCAGTGAATTCATCACGGCATGTACCTCTTCCTCTTCTGCCCAAGGTGAAAGCAGAACTGAGCTGTATGGAGAAAGAAGGCAAAAGGGAAAAAGTAATCGAGTCAACCGAGTAGTGTGCGGCCATGATTCCTGTGCTCAAGCCCAGTGGAGATGTTTGCATCTGCGTCGATTTAAGAAAGCTAAATAATGCAGTGAAGAGGGAGAAATTTGTTCTTCCTACAACAGAGGAGGTAATTTCTAAACTCTCTGGTGCCAAGATATTTAGCTCACTGGATGCAGCCAGTGGATTTTATCAAATCCCTCTTGAGGAAAAGAGCAGCAGGCTGACTACTTTTATCACCCCCTTTGAAAGATGCGCCTTCAAACGTCTCCCATTTGGGATCACAATTGCCCCAGAAAATTTTCAAAGAAAAATTACATTACAGGGGCTTGAGGGGGTGGCAATTTACATGGACGATGTTCTGGTTTTCGGGAAAACAGAGAAAGAACATGACGAACAACTTGAAAAGGTACTCAAAGTCATGGATTCAGCTGGACTAAAACTGAACAAACAAAAATGCAAGTTCAGACAAACTCAAATTCGCTTCTTGGGCCACATCATCGATGCACAGGGAGTGAGGCCGGACCAGGGGAAAGTTGACAGCATTGCTAAGTTTCCAGTACCCCAAAACACACATGAACTCAAGTGGTAACTACTTAGGGAAATACATCCCTAACCTAGCCACCCTCTGTATGACCTACTGAAAACCAAAGTGGTGTGGAACTGGGGTCCAAGCCAAGATACAGCCTTCCAGAGAGTGAAAAATGCCCTGATGTGTGCACCTGTCCTTACTGTCTTTGATGCCAGCAGACCCACAGCAGTTTCTGCAGATACAAGCAGCTACGGGGTGGAAGGCATCCTGCTTCAAAAAGATGATGGTGAGTGGAGACCAGTAGTATTACAAGTGAGGCTCCTGCACCGCCTTCCTCGCACCACCGGAGGGAGCCATCACCTGAATATTGACTGTTTTTGATTCGGACTTCATTTCCCATAGGCCCTCATTCCTGGGACTGATTGCACGCACATGCACCACGACACACACACACTTCATAAGCAGCTCACACACACACGCACGTTGCAAAGTCTCGATTTGCCCCGGTGATCATTTCTGAGCGTTTATTGTGGATTGTTATACTTGTGTTTGATTGGACTGTTCCTCGTGTTTGATTCTCTGCTGCCTGCCCTGACCTTTGCCTGTTCCTGGACTTTGTACATTTGATGCCTGCCCTGATCTCTGCCTGTCTTTGGACTTTGTTTGTTTGCCGCCTGCCCTGATCCCTACCTGTCCCTGTTACCGCCTCTGCCTCGTCCTTGCCTTTGTTGTGTTTACTGCTTCAATAAAACTGCAAATGGATCCTCACTCTGCTGAATCGTCATTACAAGTAGCATACTGTTCAAGTGTTACAAATAGGTATGCGAATGGTTTGAGAAATATTTGTACAGGCTAGACAGCTTCATATTAATCACAGACCACAAACCCCTCATCCCACTCATCAACAGTAAAGACCTTAGCGGCAATGTTCTTCTCAGGTGCCAGAGGCTCTTAATGAGATTAATGTGGTAAAGTTGCATTGCAGACTATGCTCATGGGAAGACACTGGCCATAGCTGACGCACTATCAAGGGGCCCAGACCACACCACAGAGAGCACAGACAGCCATAATGCAGCACCTAACTGCTGCACATTGCATTCCTTTTCTGTTGAGCAATAACCTCTGACCTGCAGCTTGCAGAAATAGGACCTCATCAGAGATGATACACTGAATCAGACAGCCAGCTGCAGTCATGGTCCTCTGGTTCATTAGGATCGGTTGGCCAGAGTATGCAAGGCAAGCACACCTGAGGGCCATCCAAGAGTATTTTCAGGCAGAGAAGAGCTGTCTGAGTTCCAAGGCTTGAAGTTGTGCGAGGGAAACGGCATAGTTATCCCTACCTGTATGAGGAAGAAAGAAATCCTTGATAGATTCCACAAGGGTCATCAAGTGCCTGCACCTAGATATCATCACATAGAGACTGTGTCTGTTCCCCGAATTAGTAAATAAGGCAAAAAACTCTCTAAACCCATTTAACGGTAAAAATTTAATTGATGTTCAACAAATAAAAAAACAGAGATAATACAGATGAACAAATGATAAAGCTTGGTTTGCTTAATATTAGGTCCCTTTCTACAAAATCACTCTTTGTAAATGATAAGATTGACAAGATCATAACCTAGATGTGCTATGTTTGGACAGAAACCTGGCTAAAACCAGATTATTACATTACTTTAAATGAGTCCAAACCCCAAGATTACCGTTATAAACACAATAAGCCTCGTCTCGAATATTGCTATAATTTTATAGCAATATTTTTCAGTATTACTCAGAGGTCTAGTTCCAAATATAATTCTTTTGAAGTGATGGTGCTTTATGTAATGTTATCTTGTGTAAGTGATAAATCCTGCTTGACATTTACAGTGCTGGCTACTGTATACAGGCCACCAGGGCACCATACAGACTTTTATCAAAGAATTTGCTGATGATTTTTTATCAGAGTTAGTACTGGCTGCTGATAAAGTCCTTATTGTTGGTGATTTTAATATCCCACCGTTGCTGTTCACCTTGTACATATGCTACCCTTGGGAGATATCATTAGGAAGCATGGCATTAGTTTTCACTGTTACGCTGATGATACTCAGCT